>VMKM01000290.1:0-260712 GCA_008360985.2 Macquaria ambigua
TTTTTTTTAGTAATTTGATCAATTGCAATTGTGTTCAGGAATTTGCAATATCAACTAAGGTGGGTCCTGCATTATTACCTAATCTTGTGCCTCTGTCTTGTAGAGGGGCCCTGTGTAGTTTTAAGACCATAATTATTTTAGTTTATAGTGTGGTACACTGAAGGGAAACTTGGAGGTGACAAGGTAGCTATGCAATGCACAGAGGGTATGTCACGCATAATATTCTTTTGGAAGTCACAGTCCCCTCAGTGTTTTGTTTTATGTGGTAAATGCAAGATATATGTATTTAATCATGCTCTTGCCATGAGTGTTTTATAATGTGTTAAGCCCAATTGCAATATATCCAACAGCACCCGAATGCAGCATCCCCTTCTCTCTCAGTAGCCGACTGAGCTGTGGACAGGAGGACAATAACTGCGGCTCTGGGTTACTTTGTGTGTGTGTGTGTGTGTGTGTGTGCGTGTGTCACCACATTGGAATGTCTGGCTGGCAACATTATGCACCATAGCCAGTCGTTCACTTAATGCAGCGTGCCCTATAGGCTACATTGTTTCCTCTAGCTTGCCCAAAAGGATTTAGGCTATGTTTAATAGCAATTCACTGCAGTGTAAATGTGGCCAATGTCATATAGACTTGGTATGGCCGCATATTTGATGAAGGGCCAATCACAGAAATCATTCTGAATCATTTTGACTGGGCTACTTCGCAAAATAACTGCTTGCAGGTTGGCCCCCACATGAGAGACAACTTATGTCATCTTCAGTCAGTTGCCGTGCTTGGCCCGGGCCTGGTCCACAATGTGCCAATCTAGAGCCAGATGTGCCTTACCTCAGTCGAATCAGCAGGATTTCTATCTGGGACAGGTTCAACCGGCAGATGAACAATATTTGGAATAAGTCTTGTCATAATGTTTTCATTTGTTTAGCAAAGGCAAGTTTCGCGCGCAGCAAATGCATTTCATGCGGTTGCACTGCTCTGATTGCGCAATTGCTTTTATTATTATTACTCTCAAAGGAGAATAAAAACTAGGTTGCAGTTGTGCAGTTGAACGCACCGCCGCCCCGCCCCCGAGACAGCGAAAGCACGTGCTTGAGAGAGATGCCCTTTTCCACTTCACAGCTTATAACTGCATTTATTTCAACTTGGAAAATGACTGAGGGATTATTTTCCAATTCCCTCCCGCTCCACTGATGGGTAGTCTTATGCCATCCCGTAGGAATGTGCAACCCTTCCATTCCTCCAACTCTCCTCCACCCAGGAGCGCGCAAACCTTTGGGAATCCCCATCTCGCTGATTAAAAAAAAAAAAAAAAAGGAGGGCGGGTGGCTTTTCCAGCGTTATCTAGCATTTTTATACACCACCATGAGCTCACAGTGACATACATAGATATAGAGCTTTGTCACATCTCCTCCCTAACAAGTCCATGATTGTGACATTTTATATGATGATCTAGTTGCCAGAATTGAATAACATGCACTGACAATGTCCCAAAATATCTTTATTTTAACCACTCCATAACATCTGATGTAACTTTATACATTGCAGAATTACATTCAAGACGCACCAGAAGTGTGAAATGCAGCCAATAAGGGCAAGAGCAGCTCCTTTACAATGCATGGAAAATATTGTGTAGGTGTAGGTGAGTGTAAGAGAAAGTAAATAATAGATTAAGAATACCTTTTAGTATACCTTTTTATACATTTAAAACATGGTTCACAGTCAGGATATAATGGAAGATAACACACAGTTTTGAAGCTTGATGAAAGTATATATTTTCTGTGTTCAGCATGCGCACATACACACACACACACACACACACACACTGAGAGGTAAGCTACAGGTCTGTTGGAAAAATACAGATTGTATGTGTCCATATGTGTGAGAGAGAGTACTATCAAGCAATGTAAATGAGGTATTAGTGATAACACAGAATCATGTTAGACTATCTTGTACACACACCTCTGACCTCATCTGATAGTATTACAAACTTGTATTTCTTCTTCCAAAGAAAGCCTCTTATTGTAACAGCAAACTGCAAACTGAACTAATATACTGCCTGCTATTGTTTAACCTGGTGTTTTTTACTTCCATGAATTACTTCTGTGACATGTGTTTGAACCGTGACCCGATAGACACCATGCAGCAGCAGTGGCAGCAGCAGTTTTTACACTTCCAACTTTAAAAATGTTGTAAATCAACTTGTTAATTCAGTTTATGACTGTAAAACATTAATAAAACCACAACTACTTGCACTATTACAACTATTAGATCTTCAGGTGAAGTTACTGATGAGGTGAAGTTGCATTCAAGAGCAAGTCCTTGTTTTTGTGCATCCTGCCCTCTGCTGTCAGTAAAGGTTCATTACATGTGCAGGAAGCTATTTTTATACTACTGTAGGGTTACTTCTGATCTCTGATGCAATAATAATAATACTGATAATAATAGTATTGATCAAAGTAAATGCACCATTACTACTGTGACTACCTATGATAGGCCTACATAGAATCAACAAAATACATCCTACTATAATAACTGGAGTATGTTATTTGTGTAGTATGACTCTTAACAAATCCATTATATTGTATAGGTGATAGGAGAAAAAAGAGTTGTACTAAAACTGTGGGTGGAAGCAAAAAAAATTGTTTTCATTTTTATACAAGTCATCTTTAGCCTTATGTTAGTCCTAATTCTACCCTACAACAAAGAGCTGTGTTCTTCTGTACACATTTCAGCTTTTTCACACTTCACTTAGCTCAGTGCTCAGCCCTGCAACCCTGCAACCATGCCTAGATCCAGAGTAAGGTTTATAACGCCATCTGTGTGCAGTTAGCCCTCCATGGAAGCTACAAGCCATTGTTTTGCAAGATATGGGTTATATTGCGACACAATGAAACACAGCCATCCTGCATGAATTCACAATGCCTCACAACTGTGTGTTGTTTACAAACAAAGGGGAAATAAACAAAGGTGTAATGCTCGCAGAGACAAATAACCTGCATGCACGCGTGCACACAAGCATACACAATGACCACAATCCACTCAGCCAGGTACTATTCTGAGCAGTCCTGTCAACAGCTACCTGACTCAGTGGTTTGTAAAAAAGGTTCTATGGTCATAGCCGAGTTTGTACAATTGTCACCTATTGAGTCATGAGTAGAGCTAGGGTAACACCATGGGCTTTGGGACAATGATTTAAGTACAGACAATGCCTCTACACAGTTTGGGTCTGTTCCACAAGTTTCAGTCGTTTTAGAAAGATACAATGAAGTGTGATTTCTCAAGTGATCTATGAAAAAGAAACCCGTCTGCAGAAGTTTGACAGCAGAAAAATAAACTTTTCTCAGGAGACAATATGAACACAACTATTAAATATTATAAGTCAAGACCACAGACAATAGGAGTTATAAATTCATATAGAATTTATTATTAAATCATAATATACTTAACATAATCAATCACTATGCAGAAATATACATCTTATAGAATATGTTGATGTAAAACATTACAGAAATAGTAAAATAAATACTATTAAAGCATAGTTTAAAACCCTAAAAACAGCTTAAGTACTGTAGGTTTGTAAGGCTTGTAGGTCCTGAAACAAGTTTACCTAACCATATGGTGGAAATACAACACATTGTGCATACACTACCAGCATTCAAGTCATCTAAACTAATATTCTGAGAAGTAAAAATCAATGTCAAAGCATAAAAATAGCCTCTGAACATCTGAAGTGACCATAACATCCTACTGTACTATGAACAATGATTTTAAAAAATGTCACAGTGCCTTTAAACTAAAGTATGACACTGGGATCACATGTGGTAGGCCGATTTTAATATATTTCACACTTTCACTGATGTTACCTTTCATCCCTTAAAAGATTAATTATACCCCAGGGCTTGTTGTACAGTGGACCCAAAATAATAATTTAACTATATTCTACTCTTTAAAACCAATGGGTAGGATAAGAGTTTTATAATGCAATACATTTTTTATTAATAAGTAGTGTCACATATCACACAGTGCCATGCCCTATAGGACCATTGTAAATCTAAATATTCATCTGCGAATCGATGTCTGCCTTCATAAACAAGAGAATCAAGGAAACAAATATACATCACTCTGATAGGAAGTCTGATTGAACAAAACAATAATGTGAACTCAAGAGTTCAGTCATTAGTGATATAGAGTTTACTTTAAAAAAGGAAGAACTATAATTGGAGGCAAGTCTGGTGATGCAGCTGCACTGACACAGTTCTCAACAGGTCGAACGAGAACAGAAACAGCAGTGTGTGAAAAATAGCAAGGAAGAAACTGCGGGATATTAAATAGCAGTCTAGCAGCACTAATTGCCTTCCTTTTCTAGCTGTATAGCACCCAATTAAACATTCCCGCAACAGAGGACTGCAGTTGCACTAAGACATCATCAATCATGACAGCGGAAAACTCCTTGCTAAATGCTAAAAATACAGTATGTTTTATACCAGACACAAACCCAGCACTCAGGCTGCTGTGCTAGAGACCCACATCCCTTGAAATAAGGGTATTTTGGGGGGGGGGTTCCTACAAACAATAACACATAAAGATCGCCTTTGATTCGCACTGCAGCTGAGGACAGTGGTGCACAAGGCAACCTTGGACAAAACACAATGTTGCTTTTAGCACAAGATCGTTTCACTATGAAATATTTCAGTACAATATATTTTAAGACTATTTTATTAAGTCTCACTTTTTTTCTGGGAGTTTAACTCATCCACATTGCCTAAAACCCACCACTTATGGATGGTCATAAGGTGACTACAAACATCCTCAAGTTGGCACAAGAATCGCAGACGGCTCTTTTGAGTCACTGAGGCCATCCCAAAAACAATGATACTCGAGTGTAAAACCTCAACATCAGCAGTTTGATGACATTGAAAACCCTAAACTGTTAAGATGCAGTTTCACCTCTCATCTTTCTTCTCTAGGTCCTTGAATTAATTAAGTAACTTATCATTTAGCAATCCTTGTGTGCAGCTGTTCGGATGATCATCATTTGTTGAATTATAGTGGCAGGTCCCGAACATTTCTTCTACCCTCTAGCAAAGACAAAGTGCAAACAACACCCCCCTTTGAGCATCATCGAAAAGATATTTTTAGACTGCTGAGTGCACTAATTAGATCCTTGAGTTCTGAGATGACATTAAGTGCTAGCCAACATGAGAGAGTTGACTCCTCCTGAGATGATGAAGAAATCAGTGTGGCCTTTGTGGGGATAAGGGTCATGTCTTGGGTGCCTCATGAAAAATGCTGTTAGACTTTATCTTTGATTTTGTCATACAAGCATTTTAAAAATCATTACTTATTAATTGTTTTTTTCTCAGAAGCACCCTACTTCATATTCACTCACACCTGAGAGCTGCCCAGTACAAGTTGCTGGTTACTGAGCTGCTCCACTAAGGAAAGCTGGAAGTTAAAGTTCCCTACTTAAGGCACTTCAAAGATATTGTTAAGAAATGATTAGCTATGGATTGGAAAATAACATATATTAGCTTATTATCTTTGAATATATTAGAGAAGAAAAATCAATATATAACAAAGGAATATATTCTTCATGGATAATAGTGTTGGGATGGATTTAGGTGTAATTCATATTTGGGCATTATAAGCAGTTAGGCAAGAAATCCCTGAGAGAATCTTACAGCATGACCCTGTTTTCAAGTATACCAATGTTGGGATTTTATTTTCAGCCTTTATATTTCTTAACACTTTTTGTTTGCTAAAAGACATTGTGGATGTATTGTCAGCACCACAAATACATTAAGTCTTTTTTGCAGATACTCATTCGATAGTGCCTAGCACATACCATAATAAAATGAAATATGTAGTGTATGTTTTTTGTAGTATGATTGCCAAGTTCTTTGACACAGTATGAATGGTCCCAATGCACAAAACCTCTTGCTTTGGCTATTTCATTCAGGTTAAAGCAAAAGGAGAAATGGAACTGAGGAGATCCTTCATCAAGCTGCTTCATTATGGTGAAATGCAACTTTCAGTCCCATTTATACAGCATAAATAAACACATTTTATTAAGGAGAAAATAGGAAACCTGTTGAATAGGCAGTTAGTTAGCTACACAGGCTCCAGGGAACAGTTTTTCCTCCCCCTTATTTATGTGTTCATTTACACAAAAATAAATGCATAACAATAAATTACACAAGTTGACTCTCAGGAATCAACATGTATAGATGTACAGAACTGAATTTAAAACTATCATAAGGTCATAACTGACCCCTGGTAAAATTATCCTTCTATATTTCTGCTTTTAACTCTTCAAAGAGCTTAAACCTTCTCACAGGTTTGTATGTAAATAACAAATAAAATACAGAATAAATCAAGAACACATGATAGTGAAAAAAGATAATAGTAATACCACAGTACTCTTCGTGTTGCTTCTCCTTCTCAGCTCTTGCGAGAGTTGCTGTACCACTTCCTAAATGCTACTCCACTAGTGCTCGCCACTACGCACAGCGCCCCTCCGAGGCTCCACCAGGTCGGTGCATGGTTAAAGAAAATAAATTGGAAGATGAATGCCAGCAGCACATCGACGGTCCTCATCAGGGCCACAGGTCCAGCCTTCTCAATCTGCAGGGCCTTTGTGAGGAAGGTCTGGCCAGCGATACCCAAGACAGCAATCAACATCAGGATCCAGCGATCGCGGCCACAGAACGGGATTTTCCATTCCCCAAGGACGGTTACAGTGATGATGCACTCGATGAAACCGATGACAGCGTAGTACCAGACGGAGAGGTAGAAATGGACGCTCTTCCCAATCTTGCGAAGGACAACAAATGTAAAAGCAGCCCCAATAGCTCCTAGGAATAAAGAAAAAAATAAGAGACTGAATGAATACAGCAATCAGAAGAATAATGAAAATGAATAATCAATCAATAAAAAAGGAACAAAATATAATGTATTTTCTAATCTCCTGCTTCATAGCTACATACCTATTGCTTAATTGCTTGTGGAATTATTTGAGCTAAGTAACTTCAACTTGTTAGTTTGACTTTATTCTGGTGACCATTCATATTTATATGATTACTGGTAGCCACCAGTAACCAACCTTGTGAAATCTGTGAATCACTCCTGAATTCCACCTGCATTTTCGGACTGTCTTTCCTACTCTTTTTTTTCTGTTTTCTGCCATGCTTGAGATTTTTTTACTCAAGCACTCAACTCTTGGTAATTAGAGATGCACATAATAAAAAAATCCTAAATCTTTCGGCATCATAACTTCCCTTTCCTGTCAATGCCAGAATGTCATTAGACATGTGTTGTGGAGGTCAGCGTATTTGGGGGTCTATTTTTGAGGGCCAAAGTTCAATTTAGTTGCACCTAGAAAACACAAAAAAAGGGGTATGAACACTGCTATGACTTGCGTAGCTGCTAAAGAGAGCACAGATCTTTATTTGGGACACATTCGAGACACTTGTGTGGCGCAAAGGAAAAAGCTCTTAGAACTCCAGAGCCAGCATTCAATTTCTAGCTGGGTGATTCAACTAAAATATTTGGCAAATTTTTTGCAGGTGGGAAGCCAGTGAGGGATCACGACTTTGTCGCTAAACTAGCGATTCCTGCTAGTTGGAAAATTCAGCTAAAACTAGGTTTCTTAGCAGAGTAGCTAATGTAACTTTTTGAGATTGTGTAAGGTGCTTCTAAATGTGAAAGGACCTCAAACCAACGCACTTTCACATGGTGAGGAGCTATTTGAGCACCACAACTGGAAGGAGACCCCCCAGAGTAAAACCATGACTAATTGGAAAGATTATAGCTCCCAGCTGATGATGATGTGGCGGGGGACATAGCTGTATTGCATTGAATTCCCCTGGTTGCCATGGTAATCCTGATCTGGTTAAGTGATTACAATAAACAGAGTCTGAACAAAATTCTCAACATCATACTTCCCACTTATTATGGTCAGACAAACTTTACTGCTATACAAGTTCTGTATGAAACTGAGCTCATTAATCATATCACCTGCAAAGGCAGCAATAGTCCCCTTGATGTGGTTGGTGTAGTCTCCCTCAATGCCATGTAGATGCTCGCCAAAGAGGAATGGTGGTCGGGCGATGAGGATGACTCCAGTGAGGGTAAAAACAGTGAAGACACAGTCCCAGATTGTACATCTCTCCTTCAGGAAGATCCAGGCCAGGAGGGAGGTAAAGACTGGATTACTGAGGTTGGACAATGAAAGGAAGAGATTAATAGTAAGAGAGAGAGAGGTGAGAGCATTTGAAAATGTAATAAATGTATGGGTACAGTTAAATAAATAAAGGGAAGTTGAAAGAATAGTGGTGAGAATATTATCTCAACAGATTTGACTTTCTGAGAATGAGAAGAAGAGGGAGATTAACAAAAAAAGGTACAGCCATACAAATCAGGGAGGATAGAATCTATTTGCATTGTTATTATAATCTCCACTAGTCAACCACAATCTATTAAGTTCCTACCTACGCTCACCTGAACATGATGACAGTGGCATCTGCTAACGGCATCTGCTGAACAGCATAGAAGAGCAGGATCATGGCATTGGAACCAATGAAACCCCGAAGCACCAGATATATACGTTTATCCCTGGGACCAAGGAAACCTATCCTGGAGGAACAGAGATATGAGGATGATGGATGAATGAATGACTGGATGGGTGGGTGATTAGACTGACTGACAGAGGAAGTTATAAAAAGAATTTTAGAAGAGATGGACGGAGAAAAACTGAGCAGCAAAGTGAGCTGAGAGATGACAAATGATCGGACGGCTGGATAGATAGATTAATGTGGAGATGACAGTGACGGATGGACGGATGAATGGGTGGGGCTGAAAAGAGAGGTGGTTATGAATGAATGTAAAAACAAAGAGGAATGAAGAGGACGTATGGATGGATGGATGGATGGATGGATGGATGGATGGATAGGCAAATGAATGAATAGAAGTACTGGTGGCAGTCTTTGGGAATTAAGATGAATTTTGATTCTTGGGGTCACAATGTGATTCTAAAGTGAACTGGTTTTCTATCCATCCGTGCAAAGATAAAAGCATAGGTGTACATTTTATTTCCCTGTTCTAAGTGCATCATAACAAGCTAGTGGAATACATGGACAAAGAGTAAAAATAATGATTGTTAGAAGCTATATTTCCTTTCCCTTCATATACTTTCTCTTCTGTTATTTGGATTATTTGTGTTTTTAATTTTGTCTGGCAGTCGGCATGTTATTGTATACATTGTGACATAATAGTTTCACACGGCTTGTTTTCAACGTTATTTAAAAAAATGATGTTTAATCTACTAAGATTCTGCCTCTGGTGGAAATAAATCTTTGGGCATCATCTTTAAAACATGCATGTCTCTATTACAATTTAAATGTATACCTTGCACAGTATTTCATTTCTAAAGTGATTTATTTAATGTATTTCATTTCGCTGTAAGAACTGATAACCAGATGTGAAGTTCATTGTATATTTTAACAGTGTTGTTAGATGAAATTGGTACAATATGCTATTATTGATCAGTAAAGTTTGGTAGTTTATTATAACATTTGTGAGTATATTAAAAACATATAACTTCATGTGGGAAACCTTCCCAACACTGGATCTATATTTTTTCATCAACTGGGCGGAGGGGAATAATACATGTCTCTCACAGTATTTTGACAGCTTAAACTTGTTTGAGCAGTGCTTGTATGTTAAACCAGGATACTTGCCTAGCACCTGGCAGGGATATGCACTACCTCACTGAGTTTATGCACTTAATCTAATGACAACATATAAATTGTTGGTTTGAAATAAAGACTGTTTGTTTAGGAGTGTTACTACAGCACTTATTATGGCATATACAGTATGTGTAAATTTTAAACCTGGGATTAAAGTGAGGGACTGTTTAAGTGTGGAAATCTAAATGTTTGCATTTCTCCTTCATGCTTACTTGTGGTAGATGAGTAACGGTATAATGAAGAGCATCTGGAAGAAGCAGCGTAGGGCGCTGATCTCTATGGCGTGGACTCCCTGGATGGTTTTCACCAAGAGGGCAATGATGGAGAAGAAAACTGTGGACAGTAAAGCATAGAACAAACCGATACCTGGACATCTCTTTGGTTTCTCTGGGCCTGTGAAAAAGAGAGAAAAGGAGTCAAAGAACAGGGAGCGAGGGTGGGGGAGCAGGAGACAAAGAGTGAAGGGAGACCTAGGAGGGGTATCACTGTTCCACATTTCATTAGAAAAATACAGCTTATTTTGTTGTGCTTGATACAGTAACTGCAGGATGAAGCAGTGAAGCTAGAGATAGAGTATGTTACTGAACTCCATGTGGCCTGGGTAAACATTCAGTTGAAAAAAAAACACAAACAAAAGATCTTTAAAAGACAGCAGTGTAGTGTTTGCAACCCTGCCTGAGGACCAATAAACTGATATGCATGTGGAGATTAAATTTCTACCTAAGGTCACTCAGACATCTTTCTCTGTATTTGTCCACATTGTGTGGCCTACTTACCAGTCCATTTATTATACACGGTATTTGTTTTCTTAACCTTTAAGTCATGTATGATGGGGTTGTTTTTTAATTCTCAGTTCCTCTATAATACCTAGCATACACAGGCAGGATTATTATTACAGTGTTACATTACTGCATTAGTATTACACTCATTTTTTTATTACAATTGACTATTTGTATAACATAATATGATCATATCATCACTCTATTATTTTACTGAAAGTCTATGTGGTAGAAGAATTACTTTTAGGTATAAAATGTATGTGTTTCTGCATTGTTATGGTTAACTGACCCTGGCCTTTTACCTACTCTGCCAAGCCCATGAGGAGGTTCAGACTGCCCAGTCGGAAAGATTAAAAGACCTTGATGTCTCAGTTTCTTGATATGCTGGGTGGACACTGGATTCTATTGTTCAGACTAAGAAGAGACCTTCTTTTCTTGGGTATAACTAGACTGTTGTAAAGATTGTTTGGCAAGCAAACTCCATGCCACCACTGTTGTGTGGTGTCTTATTCCTGCTTCCAGTTATTGTAAATACATTTTTATTAGTTCACCAAAATAGAGACTCACCTGAAAGTGCAATTTTATTCATAAGTCTGTGGCCTAAACAATAATGATAAATTACTCTAATTTACTCTTATCTCTACTAAATATTGTCTAGTGCAATTTTAATTTCAGAATTGAAATTGTGACTCTATGAGATAAAAACAAACCTAAAATAATAATTATTTTTGGGAGTGAGAATACTTGTACACAGTCAAGATGTGTGTAGACGACACATTTATACTCATATAGTACAGTAGTGTCTGCTTTCTTCTTCACATGCTCTGTGGTCAGGTCATTTTTCACCATGCAGGTACAGGAGGTACACAAAGGGAAACTGTTGTCCAGGGGCATTGAGTGCATTTCTCACTTCCTTGTAAACTTCCAAAATAAAGCCAAATCACATTTCTTCCTCATAGTTACACTATTGGGAAACCCTTCCATAGTTTCACACCTCTTTTGTTGATGGGCACCTACTTATTAAACTATAGTGTCCAGCAAAATCTATTCAGATCAACGTTGTAGCCATATGAATGGAAACGTTTTGAATAAACTTTAAAGCAAGGTGTTATTTACAAGGGCAATATGCTAAAAGCCTACAGGTATGGTGGCCCTGGTGCTGTAAAAGTGCACAGTCATCCATCCTCTTTCAGGATGATGCAAATGTTAAGCTGACTTACAGCAGTTTATCTTTATCGGCTACACACTTAGCAACCAAGTTGCTGATATATTAGGCATAAACACTGTAAGGGGGAAATGTGCATCATGGTATTTATTATTAGGCATAAAAGGTAAATTAAGAGATATGGACTCTTGGTAAGGCCAACCACCGTCAAATATTTCTGTTTTATTCTGAAATAGCCTAATAAACGACCATAAAAAATATATTTCCATTAAAAATGATTTGTTATGTATAGCGCACATTATTTGGACAATGGGCTATGGAGACCACTTTTACTGTGACGTAACGCATGTTATGAAATTACGTTTAAATTACGTGAAATTACATTTGTGCCGGCCTAAAAGAAAAATACAGGGCCTAAACTTTATAAAAATGTGTAAAGTGACTTTAACTGTGCTTTTCTTCGACTATATCCCTGCCTATAGGCTAATAGCCTACACGTGATATCAGCACTGTTAATACTGATACATGACGTTATACGGTTGTGTAACGTCAGGCTACGCAGGAAGTCATTGGTTCTCTGGCTTCTTATCACTTTATTTCTGCATCTTCTTCCCATCACCAAGTTCATTAACAGCCGACATTGATATGAGGACGGGGACACGTATCACTTCAGTTTAAATGCCGTTTAAATGTCTTCTACCTTCAAGTGCGCTTTCTTCTCGGGATGCGGGCTCGCTTCTGACGCAAAACGCCAGTGGGCATAGCGTGTTCTGCTCGCTGCCTTCCGCTGAATTTTCGCTTATTCCCGGTTCCTCCTCAGCATCATCATCATAACCACACGCCACACGGCAGTTACTCTGCAAGTGAATCCTCTCTGCTGTCCGTTCATCATCGCCACACTCGTCGTCGTGGTCGTCGCCGCTGTTTATGCCACGGCTGTCAACTTTGTGAAACACTACAGTAATGTCGTCCTCTACGGATAAAGCCCGCTCGTGTGTACAGTGGTTACAGTCGCCCATGGTGAGATGTTGCGGCTGAGCGACAGCATGCCTTGGACAGACTGCTGCCCGCCTTCTTTGGTGCCCTGAGTGACTGGGAAGGCAAGGTTAATGACTAACCTTGATGGCAGGATACAAACTCCCATGCGGTGGTTACTTTATCCACAGGGGGGCAGAACTGAACCCAAACCGACTCTGCTGGACAACTGAAACATTACCCTATGTTTACGCCCATTGTAGAGGGAGACTGGAGATCTGAACCAACCACAACTCAGTTCACACACATTTAAGCTGACAGACGTCGTTAGGAAATACATTTAAATGTAGTCTACATGATTATAAGAAGTAGGCCTATTAAAGCTGTGTAGCTCATAATTTTAACTTAATATGTACGTCATAAGCATGCCTTATAATTATTTTAATTCTAAATAATGAGGTTTTAGGATATTTGACAAACTAAATCATAACTGTGAGTCATAATATAAGAATTCATAATTATGAGATTTGTTTTACTAAATGGTCATGTTCCAGCTAAAACATAGTTGGAATTGGCTTGGGGTGTCAATGTATTTGCTGAAAGTAACAGAAGTGTTTGTTCAGACTGCTGGATTTTTGACCCAAAATGGATTCACTAGGAGGTCATAGTTAAACCCTTTCTATTTACCACCACAGTGGGGTGCCCACAATACACTGACCGATTAAATATCAGCTATCAATTATCAACTCAAGAAGAAAAGTTAATAAAGCCAAGAAAAACCATCAAGAAGAACCACAAACTGATAATGAAGACTATAATAAAGGCTATCACTGATTAACTGATAATTGACACCAATCCATGTTTACTGTGTGAGAAATAAAACCTAATTTTACTGGCAAATCAACAGCAACAATAAAAGAACTACATCTCTGATTTAGCATGTTAGTATTTTATTACTACTGTACATAAAATACAATGAGCAAGATGACAAAGGAATAGCTAATATCCTCTATTCTTACCTAACTAGATGAGACTGACACAAGTAAGATTATACTGTTTTGCAGAAGTCGCGTGTTACAAAGCATTTAAGGAGGTGATCCTTGTTTTTTTTCTTAATAGCTACACTAAATTCTATATCTATGAAAAATAAAACACTGAGTGTGGTCCCCTCTACGTACAAAAGCAACATCATATAAATTACTTTACACAGTATTGTAAAAACGTAAACATTATATTTGGCAAATTGTTGTCAGTGAAGTGGTTAATTATTAGACTTCTGTTTCCTTTGTGTCAGAATAAGAGGACTGTGTGAAAGCACAGGTACTAGGTGCGGCACAGTGGTTGGCTTTTTAGTTGCGGAGTAAAGACAACAATGGTTTTGTCAATGAGGGAGAAAAGGGGCAAGGGTGCAGTGAAAGAGGGTGGGCCAGGTGACACAGTGGGATGCTTCTAGCGAGTCATTCATCAGGAATCAACACTATGAGTGTCTGTATCATGCATACGGTCTTGCTTAACTGATGGTCATAGAGTAGACAGGACATAGACTTTTTTTGAATCTTAGTTTCTCACAGTGTTTTGTGGATTCTTCATTTCATATATTAGGGTCACTTATTTAAGTGTAAAGTAACTACAAAAGACTGATGGAACACATGTGGACTAGAAGAATGGACATAACTCTCAGCAAATAGTCCAATTTTTACCTGCATTTGGTTGGAAGCTAGTATTTTTTTCAAGCTCTGGCCTTATAGTAACAAACTACCCGTAACAATGCTAATTACAGTGTTGCTGCTGCTGCGTTGTCATTAAACTTGGATTAGATTGCAATTTGAAAAAGATTCTCTTTCTCGTGTGACAATGCCTTGTGAGATTTAAATGCCTGGGACTCCCCACCAGTCAGAAAAGCTGAAGAAGCCTTTTGCATGAATGGTATAGTAAATCAAATGACATTTAACTCTGATGTCAATTTTCCTGAAGTGTTGAAATTAAAGAAGACTTAAGGAAAAACTGTCTCTTGTGTCTTTAGTTTTTCTAGAAAAACTGTACACTTCAATCTGAACACATTTTGCCCCTTTCCCTCAAGAATATTTACCTATTATTGCATGGTCATTAGCACTAACAAACTTCTACATCTTTCCTATCAAATTCCTACAATAGAAAAAACAATGTATGGAGTTGAATTGCAGACACATATACTGCATGTCTAATAACTGCCAGTATGCCTGCAGACAGAAGCTGTGATTTTCCTGAAAGATAGTCAGTTCGCACCTTGAGTGGAATTAAGCTTTTCAAATGGAGAATAAGGCATTCCCAAATAGTAAGGAATCAAGATGAAAATACAAGGAGTTTATCAAAATGAAGTAGTTGCAGCAAGTTGCCGAACACAGGCATCAGGAACTGTGTAGAATATATTTTCAGTGTCATGGAAAAGGTGTCAGACCTCTCAAAATACACTCAATGATCATAACCAATGTAAGAATTGTAACCACTTAATCTCAACCTAACCTGCCCTAAAGGTCCTGAATTGTATTTGAAATATCTCTTTAGCTATAGTTTGAGCTTCTGCTTGAAATGTCCTTTTGTCTAAACTTAGGTGGGAATTGCTGGTGGATTCTAACGGGACTGACAAGTTCAACAAAATCACAGGAGAAAGCATTTGAATGGTAATGTACACAATTTGTCCCTAATTGACGAGGGATTTAATTACTCAAATCGATCATGAGGTGCTCATATATCTGAGTTTTTCCCTTGAAGCTGGATGCGAGCAGGAACACCCGGTCGTCAATGGCAACCAGAGAAAATGAACGAGGCGCCTGGATATTCAGCTCCTGAGATGGGACAAACTGGCCCCTCTTGGTGTCCCATTGGTAGACCTGCGTCAGTGAATAATCGCTGCCCAAGATGGCATACTGCCAGTTGCCGATGGAGACAGGCTGGAACACCATAGAGCCACGGGAAGGAAATGTCTGGACCTCCTTGAACATGGCGCCGTCCCAGCGCATCACCTTGGAGTCCCCGATGAATCTTGTCAAGCATATAAACAGCTCACCTTTTAAAAGGACAAAGATTCAACGGACTGTTTAGTTTACACATTCAGCTACCAAATCTGGATCTGAAACAGAAAAGCTCACAAAAACAGTTTATGTAATTCCAAAATAACTCATAGCTTGTTGTCAATAGCCACTTAGCAAAGAGTCACTAATAGATGAGCTGTCCCTTTAGAAAGAAAAAATAGAGAGAATATTATACAGTAATGATTTATGGCCAGGTTTTATGGCAGTGGACAGTGACTTTGCCTCTTACCGCCTTTAAAACGAATGCCTATGACATGCAGAACAATGAGGAACTAAAGTGTAATAAATCACAGCTAAGAGTGTGAGTCGTGATGTTGACCCTGGATCAAAGTCCACCGTTAATCATATGACAGAATATCTTAATTTTAGCATTAAAAACTGAATAATGGCATTAGGAGTACATGTGCTGTATATGCAGTATCCTGCTCCAAGGACAAACTAACTCAGCTGATACTGTGATACCATATGGTTAAAAATTGCTTGCAGTGTGCACAATGTCTTTTTTTGTCAGCGCAGAAATAAACCCCGTGTGTGTGTGTACGCACACTGCTGTTCAAGCTGCGGCTCTCACCTTTGACCCGAAAGTGTTTGACGGAGAAGACGTCCTCCATCTCTGGTATGTCAGTCCTGCGGTCAAACTGTTTCTGGCTCCGGTTCCACTGGTAGACAACTGGCCTCTGGGAGCTGCTGGCCAAGATCAGGTGGGGTTTGTTGGAGATCTCCAAATATTCAACATCTGTGTCCCGGTACCACGGGTGGAGTGACTGGTGGGAGTAGAAGCCATTGCCGTTCCATTTGTACACTGTTGTGGAGCCGGCCTACGAATGGAACATGTACAAAAATGTCAGCTTTATTCTTACTGTAACAAATAGATTTGTAACTAAGTGATGTACAAAAACAGAAAAAAATTATATTATGACAAAAATTCACAAGCAAATTGTAAATTTGTGTGTGTGTGTGTGTGTGTGTGTGTGTGTGCGTGCGAGCCTGAGTGTCCCCAAACATATGTGAGAGCATATGCGAACATTTGGCAACGCCAGGGTAATCAGCAGGAGCAGACGCAAGCCGACATGCTGCAGAGGAGGGCACCAGGGGGAAGGAATGGCTGACATGGTGGGAGGAGTGGTTTAGAGGAGCAGTATGCATACAGGGGCCAGACACAATTACAGAAACACCTGCACAATATAATGTAATCAGATACTATTAAATGTTTTGTTTATGCCCTGATCAATTCAGGTACTTTCAACTATTTGAAAAGCAAAAGTAGCCAACCTTAGAGCTGTCAGCGATGACAAAGAAAGACTCTCCATCGATCATGAACGTCTCAATGTCGTTGGGTTTGCGAATCTTCAGGATGTCAATGTCCTGGATCTTGATGAACTTGTTGGCGGAGTTGTCACGTTTGTAAATGTGCGAGCCCCCAAACAACTGGGCCACGATGACAAAGAGGTGGTTGTCAATCACCATGGGCTTGCAGACCACAGTGGAGGTGCCTGAACAAGAAAGGAGAAGACACATAAAAACATTATAAATACTGGACAGATAATCATTCATAGTAGAGTAATTTATAGTCTACTGGCATTTGTTTTGTATCCCTTAAAGAGCACTTAACCACACTGACACAATACAATCAATACACGATTCTTCGCTCTACCTCTCATTTATGCCCTCATTAACAATTACACATTGCCATTTGAGGCGTAAACATTTCCACAGGATTCCCCCACAACATCGATGCTGCACTTTATTTGTTTATGAACTCACTTTCAATGGTGTCGTAGGTTCTGAAGGTCATCTCAACGTGATCCCATTCCAGGAAGCTGCACGTCCCAGCAAACGGTTGGGCAAACACAACATACTGGTCTTTACCAAAGGTGAAGGCCTCCACCGAAATGGACTCAAACTTCAGCGACTGATAGGAGGCGAACTCTGAAAAGCATGTACATGACAATGAATTCTGTCTTTTATCTTTAAATAATCCTTTCATACTGACAATTCTTCAATGAACAGGTAACAGCAATAACATTTCAGCAGCACCAGTTTTTCAGCTTTTCAGCTATTCTCAGCAGTGGAATAGTCGATAAGAACAGGCAGGAAACAAGAGCGCGAAAAGGGTGATACAGTTAACTAGTGACAGAGAGCTATTGTGTATATAATGCTTCTATGACAAGGGTGGGGGGGCAGACACAGGAAGAAGGTACCTGCTGCGATGCAGTCAAAAGAGTGTGGCAGCAGGTCATTGAGCTTCTTCCCCTGTTGAATGGGTGGACCGCTGCAGTAGATCTGGTCCAGGGTGGCATTAGTGTGGTGCATCCACTCCACCAACCACTTGAGCTTGCAGTCGCATATCAGGTTGTTGCCCCGTAGATCCCTACATGCATGGATGGATCACATGGGACATCAGCTGACAGATTTGCTAAGACATGATAGCATTAATATTTTACTCTTGAAACATGTAATTTAAACATAAGCTTCTTTATTACCAGTCCCTGTTCAGTTTCTGCTTACTGTTCTGCCGTCTGTCTCTCCACTCCTTGGCTGCACTTTGGCTTCAAGCCAGAGAAGCCACAACAACAAGTGTCCTATCTCCTGAGTAGTCTCTGCTAGTCGCCCACTCTCAGTCAGTATTGCTGTTGACCTTGGATGTGTGTATTGAATCCACACACACACACTGTAGCCTGCATTATTCCAGCTGATTGTGGCAGTGTGGCCAAAGCCAGGATCCAATTCTTTTCTCTGTAATTGACTTGTTTACCATTTCCCTCGACATTCTGGCACCCTAACCAGAGCTTTCCTCTTCCCCCCTTCAGATCTTTATCCTCTTTTTCTTTTCCCCATTGCAGCAGGGAATAGCTTCTTCTACAATCTTTTATTTTTCTCATTCTGTTTCTTCTTACATCTTTTCCTCCTCACCGTGCCCTCTTTTTCCCCCTGGCTTCTTACTTTTACATCCTCTGTTTGGTGTGGGAATTCCTCTCCTTTCCTTTTTAGCACTATGACCTCATAATATTACTGTATACCACAGTGTACTAAAAGAGGGAGGACGATTTTGCCACCCCTCCCCAATGAATCTCTCCAAGTACCAAAAAATGTGAGTTCTGTCATTCCACTATCCTTCTTGACTATTTCAGAATAAATGCCAATCAAGCAAACCATTGCCAATTACAAATCAGCTCGGAGTTAGTTCGTATGTTAACGTTAACCTCACATACGCATAAATCCACAGAAATGGATGTTATAGAATCAATCAATCAATCAGAAAATGGATTCATTAACTGACTACTAAATGTTCTGTGTCTCAACAAAGCACGCTGAGTGAAAGACAGACTGAACTCACACTTTGGTCAAAGCGTCCATGCCCTTGAAGACATCTCTGGGCAGCGTCTCAAGGTTGTTGTAAGCCAGACTCCTAATCAACAAAGAGAAAAAATAATACACACAGTGATTGGATTAGAGGTAGACTGTCTCTCCACACATAATAGACACTGAGTCATTACACTTTTCATTTGTTCTGCTAGCCAGCTTGACTTGAGCGAGAGAGAGTAGAATAAACAAATTCTCGTACCAACAAAATTACAAGCAACCAAATGTAAGTGAGGCACAAGTCAGAATCTCAATGCCCTGACAATATTTATGGGACAAAAGGCTAAATGGTGAAATAGAAGGGAATAAAATCATTAGCGATTCATTCATTACGGGAGAGCAATTACAATGAGTACAGGGCGGAAATAATATTTTTGAGAAAAGGGTGACATGTTGTTTTTTATACACCAAGCTTATCCATTACATGGTGCTGTAGATGGTAATATTTCATTCCCTTAATATTGATCATACTTAACACTTAAAAGCAGTATTACTCTTTTATATTTTTAACTAACTTAAACAGTGCCACCCTTCTCCAAAGCTGTCAAGTGGATGATATCTTTGCCAGCCAACCAAAACGGGCCCTATAGAGACATTTCATTTCTGTGCGAGGGACTGAACTCCAAACCAGAAAGAGATGTGAATGAAATGAACTGTCAGCGTAATTCATGCAGGCTGCATTATTTATTTGAGAGGCGGTTTTCCAGGGAGAGAGGCCATTTTACTTGTGCAAGAATGCACTCTCCAAACAGATGGGCATAGAGCAGAGTGGACAGGATTCCAGCAGG
This sequence comes from Macquaria ambigua, assembly GCA_008360985.2. Classification (NCBI taxonomy): domain Eukaryota; kingdom Metazoa; phylum Chordata; class Actinopteri; order Centrarchiformes; family Percichthyidae; genus Macquaria; species Macquaria ambigua. The sequence continues at coordinate 19,888 of VMKM01000290.1, forward strand.
ACCACCTGCCTGTGCCCTTTAATAATGTATTTACTCTATGTGACGCATTTAAAATGCCCTCTAATAATGCACTTATTCACCATTGTTTATATAAATGTTTGTTTACTTTCCTCTAAAACAAGTGACAGTATCTATGGAGCAGGAAAAGAGCACTTTATCCCATTATGTGATTGCATATGACTTCCTGAGTCGTGTTAGAACAGATCCTAGTAGTAAATCTTAGCTGACATTTGTAGCTGATCACACATTATTGATTAATAACTGCTTAATCGTAAATTGATTTATTCCTAGACCAATGAGACCAGACTGCAGGTTGGAAATGAGTTGTCCCAACAGTCATTATGGCCTGGTTTATTAACAAGACTCTCATTGTCACTCTTTCTTCCAATTTACAGTAACGTTGCAGCTCTGCTATGATTACGTCAGACAACAATCAAGCAGAACATGGCCCCTGTGGAAACTCTTTGGTTACATATATTATCAATTATACATTCTGTGTAACCTTGAGGATGCTCAAGGTTTAATTACGATACTGTCCTTCCTGGTTGACCAACTTATTTACAGCTTAAAGGAAAGGTTTGACATTTTGGAAAATACGCTTATTTGCTTTGTTACCAAGATTTAGATGATACCATTCTCATATCTGTCCCTTTAATATAAAGCTGGAGCCAGCAGTCAGTTAGCTTAGCTTAGCATAAAGGCTAACTAACACCTCTAAAGCTCACTACATTAACATGTTATATCTCTTTTGTTTCATTACAGTACACAAGGTTATGTGCCAGACTATTTCTTGGCTGGGAGCAGTGACTTCCTGCAGTCACAGCTGGTTGCCTGGCAATGTCAGGGTGATGACAGTCCTCCAGTAAGTCACTGCCCCGGCACATAACCCCCCTGTATGTTTTTGTACCGATTATACAAATTAGATATATTGTGTTAACTAGTAAACTTTTCCCAGCTGTTTCCCCCGTTTCCAGTCTTAAGCTAAGCTAACCATCTCCTGGCTGTAGCTTCATATTGACCAGACAGACATGACAGTGGTATCAATCTTCTCATCCAACTCTCGGCAAGAAAATGAACAAGGGTACCTCCCAAAATGTCAAACTATGCCTTTGGCACTACACTTAACTAAGTACTAACTAAGTTGGTATAGAACGCTAATACCAGCTTCTCTAGTGTTGCAGAAGAAATGTTATCATTAGTTCAGAATGTCAGTTGTAAGTTTCACATAGTGCAGCACTTCTGGGTCTGAATGTGGCCACTGCTTTCTCTCCAAGAGCACTGGTGGGATAATATTTTCTCTTGTGTTGACTACACCCTTATTAATGTGATGTATGCTATATCATCAGAGTTGTGCGCTCTTTCCCCTAAAGCATGCATGAATAAATGCTGATAAGCCTCTCATATGAGTTATTTCCTCTACAGTAGAACATTTCCTAAATTTGAAATGATGTGTTAGGAACGACCTGTCAGAGACTTAGAGACAGATTATAGGTCACTCGGTTTAAGGTTTCAGTACAGTTATATTTAGTCTTGACCTACAGGTCACTTATGTTCTCACCTATCTTTGGTTTTGGCAAACTTTGCAGTTCAGGAATATGTTGTGTTTACAAAAACACTGTTTATAAACTGTTGTTTGGCTGTTTCCTGTATTAAGATTCAATCATTTCTGTTGACAAGGGATGCTATTGTACGAAATCTTTCATAATACCATAAATACCATAAACACAGATATAATACATAGTATGTATTACTTATCACACTCACAATAGACCCCACAGAGGATGCAGTAGCACTGCTGACAGTTACTGTACACTCCTGGTCACATTAGTGAACTTATCAATTCATTCTTTTTTAATGTTTTCTAAAACATAACATTTCAATATCGTTAAAGTCACAAAATCGTTCATCTTTTTATGTCAAAATTGTGTGAACAACAACTGTGCTGGTCCACTAAGGCAAATGTAACATCCAGATCTGCCCTTCAGCAACCTGATCCAGCTGACAACTTCAGCCAGTAACCTTGGACATCACCACTGGCAGCAGCACTTCTGCCTATCTATGCACTTCAGACAGTGACAGTGACTGGAAATTGATGCACAGTTTATGTTAGAATACCTTGAATAGTAATATCCCATTACCTCTCCCACAGAGAAATGACTTAAACAGAGAATATGAAAGTGACTGTGCAGACTGTTAATGATTAGGGGTAAAGATAAAGTAATACATTTGGAAAACTAGAGAGGAAGGAAGGAAGGAAGGAGAGACAAATTAAAAACTCAAGTTTTCTAACATGGCCACCACAGAACCAAAATACTTACAGATGTATCAGTGCTTTCAGGCCCCGGAAAGCAAATGGGGATATCGATGCAATTTTGTTATTTTCAATAAATCTGTGAATGAGACATATTTCATTAGATTCTTGATAGGTTAAGATAAATGAACACTGTGTAAGTAATCCCCACACAAATGTCAAATATATTGTGACACTGACTGAAACAGAAATCCTTTAACTTTCTGCACGTCTTCTCCCTTTGCAGTTGTGAGAGATGGACAGCAGTTGTGGAAGGTTGTGTATCCAGTACATTCATACATGAAAAAATGTCAAAATAAATTATACTTTAAAGGCCCTGCACAACCAAACATGTGTTTTCAGTTATTCTACTGCAGCTAATTAGACTTGTGCTCTGGTTGATGTTGGGTGGAGTTAGGCTGGGCATGAAGTCAGCAAACTTTATGAACTAACACGAATCATAAAGATGTAAGTTGTCCTCCCCTACTCAGGCAACATGAGTGAAAACACATGTGTGGGGCTTTAAAATGCCAGCATGCATGCCAATATTGCTTGATTTTTGAGTGTGGTGCTGATGGATATTGTGGTACCACAATGCAACGCTAAACAGATGAAACCAAAAATAACATAAAAATAGAAAGTAATACATTTTTAGGAAAACGTTTTTACTGGTTACTACAGTAAAGGTTTCAAATTTGAAATTGGAAGTGTGTTTGATTGATGTTCATTGGTGTATGTCTTGCATCAGTTCCTATTAGTGCAATACAGAAAGAATGCAATTGTACTTTATGACCCTTCACCACACAGATGTATATATCAACCACTTTTAAATTAATGATAAATACTTACAGATATTCAAGATGAGGTAAACCCAGGAACGCATCCTCATCAATTAGGTCAAATGAATTTGCTGTGAACAATCTGTGAAGAAATAACAGTAAAAAAAGGATATTATTTAAAATTACATAACAAATAGACTTTATTATAGTTCCCACAGTGTTCCTAAAACCTAAAGATATAGGTTAAGATTTGAGGGTGCTGTTTAGTACCATAACAAAACCTGGCAGTGAATCTTTAAACTAATTTAATCATATTGGGATAAATATTGTGATTTATTATTGCCTATTGCCAACACCAACATCCAAAACAGAGGGAACTACTGTAAGTTACTGTAAGGGACAGCAGACTCATTCGGCCTTTCTGCCCACAGTATGTGGTTAAAGAATGAATGAAATGCATACAGCAGAGTGGATCACTCCTACATGGTTTTCATGAAATGAATGAAAGAGAGAAATGGATGCCTCCTCCCACATGTTTGTGAGTCACGCTTTAAACCTGTAATGTAAGAATGTTGTCCAACAATAATATATCGTGCACCTTACTGTGTCTTGTTATGAGAACTTGTAGGGTTTGGCCACTATTGGTTGAATCTGTCCTCAAAATGAGTTAAATCTCATCAATATTTCAAAACATCAAACATTTCAATCCTAAAACATCCCTTAAAAAAATCATGTAATTCCAAGATGTCAAAATGCTGGAAATGTAATTTTGTAATGATACTCTTCATGTCTATTTCTTACCGCACGCTCAGCAGCCCAGCTACAGTGTCCCTTTACACCCACAATGTTGGCATAGAGAAGCCCCATTGATTAAGTAGTGCTCTAATGGAGGTTAAGATACTCCAGGTCACCTTGGCAGTAAATAATGACAGAGGGGGCGATGCCACTCATTCACTTCACACAGTTAAATTTATGCTCCTTCTGGTCACAAGCCTGCTTCTCTGACATCAGTGCTACGATTGAGAGTTCATCCACATCCAGACTGATTTAGTTTCATCTGAACATATGGAAGAACTCATGCCAAGAAAAATGTTTTGCTGGGACAAAATGATGCTTGTGACAGGCATGCTGTTATGTGCAATAAACTGAAACAAGCGTGATTAGAGAGCACAGTAAAGCCTGACCTTGCTGTTAATTTGCAGATTTGCAATAACAAATTGCTCAATAGACTCTTAGCAAGATGTATAATGATGGATGTCACATGTCAAACAAATTGTAAAATAAACTCTGTAGTTATGTGTGTAATTATGATTTTACTGTTCGCATTTTTTTTCTAAGTGCTATCTTTGGATCTTTGGGGGGGAAAAAGAACATGTTCATTATTTATCTCTGCCTCTCTATATCTTCCCAGCAAATAGCCCACACATAGCTCCTCTCTCCCCAGCCCCTGCTGTTAGTCGCTGTAGCCATGTGGTCTATTGCATAATCCTGACACCATTATAGAGAATCCCCCCTTAAATGCAAATCCTCTGGGGCGCTCCTGCCTCATTGTTTGAACACTGAACATAGATAGATAGATAGATACTCACAGCAGTTGCAGGGCAGGCGTGTGAACAAAGCTTCCTCCTGTGATTTCATTAAATCCAGACTTGACAAAAGATCTGAATAGATGGAGAACATACATTAAAGGGGAATTTATCTGAAAGTGTAATAAAGATGAGACCTGGGTATACTGGAAGGCAGAGACAGAGTATTTCCATAAGCCTTCCTGACAATTCACCTTATTAAATGGCACAATAAAATCAAGTCTATTCAGGTGCAGGACCACTTACAGTGAAACGACGTCGGATGGGAAAGTGTGAGGCACAGTCCGGACATTCTCACACAGGGCATTATCTTTGGTGCAGGTACATCCAGCGGGGCATCTGGGCTGCCTCACTCTCCGTCCGTCTGCTACAACCAAGCTGACAGCGGCGACCCAAACCAGGAGCGTCCATCCTTTCCACCCTCTCCATCCTCTCACTGCTCTGCCCGGGTATCCCATTCCTTCTGTCCCGGTCGAGTACTATCACTCCTGCACATGCAACTTCTCGGCAAAATCCTCCACGATTCGTAAACCCCGGATTTAACAGGCAATATTAAGTGTTTCTGGGTTTTTAAAAATATTTTTCTGTCTTGTTTGTTTTAGTGATAGAAGCGGGTGTTGTTGCGCCCTGATGCAGGCTTGTGTCTATGCTTCTTGCGTCTCAATAGGAAGGCACCAGTCCAGCGGATTCGTTCTGCAAGGCGCAGGATTACAAATGCGGGACAGACAGGACATGAGAACAAGAGAACACTCTCAGATTTTTGTCATGAAAAGGAATTGTCTCAACCTCCCAAATGAAACGCGCTACTAAAATGTTTTGTCCGTTTCTTATCAGGCTGCTGCTTACAAATAAGTTGTCTTGTAGACTCAATGCTGCAGCCATGAAAGGAAAAATAAAAGCGTAAAATCCCGTGAGAGAGAAAGAGAAGGGAAGAAAGAGAGAGACGGAGGAGAGAGGGGGGAGAGGCCTCAAGGTGCGCTTTTTTTTATCAGCAGTGCCAGCTATTATTTATGCGCGCTTCAGAGCCGTGCATGGTTAATGGGAAGCGGCTATTCATGAGGCTCTGTTCAAATGCACCTGCCTCGCTCATTCAGGGGCTCTTCCTCCCTGCTTTGGCATAATAATGACATTAACTGTGAAAAGAAGATGAGTTTATACCGTAGGGTTAAAAATAAACATGCAACATTAATTCAGTGATATTGTGGCGTGAGTATTGTTGGTAAAGTATGGACCTCCAGAAAATGATCATTAGGCAAACACCCTAAAAATGAATAGCATTTATTAAAGTATTATTTTTTTACTCATAGTCTTTTCCTCGTTGTCTTAACGCCCAGGTGAAGAATTTATGATAGCCTAATGTTGTATGTCATGGATTAACATGGGCTACATGATACATGGGATAACACAGCAGTGAATTTCATAAATATTTCTGCTTTTCTTAAGACAACAAAGGATGAGAGCCATTCATACTCTTTAGAGCATTTGTGTCTCGCTTCCTCTTTTTCTTCAATCAGCATTGAGTCCTTTGTCGAGTTCAGTGGGTCGTGGAAAAGTCATGAAACACTGGACTTCTGTTCCCAGACTGTGGCGAACTTTCACCCCTGCCACCCCTAATAACCCAAGGACTCAATTATACAGACACATTCAAATAGCATAATACCCTCTTTATTTTCCATCTACAGTTCAAACGCCTACATGCATCCTCTCTTTATTGTCCCTCGGCGGAAATGAATGATATGATCCCCGAATTGCCAATTAATCAGTGTAATTGGGCCATTTTTTCCAAAATGAAAGTCAGTGTCTGATATTGTGCTCTGCTGTTTTTTTCGATAGATAAATAACTGTTCCAATTATTCCAATAGGCTAAACACTGAACAAAGATGAGTTGATGGATGAGTTAGGCTATCCATATAGCTGATGAAAGAAATGATTATAGTGAGGGATTAAACATGAAGAAAGCACAATTGGGTTACAAAGTGACCGCCGACACAATGAGTGCAAACCAAAGAACTGACTATCAGAGACATTTCATTTGGTAGCCTAAACCTATCTAAAGCATTTAGTTTTAATATCTCCAAAACATCTTCATTTGACTCCTGTTTTAATATGTATGTTAAAGGATACGAAGACTTATTTCCATCTTTTCTCAGCCTGTTTTCGCCCAGAATAATTCATGACGTTAGACTAAACGTCATCATGCCGCGATTTGATGTGCTACGTCATCATCTGGCGACGTTGTTTTGTAAACAATTGCAAGCAATTGCTGGAGACTAAAGTGTAGAAACTCATGGATAGTCTTGTGAAGGTAACCTATATCTTTTAAAGGCGTAAATCTGTTTTATTATGCAAATAAGGTCGGAAGAATATTTAGCGTTTCATGTATTTGGTAACGTTACCAGCCAGCTAGCATGAAACATTAGCCTATAGATAAGTTAGCCAGTTGCCCAGAGGGTTACCTCTACTAACGTTAACGTTACCTGCAGACGTTATTCTATTAATTCCCGACGGTTTTGCGGGTTACAGTTACGCTTTAAGCAAAAATCAACATTGTACCACACTTTTGTTGTAAGTTTAGTCAAATGACTAATGCTAAATCAAATCTATGTAACGTTACTGTGCCCCTCGTGATAAAGCCTGTCTCAAAAGACTTTACAGAGGCAGGACTATATACAGCATCAAGTACAAAACACTAAATGGCACCTTACAGATGATTTCTAAAAGCGGATAATAACGTTACAGGGTTTGTGCTTTTTTGGTTTTCTAGCTTCAGCTCGTGTGGGCGTGTGTGTGTGTTTTTTTCTTTACCGTAGATGGCGCACCTTTCACAGCAGTAAACCTGTAGAGAGCAGTAGTGCAGCAGATGACAATGGTGATATATGAACCGATTTCATTAGATATTGGTACATAGCGTCATATTTACTGTATGGCCAGTCATAAGCTGACATGTGTGCAGTGGAGAAAACTGTGAGACTACTGTGTAAGCTGTCACAGGTTACTGTGCATGTTTCTGAATGACTGTATATATGCACAGAGTTATGCTTTTTTTGAATATGCATCATTCTGCAAGAAGTTTGTGTGTGTAAGTGCATTATGTGTGGTCAGGTGTGATTCCACCAACACAAATGAGTTCCTGTGTTTCCCCAGGTGCACGGAGGTGGCGGCTATGACTCCGACTTCAGTGATGATGATGAGCAGGGAGAGTCCTCAGAGAGAGGCCTTAAAAGGTAAAATTATAGACTATAGAATTACATAGGCTGAATAATATATGTATCAGTGTCTCCAAATGTTGCTCATCTAAACTCATGCTAATATATTCTGGATAAACACAAGTTCTTATTCTACCATCTTTGCTTTTGTCTCCAGTAGATTACATTTAGACTGGTGTGGGTAGACAGCCTCATCCACTAACACAAGCTTTCTGTATTTATTTGTACCTTTGTCAGGAAACGTGAGGAGGAAATCTTACAGAAGCCATTCCAGAAAGGTCGGCACTCCAAGGTGGCTCACCGGAGTTTACACTCTAATGAACTGGACAGGTACGGTACAATTGCAGTGACACACATGAGTCATTTTGTTTTACATTTTGTTGTATCTATAATCATGGCAGAGATTCCTGCTCACTTCTGTCGTGTATTTTAATAGCTCATCTCAAAATAATTGTTCTTCCTTTTCAGTCACATGCATTTCACCTGTTCACATTGCAATTAATGTCAGTTCTGATAATGTAAAAGAATTGCCAATAGTGAAATGAAATCATTCAATCAAACTGATATTTTATTTGCAATTTGTGTGCACACGATGTACGACACAATTAAAATGAGAGAAATCTAATTTTAATTTTAATGTTTGAAAACTCGTCATTACTGCCACAATTAGATTCATTTCCCCATCGTCCGTACATTACCACCCAGAGAAGATGTGTGTTTTTGTTAATTTATGTCTCTAATAAAACCATATAGCGCCATAATTCTTTTGTGTTATAATAGTTTCCTGTCACTTCATTGTTCTCACTTTTGATCCATGTTTCAAAAAATTATTAGACTTTAGTGAGACGAAAACAAAAATGAGTGTGATCACACAGGCCAAACTCCTGGAATAGTTTGAGTGCTCTGCTTTTTCTCTGCCAACTACATACTACAGTTATTTACATTCTGAAGTACACAGTGTCACACATTATTAACTATTCTCATTCTGTTTTTCAGAGAGGAAGCCAGGAACAGAAGAGCCCACCTGATATCAATGAATGCTGTATCCTTTTTTAATTGACCTTACTGTGTGTTTTTTTTTTTAATGATTTCAGTGTAAAGTGATAATACTGATTGATAAAACTACATACATTATGCCTTATACATACATAATCGTATAACAATCCCATATAGTATGTTCACCTCATGTTGGTCTAAGTGCTTAATTGCCTTCATTTAAAGGCAGTAAAACTAAGGAATGTGGGATATTTCAGCTGCTCACAGTGTGCAAACGTTAACATTCAAAGAGAGACTGACCTTAAGCAGATGTCTCCAGTTTGAGCGACATAAGAAGTTTGTCGGTGACTACATACTTTATTATGGAGGACAGATGGCCGACTTCAAACGCTCTGTGTGAGTATTGTGTCTCACAGTCAAGCTTGACAGTCAGTCATCTGCTGTCACTCCAGGCTAAAACTAATGCGAATACATTAACCATAACAGACTGTTGGTTGTGCATTGTTTTCACCCAATTATATTTTTAATTACAGATTGCACTAATTTTCTCCTTATCTGTGTATTCGTGATTATAAGCCTTCTCATTGAATCTTTTCTTTCCCTCAGATCCAAAGACAAAACAGATCTGGATGTGCTGCGCGAGAATCATCGCTTCCTCTGGCGGGACGAGGACGAGGACGACATGACATGGTGATCCTCAACAGATTATTGCTCTGTTCTCTTCTGAAAATGTTTTGCTGTAACGGAATTATGAAGTATGTTTGAACTCTGAATCCACAAGTAGCTTGTGCCTTGTTGGTTAGTCAGTTAGTTTCAGATGACTTTGTGTCGTCTCCTACCTTACTTCTGGACTTATTGTGTTACAGGGAAAAAGACCTTGCCAAGAGGTATTACGACAAGCTGTTTAAAGAGTACTGCATAGCTGACCTCAGCAGATACAAGGAAAACAAGGTGGGATAAATGGATGACGATGATTTTGTTAATGTCAAACAATGTGACAGCACACACAGTAACAGGTGGCTCATTTCGCCTGATGATTAGTGCCAATTATAATATAGTAGCTTGAATAAGAAGATTAAAGACATTAAAGGATGTTGTAGTTTTTTGTGTATCTGTGCTGTGTTGTTATGAGGTTGAGCCAATGTAGGAATATTCAGACACACTAATAACAGTATGACAGAATCCTAATGATTAGGTACGTATTTTATGTAGTCCATTAGGAGGCTGGCACTAGGAGGTGAAAACATAATTTCTCGTGAGATGAAACACAAGTTAACACACCTTCAGAATGTGCAGAAAGAAAATCATACAATGAGTGTAGCCATCCCAGACGCCACTGCCTGGACTTGGCATGATGATCAATTTTTGTGCTCCAAAATGACACAAATTGTCCCAGCAGTGGTGCCATGAGGAAAGGTTAACATATCATAACTCAGACACTAATCTCCACCACCACTGGTCCATTTAAGATAAATGCTAGGGGCATGATGTGTTTTGGCTCTGTGCTCTGTCTCTAGTGGCCACTGGGCCATTCTGGTGTGAGGCCAGGCTTTAAAACTGACAATATGTTAAACCCAAGGGCAGTGTGCTTATGGCTCCAGAGCTGCACTGTTTGGTCTGATGATGCCCTACTCAAATATCTTTCAAAGCCATGTGATATCTCACTGTTTTGAAGTTGACAAATCTCCAACAGATGACACACATATTATACATAACATCCCAATGGACCTTTTAGTTATTAGAAGCGCTATAGTTAAAATTCAAAATGTCATAACTAAAAACCTATCTCTGACACCATCAGTCCAGTTGACTCAAAACCTGCTACATAAATCCAGATTTCATCACAAATGATTCATATTTGTTAATGATTGCAAATGCAGCCGTGAGTTGCATCATTCCCACAAGTTTAAATGAGGTGTGACAGCATGCAGATGAGAGAGTGCTATGAGAGCTGTGTAAAGGCACCGGCAAAAATACTAACGACTGCATCATCTGTTCATCGATGCTTCATTCCAAATACTGGAGATACTGTACACATACATCCCAAACTACATTTACAATAAGGTGTAAATATATGTATGCAAAGCATCCATTCAGAAGAAAACATGACAGAAATATTTAGAAACAATATTCACATGAAGAGCTTTTACATTTGGCCGATTTCATTTTTATCTGTGTAACTTTATGTTCGATGGAGTGGTTCAGACGCACTGAAACAAATGCTATCGAAAGTGAATGACTATTCAAAGATGGGGCAAATACTGAGTTACATAAATTAAGCTTCATAAGCTTAAGATGAATTTAAAGGATTAATTGATGATGTGTGTCTGGCTGTTTCCTTGTAAATGATTTTTCTAATTTACATGGATCTTTATAAATTTGTGCCCAACAGTTTGGATTTCGTTGGCGGACTGAGAATGAAGTTGTCTCTGGCAAAGGTATGACATAGCCCTACATTATGATCATTTTGAGTTTATACACTTCTACACTTGTTTTATAATATTTATGTATATACTGTGTCATCAGTACACCATGCAGTATAATATTTACATTCTACAGTGATCTTAAGTAGAGAAACTCTGAAAATATTCTTGTTAACTAAAGATTTACCTTTACTTAAGGAAGGTATTTACTTAGACAAGCGGCATGTCCCAAATCCATAATGCATACTAATTTTAAGCAGGTTGTTAGTATGTAGTGTGTTCATACTGGAAAACTGAAGTACACTCAAACCAGACAGCATGCATACTAAATAGGTCGATTTATGAGTGTGCTGTTGACACTGTTCTCCCACAGTGCAAAGGAAATGAAGGAGCTGCTCACAGCTGGAAAAAAATGTAAATAAATTGTGGATAGAGGAAAATGTAATCAATCTTAAGAAAGACATTTCACTTTGTATTTATGAAGGTTGCAGTGACAATTCTGATGCCACATGTATTGTGTAATTTCCTATTAGTAGAAAGCAATTAAGTATTTTGATTTTTTTGTACACTAACTGCTGAAACAGTATACTATGACGATGAGTATGTGGGACATTCTGTATAGAATTAGTATGTAGTATGTTAGTAGTAGTATGTAGTAGTATGTTAGTTAAGGTTTCTCCTGGTAACACGACCACAAAACAGTTCACAACCTTCTCCACTAGATGGCAACAAAGATAAAGACAATTTACACAGCAGTAGATGACATGCTGTGGACACTCCCTAACACAAGTCACTCCTCCTGTAAGACTATTATACAGATATGCTTGTTTCACTTTACTTTGACTTATTGGCTTGTCAGCATGGCAACAAAAACCTTTCAAATATTTGACCTCTCAATTGAGTTTTCTTTTTGTTTTTCTTGTTTACTTGTGGCTCCCAACCTTAGGGGACGATCGTCGCACCATTCAGTTATCGATTGATCTGTTGATCCGCACAAATGGCCCCCCCGTACCTAACATTTTGGTTTCCTGTTTACGTCTCACACCCAAAGAAAAACCTCATTGTACCTCTGCACTTGTGATGGAGCCTACCTTTGACAGTTTGGCAGTGCTTTGATGATTACTGTCTATTAATTGTTCAGGATTAGTACAACACCTCCTCTCTGTCTACCGCTCCTTCGTGTTACAGTGACAGATATTTATAGGTTTACCGGGCAGGACAATATCAGAAACTCAGTGAGGGTAAACCTGCCTTGACAGCTCATTGATATGCTTTGAGCCACACAGACACAGATACTCGCACACACTTATGTTTACATCAATGCAGCCAAGCAAACATACACAGTATGTCTGAGAAAGCTGACTAAGCCAATATATTGTTCCAGATTAAGACTGTGTAATCCTGGTCTCTGACAGTTCACCCCCTGTAGCAATACTCTACAGGAAGTGGGATTAGATCAAGTCAGAGGCACTTCACTTCAACTGTCACGTCTGAGACTTGTGTACATTAATGATTCCCAGAGAAATACTTCTTAAGCACTATTTAGAGCATGGGACACTAAACTCTCCAGTGAAATCAATACTAATCTCTTTCTGTAAGGTGGACCAAACATCCTCATTCAGAGGTGGAGAAAACATTTGTGCAAACTGAAAGTTAAAAGTGTTTGTGTTTGCAAGTTAAAGGTGGAAGAAGTGTTTATCATGGACTCAATAGGACTTGAGTTTGATTTGATTTGAAGACTGATAAAGAGTATCATTACAACATCATCACCGAGAGAGCTTGGTTCGTGGTCCAGTTAGTTACACCTGGATTAAATGTTGTGAGTCCAGGCTCAGGTGCAGTGCTCGTCAGATGGCCAGACTCGACTTCTGCTTACAGATCAAATTAGACAAGACTGAACTTTTCCCCAGTTAAACTAATCCTGCATCTCCTTATAAGGGGCACCGCAATTCAGCTCTGCCTCGGGCACCTTTTTTGGAAAACGTCTCCTTATCATCTCCTGCTATCTGTGCACTTCAGGTCATGTTGGTATTAGGTAATGCTGACTACTCTTCACCCAATCAGGTGGATTACGAAGAGCATTGACCTTTCTTTTCATGGACACAGCGTGATATGGGATGAAGGAATGTGCAGTGCTAAGAGGTTTCATTCTCTCTTCTTTCAGAGGTTGAAATACTTTAAAAAAAAATGAAGAAGGAAGAGAAGGAAAAACATTATGTCCTTGAATCAAGTACATGAGAGCCAGATCACATTTTCTAGTCCCCCAGGAGGTGTAAGTTTCCCTGCATCTTAAGAAATTCTAGAAGAATGATATTTACTTTTATGTCATGCTCATCCTCCTCCCTTTTGTGTAGTGTAGAATCATTCATACCTCTGAAAGATTCACATGAATTCTTCCAGCTGTGTATGAGAATGCCAGAAAGTCCTTAAAGGTGCTTGGTGGAGTTTATTTGTAAACAAACAAAAGTTATGTTAAATCCAGTGTTTTTCTTACCAAAAACGCATTGTATTCTTGAGGTCTAACAACGGTATTATATGGGTATCATTGTATCGTTGCTATGCTTTAAGCCTGTACTGTGACATTTTTACTTATTTCAGCTTGCTCTTGCCTGAGTTTTCTTTTATTTACCTGTCTGATCCTACCTTTGCCCCATCCTGAGACTTATTTGTCAGGTTCATGTACAACATTTAGTCTTCTAGTCTAACAATCGAGACTGCCAGTTTCTATGTTTCTTATTGTCTTAATGTGTTTGTCTGTGAGTGTGTATAGGCTGTTTCTTAAAATTAAGAAATATGAGTATTTCTCAATAGTCTACAGAGAGAGAGAGACAGATGGAATGCAGGTCTTTGGACACATACAGTATAAAACATAATCTCTGGTATGTAATGCTCTTTAGTCTACATAGTTAACAGGATGCTGTGGAGTAAATAAAAGTAGCAAAATAGAATGAGTGTTGAACTTCAGGTCAGCACTCTGGACTGCTTGTCAATGTGAAAGACAGACATAAAAAGGCTCAGTCTGATCAAGAGTCGGAGGTGGGTGTGTGGTTGGAAAAAGAATCAGTCTTTTGGATGCCAGTTACATTCCCAATATCTGAAAAATCTGCCTGGGGGCAGTGAGTGTGGATCGTTCACTGTTTCCCACAGGCTGAGAATTTATTAAAGGTGGTCGACCCCGAGAAGGGGTGGGGGTAGGGGGTAGGGGGTCAGTGAGTATCAAGAGATGGATGGAAAACAGCACTGAATTCACAAGCTCAATAACTATTGCACATGAATGCAGCATTCTGACAGACTTTTCAATCAGGTCTGATCTTTAAGGATACAAAAAATCATTTGGGTGGGGGCAAATCTATTTGGTTGGGCCACCCAAATAACGTATATATGGCTAGCACTGATCACTTTTCTTATTAACTACTCTTTATGTACCTTTGAGCAGCATTCTGCACATAATAGTTACTCACTAGCCAGCAGCAGAAGTTGATGAGAGTATTTGGCAGCTTTGTGGTATAATGTATAATTTTTGAAAGCCGTGACATTTTGGGAAGTACGCTTATTTGCTTTCGTGCTGAGAGTTAGATGAGAAGATTGATACCACACTCATCTCTGTACATTAAATATAACGCTACAGCTAGCAGCCGGTTAGCTTAGCCTAGCATAAAGTGGGAATCGGGGGAACAGCTAGCCTGGCCTTGTCCGAAGGTAACAAAATCCGCCTACCAACATCTCTAAATCATACTGATTAACCTGTTCTATATCGTTTGTTGAAACCATACAAAAAACAAAGTGTAAAAATTACAAATGGTGGTTTTATGCGGATTTTGTTACCTTCAGGCAGAGCCCGGCTACCCGTTTCCCCCAGTTTCACTCTTTCTGCTAAGCAAAGTTAAGCTAACCGACTTCCTGGCTGTAGCTTCACACTTAACGCACAGACACAAAAGTGGTATTGATCTTCTTATCTAACTCTCGGCAAGAAAGTGAATAAGCGCTTTCCCCATAAAATGTCAAACTATTCCTTTAAATAAGATTGTTTTTTATAAGTCAACTGGTCTCATGTAACAGAAATATATCCACAGCAAGTGTCTGGAATCAACTTGACATGTTTGGTCTAATATCAATAGCTTGGTCAGAATACCCCATTAACTTTAACTAGCAAGTTAAATCATAATATTTTCTCATAAAACAGGCCTAGTTTCATAATGATGTGTTGTTTGTGAACTTGTAACATCTACCCAAGAGTGAATAAAAAGTGAAAGAGCACTGGCTCAGGTCACTGACCAGCCACTTCATCCAGTGAATGTTAATCGTGCAGCCATCTGTCATGTGGTATATCCGTCTTGATCTCAGGCTGCTGGCTGGTGGCATTAGTAACCATTGACGTAAAAGGACAGGAGTTTCCTCTCTTAACGGGTTTACTCAGCCAACCTGATGCCAACTCTTTTCATGGAGCATGTGAGAATCACCTGATGTGTGAGGATACCCACTACTTGTCAACAAAACACAGTGGAGATCCTCTTTTTCCGAAGCTTTCAACAGAGACCCATACAGGAGCTTTTGTGTAAAGCTTATTTTGTAAAGCAAGGATGCTGTGTGTGCCACTGTTTTAAAAAATCTGCCTTCTGAGCACAGCACCAGCAACTAAAGTTGTGCTTATTGGCTGTCATGTGGTAAAATGTGGGACCAGGCGGCTGAAAACTAAGTGAAGAATTGTTTCCTGACCTTGATTATATTTCGTTTTTTGACATTTATTTTGAAAGAAGTTGTCTAGAATCAGATTTCTATTGACTCCACTCTGCCAGGGTTGTGGTTGTGAGTTGCTAGAGGGTCAGACACATTCACTCTCCATGTTGTAGCCTTCGAATATATCACATTCTTTTATATTCGACACTGAGCTGCTTCTCTGCAGCAGCGAGGGGATTCAGTACCTTGTTCAAGGCTCAGTTTTGTGTAGGCAAAGCACAGCCTTTTACCTCCTTTCTTTACAGATGAAAGCTGCTGAGTGTACATACAGTAGATGTATTTGATTGATTTTTTTTTTCTGTGCGTGATGGAGAGAGTAGCATGTCATGGGAGAATTCCATTGCGATCGTAATTGACATCACTGATGATGGTGAAGACAGGATTCTCTCAGGTCTCCGGGCACCGGTCACTGCTCATGGCGTCATGTTAGCACAGAGTGGAGAAGATGGCCTTGTCCCAAGTCACACCCATGTAGTGTCAGAAAGGACCAGTCATCAAGGATTTAAAGGGATACGCTGGCATTTGCAGCTTATCTTCACTTAGAACTTTTTAAGTTTTAAGACATTTTAAACGTAGGTAGGTGAACATATACAAAAAAAACCCAATTTGAAATGATTAATTTAAGTCATCAAATTGTTGCCAATTTTCTATGATAAAGACTTGGTTGATTCATTAATGAATATAATATTTAGCCTTGCTAGCGGTGTGGCTCTAGGTATGGCTATGTTGGTCGGTTGATCAGTCTACCACTTTGGTCTGGATTGGAATTTCTCAACAACTATTGGATGGATTGCCATGAAATTAGGTACAGGCATTCGTGTCATAATGACTTAATTGGATATAATGTCAGGCCCTCCCAAATAAACCCAGTCAACCTCATCACAACCCGAGCTTGCGTATTCCCCAGAAGTGTCTTTTTTAGCTGACGTCATAGATCCTTAATCTAATACAGCACGTGAAGGGAAAGTCTGCCCTATGACCCAAGTGGCCCAAAGCCATGACAGCCAACGTCACTTCACCTGAATGTTAGTCTCGATCTTCAGGTGAGGGCAGGCATCACTTTCCTCTTGCAGAGTAAGGAGCATTTCTCGTCCCTGTGCCAAGAATGGACTGCTCTGACGCACTCACTCCCTCTGCTACAATCTGGAGGAACCCCCATAGACCAGATCAATGCACCTTAAGCTCCTCGAGGGATAATAGGCAGGCTGTGCAGAGGCTGGATGGAGGCCTGAGGGGATGAGGCCGAGGTGAAGAAAGGGAGATGAGAAGGAGCAAGGAGATAAGGAGGAAGGGGTGTAGAGATAGACGGGAGGGGGGGGCAGTAGGGTGTGGAGGATGCCTGACAGAATGTGAAGCGTTTGGAGATTTATAGTCTACATTTATGAATCCTAAAATAAAACATTTGCCTTTTTTGCTGTACCATTCTCTTCTACTTGCTTCAATTTTTTTTTTTTTTTTTTAATTCTTTCTTTCTTTCTTTCTTTCTTTCTTTCTATATCATATATAATAAATCTTATTTATAAATATTTGTGCATTGTCAGGGTTCTGTGGCTTGTTTGGTCTTTACTTCTTACTAATTGATTATCAACAAATAAGACATTTCTTTGCTTGTGTACATCGTAAATTGCTGTGGATAAGAGATAGATGGCTAAAATATCACGTGAATGTAAATATAATTAGAATACATGTTTGTATGTATACAGTACATGTGCTCTCTGGTCTTCCAGGTCAGTTCCAGTGTGGAAACAAACGTTGCGAGAACCAGGAAGGCCTAAAAAGTTGGGAGGTGAATTTTGCCTACGTGGAACACGGCGAGAAGAGAAATGCGTTGGTCAAACTCAGTAAATATTCAGTATTTTCTCTGTTCATTCTTTGTAAAAGGTGTGTGTGTGGCTGTGGCATGGTAGGGGTTCCCGTCTAAGACCCGGCTCATAATAATCCTCCTTCAGGTATCATACTGCAGAAAATCCTGTTAGAATAATTACCATAATTGGAGGACCCACCAGTCATAGTGAACTCAGTCAAGCAGGAGATGACTCTTTTAACAAGCAAGTGCAACATTGCTGGTCACATCCAGACATGTTGTTTCTTCTCATCAACTAAAAATGTTTTACAATTTGTTGTAATTCTAAATTCAATGTTTTAACAGTAATGAAACATGGTCTGCTGACCCTGGAACATGAACTTCGTAAGGCACATTGGAGAAATGTAATGGATATGGGATGATGTTAGAATTAATTAATGAATATGAATTAATGAATACATTTCTCAAAACACCTAAGCATTTAAATTTCACAAAGTTGCAAATCTTAGTGTGTTTTTATAAACAGTAAAACAGGAGTTCCACAGGGTTCTGTCCTTGGTCCTCTTCTCTTTACTTTATTTATAAATTATTTACCAGAATTACGTCATGGAGGAGGTTCCCAAATGTATGTGGATGATACTGCTACATATGTATCTGGTAAAACCATTTTCTCAGTTTACACACATTTGTTATAGCATTTAGATTTGGCAGCAACATGAATTGAAATTAAAACTCACGTCTAATGCTTACAATAACATTAAGATTCATGAATCATCCCTCGCCATAAGTTGATAAATCAATAAAGTTAGTAAGTTAAATAAAATGTAAAAGCTTATGGAAAAACTGGGTTTCTGAAGTAAAACGCCCATCGACACACATTTATATACATGTATCTGTCCCTATAAAAATAAACACAAACACTAAATAAAATAAATTCTCTGGCTCAGCTTTGACCTAATCCTGCTCTTGTTTTCCTTACTAGGACTATGCCCTGAGTGCTCTTTCAAACTCAACTACCACCACAAGTAAGCTAACATACTTTTCATCTTTGAGACATTTTGTTTTTCCCATGATTTTAAAGATTGCGGAGAGTGTGCACTGGTGTGCTAGAAGTAGGACAGGTCACCATGGACAGTCAGCACACATTATTTTGTAGCATGCAGGGGTTTAGGATTCAAACCACGATTTATGTCTCCTGCCTGACATTCTTACCAGTCAGAGTGTCTTGATTATCACATTTTTTATTTCTACAAGTGGAATGTTGACACAACTGAATATGATAATATAGCTTGAGCTGGTTATGTATGGAAATCTGAATAAAGATGACTGTAATCTGCCAAAAGTCAGGCATTAGATATGTGATGCCAAGGCTTTTTACAGTTGGTGAGGATTCTAAAAGACTTTGTAACAAAATGTATAGAAAGCCTTCATCCATTTAAAGATCAGGTCAAGATTCATTCAAGTGCCTTTGGCCCTGAAGGATTCCATGTTGTCTTTATGTTGTGAATACAGCTTGTTCCAAGTGTTATTCTGTTTATAGGAGGAAGGAGGTGAAAGCAAAGACAAAGACTAAAAGGTTGTCGGAGGAGAACCAGGAGCCACCACAGAAGAAGAAGAAGAAGAGGAAGAGATCGTCTTCACACTCCAAGAAGCGCAAAGACAAACACAAGAGGCACAGAGGTAAGACTCCCCTCCTCAGCCTGTGGGAGCAGCCTTGCTAACGTTTTGTTCATGGAAATTATATAATGTCCATTTTTCTCTTTTGTTTGACATTATTATTTTGTAACAACTCCCTTTTGGTTAAAACATATTATTTTATATCTCTCTGTTTCTCTACAGATCGCTCCGCCTCGTCCAGCAGCTCAGGGGAGTCGCAGGACTCGGACAAAGGTAGCGTTCATAACTCTCTCTCTCTCTCACTCACACACACACACACACACACACACACACACACACACACACACACAGAAGTACCTCCCCCATTTAAAAGAAAACACACACATTGGACAGTTTACGATCTACTCCCCCACATCCATTAGCCCTGTAGCTAATAGTAATAGACCGACAGCAGGTCTGCTTTTTCTCAACTGTCTTTCTCCCATTCCTCTCAAATCTTTTGCTTTTTTTCCTGTTCTTTTTGCCCTTCACTGTGAGCAGCGTGAAATGAAGTATGCCTTTGCCCCTGTGTCCCTGTTCTGTTTATTACAGTAGCTGGATGGATGGATGGATAGATGGATGGGTGGAAGGCTAGGTGGGTGGGTTTGGGTGTAGACAAAAACAAACTTTCTCTGTCCAGGGGTTATGTCATTGAGTTCAACCTGAATTGCAATCCACACACAAACACTCTCCCACTTTCTTTCTTGCTTTGTCTCAGTCGCACATATTTGAAGCAGGTGTTGAAGGCTGAACTTGATTAAATGTAGGAATCCTAGGACATCATGTAATTTGTGAGCGATGCGTTCAGGGGCAGTTAGGTACTTTTAGGTTATGGAAGCACTTTGTTTCCTGGCAAATTAGGGGAACTTTATATTAGGGCCACATCTAGGGGGACTGGTGAAGCTAAACCATAATTTTTATTATGCCCCTTATTGACCCCTCAATATAGCGCCACATGATTAGGTAGTAATGCAGTTCAGACTGTATTGTACTTTATGCAGATATCCTAAGAAATTGCAGTTAATCACATTACCACAAGCCAATTGACCCACAGTGAACCAAGGGTTTTTTGGGCTCATGGGATTCTGAATGGATTTGTGGTTTTCATATTTGTTTACATGGTTTAGTGTGCTGCCTGAACATTAGCTGATTGGTCCCACACCTTCAAATCTCAATTGAGTGTTCCCAGACTTAAATCTCTAAGCAAAAACTGAGCAGTGTGAGGCTAGCAGTGAAGACCCTGACATTTAAACTGATGAACAAGTGTTATTGGTCGACCTAGTTTTTCCTTCCTGGAAGTGTGACTGACAACTCTCTGAAACTCTCCTACTAGACTCTGAAGCTGGCGATGAGCCAGAGGGCCAATCAGAAGCCGACCACTGGAAAGGACCCGCCCCTGCAGTGGAGGAAAAGTCAAGGTGAGGTTAACGGCTAATGTTCATATTAAATCACACCATGTAAGCTGCTGTAAAACCATCAGAGACGGTCTTTACCAATTAGCCTACATAGGTTACACATCTCTATATAGCACAGTATGTAGACCACTTCGATACCCTGCACAAAGCTGTTCTGAACTGTCAGGAAAGTCACTAAACCTTTAACCTTCTCCTGTCACGCTTCTCCTGACATTTGGATTTCGGCTCTCAGAAAGATACAATATTACTGAAAAGGCCAACAGCAAGAGGCAGTGTTTATTCAAGCACAAGTGCAATATATATAAACAGAACCATCATAGAGACCATAAAGACAAGCCTTTCACAAGTATCACATTCATACCTACATTCAGTTAAGCCAGTGATAGTGGATAAATTAGGTGCCTTTCTGAGGTATGTTTGCCTTTGTTTAAATTGTCTGTATTTTGGATTCCTTTTGTTTGTATTCTGTACCCATGTTGGTGCCCCACATCACTTTATATTGTGTACAGCTTGAATAAAATGTAAATGAGATTTTAAAAAAGCATAGCGCTAACACTGCCAGAGTTAGTCAGGGGCACCCATGTCAGCCCCGTGCATGAAATGAACTAACATTTCTGTGATTCTGTTTGTTTTATCCATCTAGGGAGGAGGAGTTTGATGAGTACTTTGAAGACATGTTTCTTTGACTCTGCTGGTATCAGCGGCAACCCTGCTGTGACTACACCTCCTTCTGCGCAGTCACTGATATTAAGCGTGTTCCGTTTGAGTCTTGTGTGCATGTAGACGACTGTATATTTCATTACTTCTACAGAAATAAACATAATGTTTATCCTGTACCCCTCAGAGTCTTTGATTTACATGTCACCATCTCCATTTCAATCACGGCAATGTCCATCTGTCGGTCGGTCAACAACTTTGGTCCAGACTGAAATGTCTCCACGACCTTTGAATGGATTGCCATGAAATTTGGTGCAAACTTTTATGTCCCTTTGGGATAAAAACATGGTAAACATTCTACCTGTTTAACGTCAGCATGTAAGCATTCTCATTGTGAGCATGTTAGCATGCTGATGTTAGCTCAAAGCACCGCTGTGCCTAAGTACAGCCTCACAGAGCTGTTAGCATGTAGCTGTAGACTCTTGTTTTAATATGTTAGTTTAAGTTATCTCTTATTATTATTAATAGAAATCTGTTCTATAGATATAGATTTGGTCAATTTTCCAGAGTAGCACTCTTTCCTGTGCAAGTAAGAATTCAGTGAAATAGTAGTAATCAGTAGTAATACAAAAGAGTCAAGCACTCTGCACTCACAAAAAGACAACAAGGATTAGCGCGAGACGTTCCTCTGGCCAAGGGCCGATTGAAGTGCTGCCTTGACTTTAACTTCCAGAGAAGGAAACTGCGTGAGGTTGCAGGGAGATTATAGACCTTGGCTTAAATAAAGACAATTACGTTACCTCTTATTGCTCTGTCTGTCTTGTTATAACTTGCTTCTCTGCTTTCTCAGAAGTCATTTACTGTGTTATTCATGGCAATGTAAGCTAACCTGTGGTTAAACGTTGGAAATGGTACATTGAGTAATAACAGCCTGTTGGGACATGATTTGGCCCCTGGCGGTACTTGTGCACCTGGATGCATTTACAGTTGTGTTGTCATCATCTTGTTTTCTTGGTTAAAAGTCTTGCCTTCACATATGCGCACATTTAGGGCCCTTATCAATGTCCTGGGAGGAATTTAGAAATCCCAAATAACACCTTTTTAAAATGTAAAGCTCTTCTTGCTGCCATGTTAGACACATAACAATACGCTCCTTGAAAAATTGTGTTTCATATGCTTTTTCAAATAAAAAGTAAATAGCTAGTTTAAACTACGTAAAATGACATCTACTCTTTTCTCCCTCATTGAATCCAGAATATATGAATATGTAGGTTGGTAAGTAAGTTTAACTACTGGAATCAAGATTTCTAGTAAGTTGCATACTGGACCATGATTGACTTTCAGACTATGTCACAAAAACATGCATGTCTTAAGCTCAGAAAGCTGTTTTCACATTTATCTGCTGAAGGGGGAAAGGTCCTCTGTGCTCACCCTAAATCTGTGTCAAACCCTGCACGCCACATCATTCTGCACAGTGAAGCTCAAACATCCAAGTGAAGGAACAATAAGCAAACACATTTTTGAGCAGAGGGGGACTTTAACTTATTACTTTTGGTCATGTGATGCAGGGGTGGACAAGCTGAAGTGTCCCACAAACATTGTCAGGGGAGGCCTCAGCAGCATCAACACAAATTGGAGTGCACTGCTGCTCTTAATTTCAAAGATTTGTACTCCTTTCATAGAGCGAAGTTTATTGTCTTCTAAATTACTGTATACTTGTTAAAATGGTGATAAAACACCATCCAATCAAGCAGAATCTGCAGACGGCAGGACACAGGATGTTGAACAACATAGCCAGACAACACTGTATCGGGCGGGGATCAGATCCAATCCACTGATCCTCTTTCCCCAGAGGCTCATCCAGCTTTGGAGCCTCTAAGATCCCTGCACGATATATGACTAAGAGCGAGTGCTGTCGCAGCTTAGCCCAAGGTTTCTTCTTCTCTATGAGTCCATTCTCTGTCTCTGTCTAACCTTCGTGTGCATGAGTCAAGCGAGAATGACATAAAGTATCACCTTTGTGCGTGTGCGATACGATTTTCATATTAAGAAAAAGTGATTCTCTCTACACCTCCATAAATTCCTTTATTTGCTTACACATATTACATCTCATGACACATACATACAATAGAGGTCATTTCATATGTCAAATGATAGATTTCTAATGTCTGAATGACAGTTGATGGGATAAGTAGAAAGTATACAGTGCATTATTTGGTTTCTCACAAAGGATCCTTGATGGAAAAGCAAGTGGCCTTTTTTTTTTATCACTGGAAACAGAACTGGTGGTGTAACCATCCATGAAAATGTGTACAGCAGGAACAATGAGGTAAATCCATGGTTAAATCATTAAAGCATATCACTCAGGGGTTGATTCAGTAAATGTTTTAGTGCAGTTTTGGCTCCAGTAATCATAACAGCTCCTCGCTTCACCTCAAGCAGCAGAAAAGGAGTTCCAGGTAGTCCCAAAGCCATTCTGATAGGATTAAGTGCCTTTGATTGATGCCCCGTTGATTAGAGGAGGTGACATTGTGCAACAGGAAGTTGAGAGCCGCAGCTTGCCTTTGCAGCCGGGAGGGACATTGCTAAAAGTGTTTCAGGAAGTTCACTAGGGGGGCGGCTGTCAACTGAGATGCCTGATCAGATCAAGTTCAAATCAGGTTTACATGGAGAAGCGTTGTGGGGAGATTCACACTGAGCTGACATCAAACAGCGGTTACTGTATGATTCATCACACTGTCGCATCAGTGACGAAAGAATCAGAGGACTGTGGCCTGCGCCATCACACAATCAACGATGCTATAGCTGCATCTGCCACATAAACACGAGTCGTCTGCACATACATGTAAGGCTTTGGTAGCCTGCTTTACCTCCTCTGTAAGAAGGGTATTTAAAGTCTAAAGCTGCGTGGATCTCAAACGCTGGCTGGCAATCAAATCCTATGAAATCGTCTTACAGGAGAGGTAGATCTACTGTGCCCTGTTTGACTGACTGTGACTCTTGCCTCCTTAGAAGAAGCAAAGGTTGCTTTTACTTGTACTTCCTTCAAATCAGTTTTATGCTTCAGATATTCTCAAGTTTACACAATTTTACATTTTACAATTTCTATGCAATAAACTATATACATGTGAAACCATTCACGTTTAAAAGAAGTTATCTTTTTTTGAATCGATATGGAATTGTAATTTTGCTCTAAACACTGGCGTAAATATTATATATATCACCTTTTTTTTATATAGGTATTTTTCCCAGGTCGTTGGACATAAAGATAACAGCTCACAGGTGTTTTTCAAAGCTGACAATAAAGTTGCACAAATTCAACACATTTTCTTGATGCCTGAATTTGATTTTAGAGTGCATTTGTTCACAGATTCACAACGCCCTCTCTCAAAGCTCGTCTCAAACTCTCCATCCATGAAGACAGTTCAAGTACAAAATTGTCAGACAAAGAATCAAAAAAAAATATATACGTATATAGATGGATTGCATATTAAAATAAATACACCCTTACACAACTCATCAGCGCCCTTTGAGGTAAGAGAACATCAGCCCTTGTTGATCGAGCGTTTTCACTCGCTGTATCATCTGAGCTTCAAGGTTTGTCATACAGCATTAACAGATCCTTCAGATTTGAGTTTCCTGCTCTTGTGTTCAAGGAATGAATTCCCCAACTCATGCTACTTGAACCAAAATCATAATTTCTAACCCCATTCCTCTGATCCCAGTAAGTATAAAGTTATGTGGTTATTGTGCCTGCCTGCCCTCCCACCCTCCATTCATGGCCTGCCACTGCCAAAACAGCAGCAGCTAAGTGCATTGTGCAACCTACAGTACTACTATACTGTGTGCTAAATGACTGCCAATAGGAACACTGTGACAACTATTGCTTTGGCATGCATACACCCCACATGCAGTATTTATACTAACAAGTTTGTATCTGTACTTTAGCTTGACTTGGAACATCTGTTACAGCATGTGAGCGTATCCAACCATAGTTTCAAACCATACGTGTCAGAGATGTTTAGATTATTGCTATGTTAAAGAGAAATATATGTTGCCCATGTGTATGTTGGTTTATAAAATGTTCATGGTTGTGTTCTGTACGAAGCAGAGGAAGTTTCAAACACATCACATCTTCAGAGTCAAACGGCTTCTCTTGCAGTCAGAGTCCCAACATTACTTCTTGGTGATGTTTCTGACTCTTCCCTCCTTGGAGAATAGTTAGGCTGACTGGACCGCAGACCAGACCTGATTACACTAGACTACAGTAGGCTAGACTGAACCAGACCAGACCAAACAGGGCTGGACAGGATTTCACCAGAGCGGACAGCACCTAACCAGAGAGAACTACGCTGGTGTAGATCAGACCAGACCAAGCTAGCCTAGTCAAGCCCCAACTAGACTAGATGTCAGACCAGAATAGGCTAGCGTAGCCTAGATTAGTCCTAACCAGACAGCATCAGTCCAGATCCAAGCAATGGAGGAACTTAGCAGATGGTGCAGGTCTTTGACTTCCCGTCGCCTCCACCACCTAGATAAACACACAGAAATAAAAAAGAAAGATGTTTTGATACGGGATGATTCTCAACACTTGATCTTTCTTCTATCAGGCCATCAACTAGACCAATATACACAGATCTAGTTTTGTTTTAAATTATTATTTTTTTACCTTTCTTGGCTTCCTCTTCTTCACTTTTCTTCTTCGCATCGTCAATGGCCTTCATCTTTGCATTGTATACCTCAGCCAGCTCATTCCAGTGTGCCCTGTTGTTATTCAGACCATCAAACATGGGCTTGATCTCTTTGTGGAACCTGGAGAACTCCTGATAATTGAAAAAAAAATACATTGGATGTAAGTATATGCTATTCACATTATGAGATACATACTGTAGAGGGAGAAGAACTCACAAGAAGGAAAGCATTGGTGTTGCAATACATGTTATGCTTCTTAGAACAGAGGTCCAAAGGGCAACCGGCACATGTTCATAGTTATGGATGTGTGCGTTCTTGTCCAAATACCATCCTGACAAACTGCTTACTGACATTCCTCCAGGAGCCAGCTGGGTTCAACAGGTTCATCTCTGTACACCCTGTTACCCAACCCAAGATGGTTGAAGCTACAACACCACCTCTGTAAAGCATTTTGTAGTCTGTGGGAATGTTTTCTTTTAATTAGACTGCGTTATAGATCAAGTGTACATGCTGTTTTTGTGGTCCCATATACTGTGCATAGTGTTACACTTGCTACAGTGCTACACCTTTCTGACACAGTCTCATCCAGAACCGAACACATCCATCAGGCGCTACACATAGGTATTTATTGCACAGTTTGGGGGATGGCATGAAAATAAATGTTATTGCTGTGAAAATAGAACTCACACTTCAAACTAGGGCCTTGGAGTGAGGTTAATGACTCAGTTTAGTTACTTTTACAGTTTACATTTGTAGAGCTCATACTCTTTGAAAGTATCGAAATCGATTAAATTGAACTGAGTCAAAACAACTTGTGGACAGAATATGTTTTTTTAATGGTGCTTTACTGAAAATCAAAATCAAATAGAAGCTGGATTAAATCGTTACACCCCCTCTTGGGCTGTGGCTGTGTTTAAATTCAAGCAGTTATACACAAATTGTTGCAACACAGAGCACAGGCCAGGTTCCCTCTTTGCAAAATCCAAGTCCGTCTTTTTTCATGCTTTGAGATCCATCTTTAAAACCATCACCTCCCCCTTCACTGTTTCTAATAAACGTACTTGTCATTTTTCTTAGGAGAAATGGTGGAGCTGTGCGGTGCAAAAGCTGTTAATTACCTTGTATACAAATGAGCACACAAAGTCGATGAAACCGCACTGCATCTTGGGTAGCTGTTCGGCACAGTTTCTGTCCATCATGGGCTGAGAGAGACAGAGGAGAGAGTTTCAGATGAAAAACATGAATCCTGAGAAACCTCAAAAACAAAAAAAATAATGTGAAAGGAAGAGAAGGCACAAGAGGGGTATGGGTCTTACAATTGGTTGTTGGTCCAAAACATTTCTCTCCAAATCTCCCTGTTCCCAGAATTCAGCAGCGACCATCAGAGCCACCTGGAGAGGAACAAAGAATGATACGGGGAAATAAAAGACATATACAGGGAGGAAAAGATTGTGAATGAGTAGCAAAAAATGAAATAAACACATTTCACTCTCAGGACATTATTTTATCTTGTGAGGGTTATATTCAATCCTTTCCAACCTACAGCATGTGTATGGGATGGACTTAATATAAGCAGGACAGGATCTCTTCTACCAGCTATAAATATGAAACTTGTTTTTGACCTGTAAAGCTTTTACCATTTGACTTAAAAGTAATAACATACACTACAATACAAGTGGTCTGTTGGACCCAGTTTGTTTCAACTTTATTGTTTAAATTATTGAGCTGGAACCAAACATATTTCAAGCTGTATAACATCATCATCAAAGACTGAGGACAGGCAGGATAAAATAAAGCGATGTGTAAAACTCAATCCGTTGGTCTTAGCAGAACAAACTACTTGAAAAATGTGTTATTTGTCAATTTTGCTCCTGTGCTTTCTGTGTATTTTTTTTGCTTCTTGTGAGCTCCACTATATATTTTTTAATCAGCTCGTGTGAAGGCTGTGAAGGCAACCCACCTTGCTCTGTACCTCCCAGGGTTTGGTGATAGCTGACAAGTCACAACCTGTCATCATCATGGCCCTGCCAGGTGAGGGACAGACAGACAGACAGACAGTCAGGGGAGAGAAGACTCATGCTGATGATTTGCAGGGGTCTACTGTTGCAGAAATCTTCCCACAAATATATTTGAAAGGAAACTGGACAGAATCTCCTTCACAGCTGTATTATCTTGTGCTTGAATCGGTTACATACATGACGATTTCCTTCCTGGTGGGGTTGTTGGAAATGTAGGCAATGGCCTCCTTTTCATCTGCCATCGGCTCTGTGGCGTTCACAATGTTTTGGAACATGGTTCTCTTTCTGTGTGAGGACAAACAGATGAGATAGCGGACAATCAATCAATCAGACTAAGCAAATACACAAGTTGATTCCATAAAACATACAGAGTCAGTCAAAAGAAGGGCACAGGTAGACAGACAAACATTGATCAGCTGCAGCTAAACTTCTGTGCAACATCAGCTATAGCCAGCCTTACACTAGCATTATTTCATGTCTGTCGCTAACTGTGGCTGTAGCATGGCAGCTCCTACAGAGTATTTCAGAAAACCTACTTGAAGTAAAGGGCCAGATCAGTGGCGATGATGCAGACGTCAAACAAGTGCTGCACATTCTCAAACTGACGCTTCTGGAGGTTGCAGAAGATGTTCAGGCTCTGGGAGAGAGAACGAGGAATGGTCAAAATGTGCGCGCGCCTTTTTCTTTAAGCCTGATATTTTCATTTATTGTCCAATAATGGGTCATACCTCATCAGCCATGAGCGTCTTGCTGTACTCCAAATGGTGCCTCTCCATGATGGAGGACCCATGAAGTTTAGCCAGAGGAGACGCACTCCTACGGGGGAAAAAAATAAAGCAAAGTCAAAGATGGGAAAATAAGTTGACACGCAGGTTACACACATGCACGTTAACTTCCTCCACGCACAATAACAGCATATTTTGACTTGCTTTGTCTGGTAGAGGTTGTTGGTCCCTCTGTGGTCGATATCGTGGCAGAAAGCAGCAGCCACCATGGCAAAGGCATCTAGATCAGAGTAGTACTTCCTCAGCTTCCCTGTCTGCGGGCGGAAGACACAAATCATTGATTATTATATGCAGGTATTTGGGTGTGTGGTATAGACTGTGACCACCTATAAAAAAAGGCATGATCTTTTTTGTCCATGATAAAAATGTTATTCTCATTTGTAGCCTCTTTCTAGACCATTTAAATCCAGAAACTGCAAAATATTGGACACCATCAATACTCTGAAATTCTCTGTAATGCTCTCATGTCATTATAAATACTTAAGGTGGACTATATTTTACCTGAATTGGTGCAATTCTCAATTAGCTTTATGAAGCAATAAAACATGTTATGAGCCTATATAGGTGGTTCCCACATTTTCGTAGGACTTAGCAGTCTGTTGAACTGTCACCACATGTACTGTGTTTAATATTGTGCAGTAAGCTCTAGTGTAAAGGTTCTACAAGAAACAGAGCAAGCAGTCTGATGTTGTGAAGCAGAGATAAAACTACAACCACTTAGAAGACGCTCCTGTTCATTTGTAAGCTTTAGTGGTGGGGTTTACTGTAGAGGCAGCAGATGTTGTGCGGGCGTTACCTGCAGCAGGCAGAACATGGTGTGGCCTACATTGAAGCCGTGCCTCCAGTTGTGGTAGGTGATGGCACGGTAACCCTTCCTCACTGTGTACATCCATCTGGTCAGAATCTGGGATGGAGAGAGGGAGAGGGTGGATTCAGAGAACAAGGTGATCCCCAAGGCTCATCGTTTCTGTTTTTGACATATTTTAAAGTAACCACATTTCACATGGATTACATGTTTGCATTTATAAGTTCTTTCATCGAATCCATTTGCATGTTTTCATATGTATTTTATAATACTACTAAAATCCCAGATTTTGGGAGGGAATTATATCCCAAAATGATATCCCAGCTGGACAATAGCAGCATCTGCAGAAAAATTCGGGACATTCTCCAGATACTCAGGACCGTTTCCACCACCATACCCTCCATTAAGAGCATCCTGTTCAGGCAGACAAATCGAAATATGTGTCTGACTACATGACTCACCTCTGCAGGAACTTTAAACTTTTCAACAACTCCGAGCTCAAAGAACATGCGAATGCCGGCTTTGATGAGGTCGTGCTCTGAGACGGGGAGGTCGCTGAAGGAGAACAGGTACAGATTCTCTCCAGTGACATTGTCAGCTGTCGGGCAGGTTGCTTTCTGCACACAGAAACACAACGCAATTCACACAGAAGATTCCATGAAGCAATCAATACTCAAAAAGTACAGATGACGACATGATTACAATATCCGTCTCAAGATAGTTGACAGTAAAGAAAATGATCATTTTGCATTTTTCAAAAGAATTTAATTGGATTTTGATTGAAAAGAACTGAAGCTCTCCATAATCCTACCAATAGTTTGTACATCTCTTTCTGGTCGCAGTCTTCTGGCTCCGAGTCAAACTTTTCTTGGGTGTTCTGATTATAAAAGAGAGAACAATAATTTACCATGGCATTTTACATTCAACCCATGAACACGCTGCCATCATCTACAGCCATTTACACCTTCAATTTCATTGGAAACAAAAAAGCAGAAAATCTGAAAATATCTTGGTATTATGTGTTCAAACACAAGACAAGCGTTCCAAGCAGTAAACTGCTATGTTGTTGTCTCAAATGTTAGTTACCAAATGGATAAGCGATCCTCCAGACCTTTCATTAGTCCTCTAATAGCTGCTACTCAAAAAGCAGTGCATTAACCCTTGACTACTTTTAATTCCTGCTTGAGTGGCCTCTTGATCAAATGCTGAGAGCTCGAAGGTAGGCGTCTGGAGAGAAAAAGTGCAGGAAAGTCGGGCGGATACTGACCAGAATGGACTGCAGCTCCTCTTTGGTGCATTTGCTCTGGTACATGAGCATCTCCTGGGCGATGTCTTTCCTGTACTCCATACGGTTCAGCTTGTCGTAAGTGTCGCAGTTCAGCACTGACCAACCCAAGAACTGTGTCAGGGCCTGGTTCGAACAATGAGAGTGAGAAAGCATGAGAGAGGAGAAACACATCCAGACATTAAGTAACTAAGCAGCACCCCCCGTATCAACCTGATTATACAGAATTATTGTTATAACCTCATTAATTAAGCTAATGAATGCACTGGTTGGCAACTATTTCTAGATACTTTTCTTCACAGGCTGGTACTACAGCTAACTCAACATCTCAAAGCATTATGAAGTTACTGGGGTTTCCAAATGTATGTGGCAACATGCTCCACAATAAGAACAAATCTTTCCCTTCATGGGAGAAACCTGTGTTTCTACCCGCAGACAGACAGTGACATAATATCCCAAATGAGACGTACTGTATAATGGTGACAGGAAATAAAAAGAGAGAGAGCATGGTGCTGACCTCAGTGATCTGCTCATCGTGTTCATCAAATGGCTTGCCGTCTTTCCTGTTGAAGAAAGTGGCGATGCCCACAATTTCTTCCTTCTTGTTGACAATGGGCAGCGACAGGACGTTCTTGATGACAAAACCTGTGTCATCCACAGCCTCTTTCTGAAAGACATTGAAATAAAATATTCTAACCATGCAATCAGTTTCAAACCACGGATACATTCTTCTTGAATATGAACATCAGAACAGCATGATATAAAATATGTATATTGTACAGGAATGTGTGTAAATGTATAAAAAATACAAAACGATACTGATGTGTATTCTATTGCGTCCACATCGCTTATCCAAAGTGGATACCAAGGTGGCCACACACAAATGCATGTGTTCTATATGTGGACGGACAGTAAAAGTCTCCTCACCTGGAAAGTGAAGAAATCATCTGCAGCCACGTTCATCATGTTGCAAATCTGCAGGCAGACACATTAAAAACATTAAAATCCAGCAATTTTACTCATAACTGCTATTTCTAATCAACCATTAGAATAACCTTTAACTAAATGATATTTGTCTGCCTTTAATTGTTATAAGTCATGGAATTTTAGTATGTCCATTGCAATATGTTAAACTTTTTACAACAGTGAAAATAACGACATTAAAGCTTTTTTTTATCTAAAACCTGTTCATTACTTGTCATATATTCAGTGCCCTAAACTGACACATAGCTGCTTTGTTTCACTACATTCTTATGTTGCTACATTAGATGTTGCTATGTCTCTGTGCCTATTCCACAGTTCAGTCCAGTCAGTTCCCCTGTATTTTCATTCTTTTATAATTCTAGTGATTCTGATGATGAATTGCACTGCAGCAGCTGCGAGAGACTTACAAAGCCATTCTCTGCAACGTAGGCCGGTAGTCCGCTAACTAGAGCCCAGTGGTCTACAGGCGGAGCACTGAAAAAGCATGAAAGAGAGAAACATACAGAGTTGTGCGAGCTGGAGTGTGCAAGTTATTCCCTGAGAAGCAAGTTAAACAGTGCTGACTCTCATGCATTATGTTTCCTCTACAGAAACCATACCCAAATAACACCCCCCAGAAGTGTCTGTGGACAAGCATGAATGCTTCATGTATTTTAAAATATATAGGATGCCTCCATTTCCTTAGCTTTACATTTCAATTTGGGCTTTAAATTTAGTTAATTTGACGGAGCGTGAGATCAGATTCGTACTAAAACTAAGTTAGGACTTTTATTTTGAAATAAGACATTTAAAAATTGTAAACAACACCCAAGTCACGGAAACTGTTCTGGGTTTTTTTAAAGCTGTTTTTTGAAATGCATTGTATTAGTTTGGGTGGATTTGTAGTATGTAGCTAATCTTGCTCACGGTATGACTTTGATTTCTTCTTTGGCTTCCAGGAGGTAGTCGATGATCTTGTAAAAGTTGACTTCCTGTATAAAAAGCAGAAGCCTGTTAGAAATTCTATCTTCAAACTACTTTAGTGAATATATAAGTTGAAGACAGTAGGATTTAAAGTTGTACAAAACTGAATTAATGACGAGAAAAATGAGTTTGTTACCCTGCCGTCTGGTGTTTTTGGTCCCTTATAAGGTTCCACATCTCCCAGTTTCACGGGCCATTCATCATAGAATTCCTGCAGGAAGAAAAACACAGACAATAACAGTTTTAAGTTATTCCTGCCTGTAGCCATGAGTGCTATCTATTCAATTCTGTCTGTAAAACTGAATCAATTCTGCAAGACCAACCTTCTCTTTGGTCATGTCCAACAGACCCACTGAGTATCGTTCGCATTGTAGATAGGTCCTTACAGTGTAGAGCGCTTTGTGGAACTGTCTCTCAATGTCTGTCAACTCCTCAAACACTTTACTGGCCGACCAGAGCAGCACCTTTAAGTGGAAGAAAGGCAATGAATGCGGGTAATTAAATGTTTAGCTATGGCATATAGCATTAGCTCTGTTCAGTGCATTAGAAATACCAACAGGTAACGAACACAGCAGACACAGTATTCATCAGTGCCTACTAATGGGAGGGAACACTGGACACCATCACAGCATTACATATCCACTCTCACCCACTTTCCTGCCTTAGAGTTTATGTAGGGCGTTTATTTATCAAATAGCAGCAGTTCAGTTTACCTGACTCCTTCTGGACTCCACATTGAACATGTAGGCTGTGTAGTGCTGCAGAGCGATGACCTGAGCAAAGTTCATGTACTTGTGGAAGAGCTAAGGACCAAATCAGATTAGAGGTTTCATTAATACACATCAGCAGATTTAAGAGTATGTATCCTCAGAATGTTGCTCACATATGAGGAAATCCATGTCAACATTTGGCCAATCTTTACACAGCACATATTTTGTACATGGATTTGCATAGATATACAGTACATTTCATAGGTCTTTGCAGGTTGCTAAAATTCCATTACACTTGTGAGTACCAAACCATTTGATGATTGATCACATGAGTACACATGAGTGTGTTGTTCTTACATAGTGAAGTTTACGTTTTGGGGATGCATGATTTTGACCCAACAGAGATAATATGTAAAGATAAAGAGAAGTAAACAATCACTACCTCTCCATCTATAAACCTGACACAAAGTATGCAGAGGTATCAGACATTATAATGCAACTTAGCAGTTAAAGCATTTGCCCTGTGCATCATTTCCGACAATCCTCTCTTTAGATCTCTTTACCCTCTTTTCCAGTTCCTGTGATTCACTAATATAACTGAGAATCTGTCTCAATAGTCTGTAAAAACATCATTTCCATCTGACCCAATTCAATCTTTATGGAATTGTGCCTCAGTGTGAGTTTATGGCTTCTGAATAATAAGAGACAGTAGTGAATGTTCTCTGATATAGACCACAGAGATAACATATTCCCAGTTAAATCATCATGCCTTTTTTCAAGTCAAACGCTCAAAAGCAACCGCATTAATTCAGTCAGGTCTGATTGGCTCCCACTGACATAATGGGAGTGTTTTGCACCCTACTGGTGAGATGTAATTACAGCAATAATCTTTTTTTAAGTTGCAATTTTCAAATGGTGAAGCACAGGCTTTTTAAAGTAACAGACAAACAACTATGGATATGATGAGCAGAGAATTTCTGCATATTTTAGCTGTTGCTTCTTAAGACAAAGAAGACCTAATAATGATACTATACCAGTCAAATTTAGGTTCAACTTATCAAACAGTCAGTGTAGCCATGTGTCCAAAACACAACCCTGTTCCAGCTCACTCAGTAAATCACCATGGATAAGAATGAATGCACTTGTTTCAAGTGTGTAGTCTTACCGCCTCATCCTCTGCAGAGAACAAATCACCTCCTATTTTGTTTAGTACCATGACGACTCCTAGGCACTCTTTCTCAGCCATCAGAGGGAAAGTGAGCAAGCATTTAGTCTTGTATCCAGTTTGTTTGTCCACAAAGTCACAGAACTTTTTATTCTGCATTGAAAGGAAAAGAAAACTTCATATGAGGTTTGGTTGAATCCAAAGGTGGATATAAAACAACATCAGTGACATACAACAACACATTCACATGTTGTATGTGCTCATCAACTGCCTGTCAGACTGAAAGATTCATATTCATAATGTATATAACATAGACTTCTTTCAAATAGAGGGCAGCATGCCGTCTGATCTTACTTTTAGATAAACTACAATTTGTTGTTTATTCGTAATCAATATTCTATTATTGGCTACACTTGCTCTTCAGCTGACTATTTTGATAGTTCAATTGATTTCTAATAGGGATGGTAGGCATTGACACATGACAATAACTGACATCTGCTGACTTTTCATAAATCGTGTTGCATGCAAAAACTGACTGATAAATATATCAAATTATGTATGTTTTATCACAAAATTTGACAACAGAGTGGTGTATCACTAATATATTTCAATATCAGTATAAGAACATATTTGAAGTCCGTGCAGTTACTAACCTTCACTTATTTTCAAAGCAACAATACCAAGAACCTCACCATTTAGGCTATAAATAAAAAGCCTATTAGACCAAAATTAAATAGAAAATTATGTGTATTTTATCAGGTCCAAAGTGAATAGAAACAAGTGTGGTGGTAATTTACATATGTCGCAAATTTGGGAATCTCATGTGCACATTTATGAAGAAACTATGGCTACTAGCCTACTTTAGAAACAATAATTTGTGTAGCCTACAGTCCAGCAAATTACCTTTAGCTAACAAATTCAAGTTTATAAAATAATGAATTCAAGTAATTTATGTTTTTTTAAAGTCCCACCACACCTATAGAGGTCATATTTACTATTAGCATTGCAGACACAAGGAAACATCATTTTTGACAGCTTCAGAGTCAGCCGTAACCAACTTTCATGGAGAGCGCGCGCCCTACAGAGCGCGGGAACTACTTCTCACCGCTGAGACGTCAGGAACATTTTGTGGCTTTTTGGACTGTGCGGTGAAGCCCACAATACCCATATCCAGAGGGAACACAATTTCAACCTGCGGATGGACCGCGTTTGCCTCGTATTTGGATGTTGGAGTCACGTCAAAGAGGCAAGTGGCGAGCTCGGGTATTCCGTTTCTGGCCCGGCATAAGTAATAACTGACCCTGTCGGCCTGTACGAGCAGGGAAACTCTTTGCAACACTTTGTGAAGGGACTGCTCCATGCATCCCTGTTTCTGCAACTCCTGGACCAGCTCGAAGATGATGGCGGCCTCTTGAACAGAGTTAACATCCTTGAAGGAAGCGGTGTCTTTGATGTCGACAGGTGCAGAAAAGGCGGCGGATAGGGCTTCAGCGCGCAGCTTCTTATCAAAGTATTCTTTGGCGAACTGCGGGTTGTTCTCCAGGTATTTCTCCACGCTACCCTTGTCTGCCATTTTGAGCTCGAGAAGTTCGATATTCCCGTCGTCTTTTCACAAAAGCATCACCTGCAGGGGATATGTAAAAAAAAATGGAGAGGGGAGCTGTGCTGTGGCCTACACGGTTGGTTGGATCAGTAGCATCCGTTTGTGCGGACGTGCATTCTCCTCCACTGTCCCTGAGGGAGTCACTAACACGCCCCGAGTGCAGCTTAGAGGCTGAAAGGATCAAAGTGGCCGCTAATTAATGTGACGTCATGACATTAAAACCCCTGCTCTAAGCGTCCTTAACCCGCAAATCCCAACGCTGATCATTTTATAACGGGCAATCCTCCCCATCTTAAGGAGGACGCAGGAGAGAGTGAGACTGTTGTCAGGTCAAATGCCAGGTGTCCATTAGTTCAGGTTGTTTTCACATGTCCCCTTATCCCCATAAATGCAACTACACACACCTGACACCCTGGAGACACTTAGTCCAACCAATGGGTGCTGTGGAGGCTTAAGTGCCTTGCTAAAGAGCAGTCACTGAATAGAGTTGCTTCATGCACAGGGCTTCTGTAAGCCAGTTACTGGACTCACACTAGAAGCCTACTGTTCCAATCTGACATTGAATGTGTCATCCCTGCTTACTTATTAATTAAACAATTTGAGCAAGCAGGAGACATGATATCAGCTCCCCTTACATCAAATAATCTCCTAGTGAGCCAACCCTGCATTAGGTATTACCACTGTTCTATCCTTGTTGTTGTTGCCACAGCGGAGGAAGTACCTAAATAGTGTCAGCCACTGGCAGTGATGGCATTGAGAGCCATAATGGTGGCCTATCTAATGCTCTAAATGTGTGAGCAGCCTACCTGTGTGCTCTAATTAAATCACCATCATCATGAAGGTATCAGTCCCAGAGCTGCAAATTGGCCAATTAGTGAGACTTGGACGTCTGAGAACAAGGGCCTAAACAAAGATGGCTGGCTATTATTAACTGAGCGCGCTGTCTGGTTAGCTGCTGGCAGGCTGGCAAGACAAGGAGTTCCCCACTATTTTTTGCTGTGGGGATTAAGGCAAGCTTATCAAGGGAGAGCTACACAAGGGGTGTGTGTGGATGTGAGGCATTGTGGACATAAATTAGAGCAGCCCGTTTCACAGTGGAGAAACTGGATGGGTGTTAGAGTGCGAAAAAGGAAAAACAAGCAGACCGACAGACGGGCAAGGCAGCCAAATGTAATGATGAAATATTTCTGCCAATTCTAGCGTTTTCTTTTCTAACTGAATGGAATCAATTATGTCTTTTTAATAAGTATTTTTCCTGATTGTGTTAATTTTCTGTATGTAGCCTCCTAAAATAAAGTATTAAATTGAGACTATGTAACTTTTATTGAACAGCACCCTCTGTGGCCACAAGTAGTAACTACAGGATGATGGCACATTGGATTTCTCTGCATTTCAGTTCCTTGCTTTAAGGACACCGTCATTAGGCGACCTGACTGACAGCAAGTGGAATGGGACCATATGCAGAAAACAGTCAGCAAACTGACTCAATAATGTCATACAATATTTCTAAAGTTTGCTAGCATTAGCTAACATTAGGCACCATAGGCGACGTCACGCCAGACCACGCAAGGCTGTATCACCAAAACACTTGAGTGCATTGAACTGAGCACTTTGTTTTACTGCTTATGAGTTCAACTTTTCATTTGTAAGAGGAACAATTTGATATTTTGTCTTGCATAGTTGCATAGCCTCACTTTAGACCAGGGGTTCTCAAACTTTTTCTGTCACCGCCCCCTTCAGAACCTGAAAAAAGTTCATGCATGTCCACCCCAGCAAAAGTGGATTTCATTTTTATCAATCATTAACAAGAGGTCAGGGTGGAGCTAGTGGTGATGTCTGATTGGATTGCATTATGTTTAGGTGGGTGGACAAAACACAGGTTTCCCTCTTTAAAGCCCAAAAGCTTGATGACCATGAGGTATTTTGCCCAAACCTCAATCTTGTAGGGGATCATTTGGGATTTTGAATTATTTAAGTTTCACACACCCTCAAAACAAGAAACTGACCTTACCATGACATTACCATTTACCACTATACTGCCCAAAATGTTAAATGCATACACAAACCTGGCTGCGTAATGTATATCGTTTTCTTATAAAAGGTTACACTGCCTCTGGCCAAATTCCAGTTGCTATTATTTCTGCTAAAAATGAGTAATTGTGCTGTTTTCGACTGGCTGGGGCTGGCTGTGGTTATGCAATCTGCAGATGTTTGGCTGTGTGCTGTGCTCTTTTATTCAACTAAGCCCTCAGAGGAGTGGTTACATGATCTCAGTGCAAAACAACCGCATCAGTTTATAAACGTCAGATGAAACACAGACCTGTGTTAGAGAATAGTTTAGGTATTTCTCTTAACTCGCTTGAACTGTGAGTTATGTACATTTTAAGTGTGCAAACCTTAAACAGCAGAATAAAACAAGTCAGAAAACTGACACATGCTGTTTGACCCTGGACTTGGGAAAACAGCATGTTTTTTAAATAGGAAATAAAGTGGTTCTTACATACACAAGCTTACATAAGTATGGCAGCCATTTGCTTTCGCTTAGTGTTTACAGGAATCAGTAATTAACTGTCTCTAGTGCTATAAACATTTTCACAAAAATACAAAATTGATCCCTTAAATGACAATATAAAGGAATGTTCTTGGCAGATAAACTTGTTTCTTTTGATTCATGTTGTTTATGATTTGACTGGTGTTTGAAAGTCCAGACTCTG
Organism: Macquaria ambigua; assembly: GCA_008360985.2. NCBI lineage: Eukaryota > Metazoa > Chordata > Actinopteri > Centrarchiformes > Percichthyidae > Macquaria > Macquaria ambigua. Next base: position 59,161 of record VMKM01000290.1, read on the forward strand.
TGCCGAGAAAATATGTGATTATCTCTCTTGGATCACATGGATTCTTTTCTGTTGTGAGCACTCTGTCTACCATTTACACAAACACAGCGCTGGGAGTTACAATGGAGTCCCATGACAGCATAATCAAGTCAACAGCTGATGCAATAATATAGATGCTGCCGGGAAGCATGCTCACCTACTGTAACATTTCTTTGGTAAATAAGAAAGGAACATGCATTTAGTGCAATCCAGCTTTTCCACACAAACAAGAGGGTTCTGTGCCTGTGCATGTGGGCATACACAGGAAAACAACACTCAAGCCGTAAGTTCTTGCAAAAATCAGTCAGCTCCAATTACAAATGGTACAACTCACTACGTTGTTGTTGTTGAGTGTGTGCCTATGGTGTGTGTATACCTTGTAATGTGACCAGTATATGTTTGTATCTACGCATGCATCGCATAACTTATTCCAGATGGTCCTCTTGGTTTTGCTGGTGGTTGCTTTCACAAGACCAAGAACGCCTCAGCAGGTCTGACAGGAAAGCACATTTTGGGGGGGATATGGAGGGGTGGTCGGCCAAATGTGCAGAACACACAAATCAATGGGACTTGTGCCTGCAGTTAAGTGTTAAGTATGTTTTTGTCCAATGGAAGGCAAGCTAGCCGTGGGGAGAATAGGGGGAGGATCAGATCTCCAGAAGTTATTATGCAATACTTGCCAACTGTATATAAGGCCACAACCTGATAGAAAATCAGAAGATCTCTGAGAGCTGTCCAGATTTTAGTAACCAGGTATGCATTGACAATGGAGTTGTGTTTTTACTAAGTGAATGATTGGTGCTTTTGACAAATAGTTTGTAGCACATAGGGAAATATTTTGCGGAATATTATTACACTTTACTTGACTTGAGGACTTGAAAGGAAATGAACTGGCAATGTGGCTGACAAAAATGTCTGTCCTCTCCTTCTCTCAAACTGTCCCTCCCAACCACTTTCCTTCTTTGTTTCTTTCTTTCTGTCTTTTCTCCTTCCTCTGAAGCAGAATGCTGCGGTACGTTGTCGCCCTTTGTCTCCTGGCTTTTTCCTGGGCACAGGACTGCCAGGTGGCCAACATCCAGGTCATGCAGAACTTTGACAGGAGCAGGGTGAGTTGGACGTATTAAGAGATTTACTGAGTTCTATGACCATATTAAAATCTGCTTTGTAGTGTTATCATCAGAGTTTTTGGTTAGTGATAGATAGGAATATCACTTCTGTTTAAAGAACTTTGTGTAATACTTAGATTGCAGATCTAAGATTTGTTTAATTTCATTTCATAAGGAAAAATCTCTGTATCCCTGCTTTCACTTGGAATATTTTGTGCTGTAACTTTTTGAAAAACACTGAGGTGTGAAGTGGACTTAGATGTGGATTTCTTTTCTCTTAGTATGCAGGGACATGGTATGCCGTAGCAAAGAAGGATCCAGAGGGTTTGTTCTTAATTGACAACATCGTGGCCCAGTATACTTTGGGAGATGATGGCAAAATGACTGCCTCTGCTGTGGGCAGAGTCATCATCCTCAAGTGAGTTCTGCTCTTTACTGTGAAGGCTCACCTTTTCCTCCACTTGAACTGTGAATTTGTGCAACTTACTACCTGTTCTATGCTTTAATCAGTATGCTTTCTCTACGCTTTATCTCCTCCATTTTGTCTCACAAATTTCAAACTGTGCTCCTCCCGTTTTGACCTCTAGCAATTGGGAAATGTGTGCCAACATGTTGGCCACCTTCGATGAAACCTCTGACCCTGCCAAGTTCAGGATGAAGTACTGGGGAGTTGCATCCTACCTGCAGAGTGGAAGTAAGTTGTGGAACATTTACACCTGAACACCAGTAGGACCTAACTTGACTTTCTGACTTTAATTTGTTGGTTTCTGTGCTCAGCTACAAATTGAGGGCAAGTAATGTCTGACCAGGCACCTTACCAGCATAAGCTTTTGACATTGTCAGCTGGGAGTCACTGACATTGTATTGAAAAAGGGATTGTTGACCCTTAGACAACTGTTGATTTAATTTAATCATCAACTGCAGCACATGGTGACACTGTGACCCTGGAAAATGAATCCAACTGTCCATAAGCTGTTGACTTGATTATGCTATCAAGGTACTCCTTTAGCACTCTGTCCACCATTTATACAAACAGTGCTGGGAGTTACTTTCAACTAAAAATAATCAATGTCAAAGAGAGATAATCACATCTTTTCTAAGCACAATGTCTGGAGTTTGAACACCAGTCAATGATGATGTGATAATGTGTGCATTAGGACAGTAAAATATTTTTTATGTTAAGAGGAAATTGACCTAAATTTTAACTGAAACAGTAGCATTTAGCTTGAGATCAGCTGCCATATACAAACACCAAAGCAACTCTGAGACATGGAGTACTCATGAGATGTACAGTAAATGTCCACTGTAAAGTGTATAGCATACTTTTTTTTGCCCTCACACTTACCATGCAAGTTTAAAAAATGCTTCACAAATTTTAAAAGGATGGTTTGGTAAAAATCGAAACTCCCCCTCGCCCTCACACCCTTCCCTTCTCTCCTCCCCTATCTGCTCGCAGATGATGACCATTGGGTGATCGACACCGACTACGATAACTACGCCATCCACTACTCGTGCAGACTACAAGACTCTGACGGCACTTGCCTAGACAGCTACTCACTCATATTCTCTCGTCATCCGTCCGGTCTGAGGCCGGAGGACCAGACCTTGGTCCACCAGAAGAAGATGGACCTCTGCCTGCTGGGCAAATACAGACGCGTTTCACACACTGGTGAGTTGAGTTCAACTAAGTGCTCATTTGTTTATCCAGTGATTTATTGATCTATTTGTAAGTCAGTGTCATTCAATAAGGTGAGAGACCAAGTGAATGATTGACTGTACTAAGTTGAGTAAGTCCTCGTGATCAATGTCTAACTTGATTACCTAATGAGATGGACATCACCGTTAGTATTATAGCTGTTTATATTTAGACTTTTATCTTATTTTTAAGATTTTTGCATGTGTGAGATAATCACACGTTTGTGTTTTCATGCAGTAAGCAAAATGTTTGTCTTCTTTCCACTGCAGGCTTTTGCGACAGCGTCTGATCTGTTCACACTCAGAAAACTTCTTTTTGAAGCACCCCCCTCTAGTACTGCGTGCCCCTCTGCTGGTCTTGGACTGAGTCCCACCGGAGCTCTCTCTCCTCTACTGTCTTGGTCTTTGTCTCTGTCTTAAAAGAGAAAGTAGCCTATTCTTCTATAAAAATAAACTAAAAATGGCGAACTATAAACTGTCACATTCGCATGACTATACTGTAAATAGAAAGAAAAGATGACTGTTGATGCTGGTCTGTTGCCACTTTCCCAAATTTCCCCATTACTAAAGGAGATTCTGGGCCTTTTAACATTTTATCCTCAACATCTGTCACATGTTGTTTTTTTTGTATAAGAACTTCAGAGTAGCATAAAACAACCTTCCTCATGGAAATCAGTGAAACGTCCTCTCTGGTTCCAGTGAAAAAACTAGACATATCAGATCACTGAAAAACAACTTTTGGAACTTTTCAAGCCAATGTGACAAATAATCAGTTGTGAAAATCTCTTTCAAGTGAAGCTCAAGCTCTCAGCATTACTGCAGCTTTGGAATAATAGCACCATGTTTACTGAAAAACCAGGTTCACATGTCACTGGTTTTTCTTTTACACTGAAGGACGTACAGTATCTTGTTGCTCAAAAGTAGATATTAATAAACCTTAATACACACACATCAAGTCATGTACTATATGGGCATAGTAGTTTGGTTGTGTCTCGATTGTACTGTACTTCTTGATCCAGTTTTTGAAATAAAACATTCATACTATGATGGCTCATTCGATTTTTCATAGCCATGAAATATCTATCTGACCGTTGCACTTTGTGTTTAGGCCTAATTAGCAAATGTTTGCATGCTAAGATGATGAACATGGTGAACATTATACCTGTTAAACAACAGCATGTTAGCATGCTGACATTAGCATTTAGCTTAAAGCACCGCTGTGCCCAAGTACAGCCTCACAGAGCCGACAGCATTGCTGTAGACTCATAGCCTAATCTAATGGGTAACAAGGGATTATAAAGATTGACAAAATGTTTACACATGAATACCTTGTTACTTAGTAGATTAAGCTAAAAATCAATTATAGAGTGAAACATCAGAATGTGTTACATCAGCTTGGTGGTAAATGGAATACACTGATGACGCCAGATGCTTTCAGCATCAAAGTACAGTTAAGTGAACGCCACAAAGCCACGACACACCAAGCTCAACATCATCAACCTTTATCTCTGCCATCACTTTTCCACTGTGGATCATCTAGAACACAAGTGACATGAGAACTATACTTTTAGATTGGTATAAAAACAGACTAGGCAAGCAAGCAAAGATTATGCATTTGACCACCAAGTAATAACTTGCGGTAAATGTTTGGCTACAATGTCAAGTGTCAGTTCAACAATTTCTATTTTAATTTTAGTCCATTCAGTAATTGAGCAAAAGTTTAAAATGCTATTGGCCAGTAAACTACAATCTGATGTGACAAAAAGTACATAATGGACTGTTGCATTGGAAGGAGATTTACATCTTTATTGCACATTTTTGTACAGTACAGTGCATGGCAAAACAAATTTGGAGCATAAAATAAAACAAAGATGACATAAAAAAAGAAAAACCCCGGCAAAATGGACAAAAGTTGGTGAAAACATGATTCTTGGCTCGCAGTTTTCAAAAGACCCATGGCCTACGTTAAAACAAAACAACTATATAAAAGGATAACAGTATAGCGGTGTCCGTCTGTCTTAAGTCTATCTAGTCACATTGCCAAGGCTGCAGGAATAAAGGCACCTTAACCCCCTTTCCCCTACCAAGAGGACCTTCGCTAATCCCCTGCCTTAAATAGTTTAGTACAAGGAATTAACTCATGCAATCTCATTCCAGCCTCAAAGGGCTGCAGGCTTGAAATGTCAAGGTGCAGACGGAAGTGATCTCCACTCGAGCAGGGAAGAATACACGGTCAACCTGGCACCATGCTCCCCGGTGCAGTATGTTTAAGGTCTGGTAAAGTCCAGGCAAATCAAACTATGTGGGTAAGGTTAGAGAAGGATCTTGGTCATGGTTACAGTCACATGGTTCAGCGAGGTTTGTTTGCAAGACACTAGCCAGAGAAACACCGCTACACTTTGTTTTTGGAACACAACCACTAGGAATTCAACAGGCAACACATGGCAGGCAAGTCAGATGGACAGTTTTGTCCACAATTATGACTGAACATAGAAGCGTATAAGGAATGTATAAATATTTTCCCAATTATTTTGTCGCTCACTTAAACACTGTCAAAATTGCCAATGACCATTGCTGCTTAGGGGTAATTTTTCTCTCTTCAGAACAATACAAATACGCCTTCAATATTACACATGCTGAGGAAAATGTTACACAAAACCACCAAAGGTATTGATTACTGAAACTAGGAGTGGAGGAACAGTGTGGAACATATTAGGCAGGTTTGTAAACTTTTATACAAAAATCTAATAAAAAAGGAACCTCCCATGGTGATACAAAAATGGCCTCGATAAATGCAGAACATTTTACAGTGATACATAATTATCATTGCTTACATTTACTTAAGGAAAATAAAATCTTTCATTATCTAAAAAGACAGTAGCTCACTTATAAAAACAACCCAGGAATAAATAATTTTACCAAATAAAAAAGTCAAAGTTCCCTAAGAGCTTCATAAAAAGAATAACTGAAAAATAACACTGCACTCAAAAACAAAGCAGCAGAACCCCAGAAATAAATATATGGAAGGAATAAGAGTTATTTTTCAAAACATCAGTCTTTGGCCTGAGTCCCTTTTTTTGAAATAGACATTTAAATAATTTTAAGGTGAGTGAATGTCCCTTAATTCCACTTGTGTGTTTACTAAGAACGAAGGTGTTCCAGCTGTTTGGATCTTAATCCACTGAGGCAAAATAACTATTTGAATATCTCTTGGAGTGAAGACAAAAAGACAATTCACCACAGCCTATTTATGGGAACTGCACACACACCATCGTGTTTATTGAATGTATGATAAATGTGTATCCAGTGATCATTATGACAGCAGGAGCAGAATTTCAAACTAACCATCCTTTATGAGGTCTCAGCCTCTTTGCAGTTAAATCAGCTTTTGGATATTAAAACAAAGAATGGGTTGGCAACCATGTAGCTAGCCTTCCAGATGAGTTTAAAAGTATCTTTTACTCACCGTCGCTGCTCACAAGAGTGCTTTGTTTGTGGAATCAGTGTTGTTTTTCAAATAGGAACATATCGAATAGTCTTAAGCTGCCTGGTTGTGGCTTTCAGATTTTCCTTCTAACCCAGAGTCCAGTGGTTCCCAACCTTTAAGGTTCGTGACCCATTAAAAAAGGAAGCAATGTCTACTTGTTATCCATTGTCTATTTGACCAGGTTAACCAAATGTTTTAAGTCCCTTTTTATTTTTTACATTTCAGAGATATGGAGAGGTAAAAAAGAAGAAGAAGAAAGAATTGCGTGTAGTATATATGTTTTTTTGCGCCTTGCCATCTTGCTGCCCCCTTGGATGAGGAGGGGTCCCGACACCCAGGCTGGGAACCACTGATCTAGACTCTACTTCTAGCTCAGGCAAAGCAGTAGTCAATGTGCGCCAGGAGCTCCCTGTGGCGGCTGGTGGGATAGGGGGCCCGACACTTTGGGCACTCAAGGAAACTCTCATCCAGGAGGTTGGTGACTTTAGAGGGAGAGGTTGGACCAGGAGGGTCACTGATAGTAAGACGCTCAAACTCAAGGCTGTTGTAGGAGCTGGGCTCGGAGAAACGGGCGTTTGGCTGTTTCTGAAACACAGAATTATACTCTAAGCATTTTACCTTTAATTGTAAATAAAATACTATTGAAATTTTTGACATAAACCTTCCTAAAAATGAATTATTACTGAAGATACACCCAGTGTGAGGCCCAGTAAGAGCCATTGTTTGTGACTGACTGACGTAACAGCCTGAAGTTGTATTTCTGAAAGACAGTGACAATGAGCGTGGTTATGATGTGCAGCAACACTTACAGCAGATTCCAGTTTGGCAATCTGATCTCGGGCCTTGCGAAGCTCCTTCAGCACCTTATGTAACTGGTGCTGCATGCTGTGACGATCAATCTTTTCATTCTCAAAGTCCTTGGCAGAGAGTTGGATCTTGGGAGGGGTAGAAGTATGTAAGAGGGAGAGAGCCAAGAACTCATTGTACTTCAATTGCACAAGTGGGTTCAGTATGGATTTCTACTTTTAAGAAATAATGGTCACTCAAAACAGTGTGCTACATACTACATAACAGGGCTGAGCTGATTGATTTTCCACTTATAACTGGGCAGCGAACAGTCAAATGCACTGGTAAACAAACAATCATCAAATTTTACTTGGATTTTGAGATGTTGAATGTTTGTTTTCAGTGTTCACAGTTGGGATGAAGATTTTTGCTTGTGTGAACTGTAACTGCTGTAAAACACATTCACAGTGTTACCTGTTGCTCCAGTGCTGCGATTCTCCTCTGCTCTTCATTTTGGCTCAGAAGAGACTTCTGCAGCATATTTACCTGCAAAGGCCAAATTATCAGTAATACACAATGCTATATTTAAATCCCTTTCCATTCAAACAAACTTGGGATGAGATTTTATTTAAATATTCTCAGATATCTATCGAGCTCTTGCATTTTATTAACAAAAATATAATTGTTGGTGGTTGAGGTCTTATGTTTCCAGTCCTTTATATGCAGGTTTCCTTTCTTGATATAATGACAGGAAAACTTTCATAAAAGAACAAATACTAGTGAAGTGTGACTACAGGTAAACCTGTCAGTGTGAGTGTTACCTGCAGTAGAAGTTCAGCAGATCTCTTCCTCTCCTCCTCCAGTCTGACGTCCATGCTCTCCAGCTCCACTCTCATCCTGTCTGCCCGCTCAGACGACACCTTTCTCTCCTCGCACACTTCCTGTCTGGATGCAATGTTTATGTAATCCACAAAATATGAAGAATCCTGTTTATTTATATAGCACTTAGACTGTGAAAAAACATTAATTTGAATCCTATAGTTAGGTTAAAAGTAAAATTGATAAAGGGAGGGGTTATTTTTAAGGTAAATGTCCCAATTAATCCAATTAAAGCAGTCTGGCTTTTTCTAATCATAGCCCATGTAGTTTCTATGCACCAGTCAGATTTACAGTTTAAAGATAAACTGTGACACAGAGAGCCTCTGTTTGATTTCTATAACAAGAGCAGACTTGCTTTACCTGTTGCTGAGCCGCTCTGTCTGCAGCTGTATCTTGGCCTCCTCCAGCTCTTTGCTCTTCTCTTTGTACTTCCTCAGGAAGGACGACAGCTCGCCGCACTTGTCCTCATGTCTCCTCTGCAGTGCCGACATCTCCTCCTGAAGCCTGGTGGCGTGCTCCTTCTGAGACTGCAGCTCAGCCTGAGCGTTCAAGGCCTGCAGAGCCAAAGAAAAATGCACAATTTCAGAATGGTGTATACTTTTTTTCTCTATTCATTCATTCATTCATTCATTTCTCCAATAGAGTTCTACAAATTAATTATAAAGATGCCTGAGTCCAAGGGATGTAGAACCTGAATGGGGTTCTTCCAGTTGCATGCAGACTTTTGAATGGAGTGAATTTGTACATCATTTGAAAGGGAGATTGCAAGGTGTCTCAGGAATGTGAGCAGCACAAGCCACAAAAAGTAGAATATAAGTATTAATTAGGGCGTCAATCTTTATTAGACAGAAACAGGAATCCTTAGACCTGGAAAAGTCAAAATGAGTACATAGTAATTAAATGAAATCCTACAGCATTTACCTGTTCCCTCTGCACATTGAGCTCCTGTTGGGTTCTGGTGACCTGCTCTTTTTGGCTCTCCAGGTCTTTCTGTACCCCCAACAGCAACTGCTCATAGTGGCTCCTCAGTTGAACATACTTTTCTGGACCCGCTGAGCTGGCAGGAGCTGAGATAAGAAGTGCTAGTAAGCGAATTAAGAAACTAATCTAAGCATCGTCATGTAGAAGATTTATATATAGCCATTCAATTGTCAAAGCCAAAACAGTCCTCTCAGTGCTGCCGTTGTTGCTAATATTTTTAATTCCAGGATTATTACCTATCTAATCTTTCCTCATCTCCTTTTGCTGTTGCCTTTTCAGTGTTTAATGTTGTGGCTAGAAAACTAATATCTGAATCAAACTGCATAAATTTCCCTAATTCCTCTTTTCACATTCAATACCGTATGCATCAGAGCACACAGTGTTTGTTAAGTTCCTTTTAATTACTTTAACATTCCATGTACTTAGCGTAGGACTGTGGTGAATAAGCTGAGGATGTCAGTAGCTAATTTGATTCCTCCTACATTTCTCACCATCTGAACCGGCCTCTTGTTTGGTTTGTTGCTGCTTCGCCTGGGCCAGCTGCTGCTCCAGCTCCTGTGTGCGGGCAAGGACGGACTGGACGTAGGCCTCTCTCTGCTGGTCGTACACCAGCCACTGCTGGTTCTTCTCAAGAGCCTGGTGGTGAGATGCACAAGCCCTACACTGATATACTGTATTCAGTGTATTTAGACATTAGAGCTGTTCAATTCAAAGACACTTCAGTGTCTCCTGTATTTTTTTTTGTAGATGACAGGGACAGGAGTTTGGTTTTGTTTTCATCAAAACTACTAAGAAACACTGCTTTCACACAAATAATCAGAATGTTTTGTTGTATCCAAAAAGTTAATACCCAGTGTGTTCTATTGATATTGGCATACAAATGCGTTCTAGATGTTTTGGAAATATTGAATGATGAACACACACACACAGTAAATCATTGACTGGACTCACATGTCTCAGTTGATCTTGTACCAAAGCCAAGTCTGCAGGAGGTACCTGTCCATTCTGTAGAGAGAAAAACACATTTCTGGAATAATCCCAAGACGTATAAATACACTACTGGCGTCAACACTTCTATCTGATCTAGCTGTCACTGGCTGGATTGAACTTGCAAGTCGTAACAATCAGAAATCTATGTGTTATGCACCACAAAACTGTGTGCACTGCTGTCTGCCTCTGTGCCTTTTTTGTTATCATACATAGTTATTCTAGACACAGGTAAAAGTACAGGAAGTACTGAAGGGTTTTGGTCTGATATTCCACAACACAATTCGGGACTTGTTTGGCATCAATCCAAGACACATTAAGTTGTTCTAAGAGAAAATTATGGACCCTGTCCTTTTGAAGTACTTCATGTTCATATTGTTATTTGTGTCTGTTTTCTGGGCACTAAAAACAGTAGGTTTGCCACAGGCTTAAAAATCACTCGCAGGCTTGCTGGTTTCAATTATTCATCTTCTTAATTTTTAATAATGCAACAAAAAGGACTTGGCCGCATGACCTAGGGCACCATCCCTGTAGGGCCAATTCATCCATCCCTAGAAGACAGTCATCTCATAATTCTGTCACCCTGACCCTGAGGTCTACATGTCTGATCCCACCCGACGTCTAAACTCAAGCAAAACCTTCACAGCAACAGTAGTCATCTGAACGATCACCTCTCTGCTAAGGCTCTGTGAGCTCTGACACGAGCAAACAAGCATCATGAGCTTGTCAACTTTTTCCAGATGGATTTAAATGTACGCCCCATAAGCTAAGCTCACTAACAGCTTTCGTGAATCCAAGGAGAAGGAGGGAATAGGTGGGTCAGGGTCTGCTGGTCAGATTATTTCTAGTAATGCGAAAGGAGCTAAGCCAAGGGCTTAGAAGGTGGAAAGCATTCCTGGACCATTAAGACATAAAGATAAGGAAATCCACTTGCAGTGGGAGCTGAGAGACAATGATTTCAAAAAGGACTATATGTAAGTATTCATATCCATTTCTGCACTTTAATACTTTCCAAAAGTAGTGACTTGAAAACCAAAGGAGTTATGCAAACAACCTGAGAACATTTAGATTCAAAGACAGTATTTCCAGCTTTGTGGTGACCTTTATGAGGAACAAAAACAAGGGAACTTTAAAAAACTGCATCTGTATCTTTCTTGTAAAAAATCTCCACTTTACTTCCTTCAAACTCTCCTATTCTTTCGGCTCTAGCCACGACTGGAACAATAATATTACTAAAGGGACTACATTTTTGTTAACACTGTTTTGACTATTTAGAAACATCAATGATAATGGGGTAGAGTAGAGTTTTTGGTGTTAACATTTAACGTTTTTAATAAGGTGCAGCAACTAATGTTTTTACATACAGCAACAAACAAGGCATTCTTTATGTTGAGATTCCTTCACCCTAACTGATTTTGAAGATTACGATAAAAGAAAATCAAGGATACATTATACTGAGGGAGAGGTCCTGGAAAAACTGGGTGGAAATCAGGAAAATTAGGTGGATTCCGCTATCTGAATTCTCAAAGTCCTCACTTGCGATTTTGCCACCTCAGCCTCTCCAGAAGCCAAGAAGAATCCTGATGACGCTCTCTAACAGTGTAGCGAGGGCCTGCTGTGCTCAAAGCATCAAAGGGCTGACCGGGAATCAGTCAGTGCTGCCTTTTGATAAGGAATGAGAGCCTACTGTGTGAGGGAACTGAGTGGCAACCACAGATTCACCAAAGGCTCTTGCATTGAACATTTTGATGATGATACTGATTATACAATCATATAGACAAACTGTCACTTGGATAAAGTTGTTTTTTTTTTAAAATCCTTCACAAAACTACTGCATAATGTTTAAAAAGGCATTGACGGCTAAAAAAAACGTGTGTATCTACATTTACAATGTTTCATTTTGAGCCATGTATTGATGCATTGCTTAGCTTTCATTACAGCATATTAGTAAGGCTGCTCCACAGAGAAGGTTATGTCAGTAGCTCAGGAAAACAATCAGAGGTCACACAATACCACCTAGTGGACGACGGAATAACTGCGTCTGCATTTCCAAACAAGTCTCCATCCTTGCACCACTAGAGACACTAAAAAAAAAAACAGATTCTGTACAATAAACCTATTGAAATGAACATGATATGAATCACAGGTGCACTAGCTACTGATCTAAACAGCTGCTATGGCTACTCAAAAACCTGACCAGGTAGGCAAATATCACACCGATTTTGATGAAGTTACACATTTACTTGTCCCTTTAAAGAAAGGGGGGCAGAGGACATTTAATCCTAGGCCAGGCGGGAAATATGCTGTCAGAGAAAAGGATAAAACCACTCAACCAACTTTGTTCATCACTGGTTCCTGATAACAAAATTGTAACTTCTTCCTCAGAAAGATTCTAATAAACATCTTCATTTTCCCCCCATTTCTTCATATTTTTGTTACCAAAAGCCTGAAATAAATGTATCTATAATATCAAAGGGCTAGTCATCAATAACTAAAGAAAGGTAACTGAATAAGCACTTTAATTATCAACGGCATGATACCATTAACCCTTTTCATGACCTGTACCAGAAAAAGTAGTTAATCAGGCACATTTTAAAGCCAACTAACTACATTATTTGAAGAGTACAGATTCCCATTAAGAGAACTGGTTGTGTGGTAGAGGAGACAAACGTTAATGGCAGTACCAACATTTCTAACTAATGAGAACATCTAGCTAGATATAGAGGCTGTAAGTCAAACCTACCGCCACCTGTGTTTCCAGGGTCTGGCACTGGGTAGAAACAGTGGCCAGCTGGTTTTTCAGGTTCTCCGTCTCCTGTAACAAGTTCTGGAACAACATGTCTCTCTGCTCAGCCTCCTTCCTCCGCTGCTCCAGCTGGGCCTGCAGTGATGCGACCACCTGAAATACACAACGATATGAAGTAAAACAACCATGACGTCAACCTGTTTTTTTTAAACCTTTGTTTACGCAGAGACAGTTTGCCAAAGGTATTTGCTCTTCTCTGAGCAATTATCTGCTTCACACTGACATTACATGGCTGGCAGTATAGCTGGCGTTGCCCACAGAGCAGCTCTGGATTTAGCACTTTTGTTGATGAAAGTTAATGAGGAAGAGGCAAGTGTGATTAAATCACATTCACAATGTCAAATAGCTGCTGTTCCATTTATCAGCATGCCATTTCCCAGTTTTAGCCGCATGCCATTCTGACTAGCCTAAATTAGAAAACGATTTCTGCAACAATAGAAAAGACATTTCACGAGGAAAAGCAACAGCCTCAAATAGATAGCATCAATATCTCCAGCAGTGCCATAAGCAGTAATAAGGGCATGAATGCTAATACATACACAGACCCACAACAGTGGAAGATAGTTGGTTTATAAATATCAAGTGAACAGCATACACACCATGTGTCAGTATGCAGTTTTCTGGCTGTCTAAACTTCACTTAGCTGAGCTGCTGTCAAAATGGGAGAGAAGCTTTCCCCCCCCTCCCCCAACTGTTTTTGTGGCGGCTCAGAGGAATTCTAGTCTGATTTCTTTCCTTTCTGACAGTTGTCTGCTGCCAGCAATACATATGCCACCAATACAATGCCAAGTGTGCAGCAAATCTTCACAAGTTTGAGGAGCACTCTCAAAGACACAGCTGTAGGTGTATCTCCTCACCCTGGCCAGAAAACTGCTGCCTCAGGGTGTCCAAATCTGTGTTTATGCGTGTCCATGTTTACGGAAGACTTCTAGATGGATGTGTCTATGACGGTCTACTGTAAATGGGATTTTTTTACCCATATATTTCTGCAAAGATGTGTCATGTGTACATACCTCTCCTCCTTTAGCTGTCAGCTGCTGTCTCAGTGTTTCTAGCTCCTGCTCTTTAACAAGCAACTGCTGATTGTTTCTTTCTCGCAGCGTCTCAAGGGAAAGAATCCTCTGAAATAATCAGCATGAGATGCCATACACAGATTAAAACACACACACAAAAAAAAAACATCCAAAAGACAGACATGCAGGAAATTCTGAAGTTAACGCTGAAATTCCTCAATACCACAGACTTCCTTTACCTCCAGCAGCTTGCTTTTATCGGCGTCAGGTGGTTTCATGTGTCGCTTGGCCAGTTCATCAATCTTTTTCCTGAGGTGAGCGTTCTCCTTCCTGACTTTCTCCAGCTCTGCCTCAGCCTTGGAGGCAGAGCTGCTGGATTTGAAACCCAACTTGGTGACGATGCTCTCTTTGGCACCTTTAGATGTCATGGCTGCTTTGTCAGTGTCGAGGAAGTAACCTGGACTTCTAGAGGGAAACAAGAATTTCACAGACTGATGTTTTTTTTTTGTTTTTTTTAATGTAAATTTTAGTTTCACTTTACTGACTCATTTGGACAATAAATAATCAAACTGAAGGGCAAGTTCAAAACACTAAACCCTTAAGAAACATCCCAACTGAAATACAAAAATGCTGGCATACAGACGTACTATTGAATATTAAAATTAATATTAAATGATACAATAGGCTTTAAAGGTTATTAGTGTAAGTTGATGGAAAAACAAACACATTTTCACTACATCACACGTTCCAGTCATTGTAAATTAACTAACACTTTTACTTGCGCACATCACCGTCATTTATCCTCATTTTTGTTCATTTATGACAGTTCCTGAACGTTACATACACCCCTGCACCTGTCTTTAGTTGATAGCTTTTAATAAACTAACGTTACATCGTCTTAATTGCAGGTTTGTCTATATTGAAACAATACTATGAAAACAAAAATTATTGGCACAGATAAACACTAAATATTTGACACTTACAGATAAAACGAACTGAAGATATCCCGTGAAACTAGTCTGTGTTCGTGACAAGACCGTTTACTAACCAAACGCTTTCGTTTCCTGAAGTTTGAATTGCGGCGCGTTGACGTCATATCCGCAATGTGCAGTGGGGGTACGTATGTTTACGTAATCCGGGGTGTCTCGAAATATGACAAGTTAGGCGGTGCGGTGCAGAAATATATAGCGATTTTGTAAGTTCTCTGCAGAGGTAATTCAAAATATTATCATTCGATCCCGTTTACCTTTACTTACTATAGCTTTTACAATCAAAAGAGTAAGGAAGTTGTTTTTCTTCAGCTTTTTCTGGTCTTCAACGACTGATTAATCTGTCACGCCGGCCTGTCCGTTGCACTGGATGAAGCGAACAGAAAAAGGGGAGCTGGCTTGCCCACCCAAACAAACTGTGTCCTCATTTCGGTAACAACAGTCTAACATTGTATTTCCTATGCAACCTTTACAGACACATCACTTTAAGACCATTTTATGGAAAATGCGCTGCCAGGAAACAACTTAAATGTAAATGTATTTCCTGTGTGGTATTTGATAATAGCACACTGCATCCTACTAGGGGCATTAAAAGAGATTGTAGCTGGGGTTATATTGCAATGGACTACAACAGGAAATTGGCTACCTTGGACCCATTTACAATATTTATGTCTGAAACCGAAATGTAGGCTACATTAAGAATATGTTTAAATGCGTTTTCTGGGTCAGAGCATCAATACACCAAGCAGGAACAGTAAACTTCCAGTAGGTGCAGCAATGTGTTTTACACAGTAGCTGTATGTATGTGTGTGTACCCTATAAATCATGGGTTTTCTTCCAGGAACGTGAGGCCTAAAAACGCAGAGGTGAAGAGACTCAGTAGATAATGCAGGCTAATTATGATGAATTTTAGGGTGTAAATATTTTGCATGAGCTACAATGGGCTTACATTTGAATAATGCTGAATACAGAATTTGAGGTCAGACATGGGAGTTTCGTTATTTCTTACAAGTGAGACACCAATGAGCATCCCTTTCCTAAAATAATCTTTGTGTGGAAAAAGCAGAATCAACTCAGGACATGACCTTGATGTCCTCATTATAGTTTTGTCCATGTTTTATTACAGCATAGTAATTACATGTTGTGTGCTTAGCAAGTCAGGTGCTATACTTTGCAGTTGTGAATGGTATG
The DNA here is from genome assembly GCA_008360985.2 of Macquaria ambigua. Classification (NCBI taxonomy): domain Eukaryota; kingdom Metazoa; phylum Chordata; class Actinopteri; order Centrarchiformes; family Percichthyidae; genus Macquaria; species Macquaria ambigua. The sequence goes on from VMKM01000290.1 coordinate 75,099, forward strand.
ATGTTTCATCCTCTGCTTTGTACATGTAAGATCATGGACTAAGTGCAAGCCAAGAAAACATGTCCAATAAATCAATAGTATCTCTTAACTGTCTCTGTTTAATTCCTTAAACTGATATTTGAACACTAATTACAATCAAAAGTCAGTTTATTAATGTTAGGAAAATTATTAATTTATCCAAAGATACTTTTCTTTTCAAAAGCAGTAAACCCAGATTGCCATTTCACCTTTGGGAATTTACTTGTTGCCTGGAAAATGTCTTTCTATATTTTAGAAAATGTTTCACTACAGGTGAGGTTGGGCTGGTCTTCTTTAGTGCATTTTCTATTCTGGGATCCAAATTTCTTGTTGTCACCTCGTTTTTCCCCACATAGACTACATTCAGCCACAGGGGCATTTAAGCATATAAATAACTCCACTAGTGGCACAAGTAATGCATTTCCAACCAAATGCTGGTCCTGAATGCAGTTCCTTATGTTGAAAATACAATTTCACTGGGCTTTTATGGACTGTGGATAGGTTTTGCAAATCTGATAAATCTAAAAAGCCCTTTAGGGTTTTGTTTGTGTGCCAAGAAAGGGTTTGGTGTTGAAAACATCATCCTCGCTTTCATTAGAGGGCAAAAAATGCCAGTGTTTCAATATTATAGATTTGATTTGATACACATGAATGATTTTTATTTGACTTACTCGCTGGCTGCATTAGATATTCTCTAGACCTCTCTCAGTCTTTCTTGTAAACACAATCCATTGTAGCAAAGTAACCCCTTATTGGAAACGAGTTTTTAAGTTCTTCTGACCTTGCCTCAAAACCTTAAGAAGAGGAACAAATTATTTTGTAAAAAAAAAACGTCAAATTGGCAAAGAAGCAGACCTTATTATGCCTCAGACGAAAACCGCTTGCAGTCAATAGAGTGTTCCTGTCAGTGGTCTTGGTGTAAAGAATGGTTGACAACTGTGCAATTCATAGTTGTTCGTTCAAGTTGTATAGTAGGGGGGCGATGTTACACAATACTTTCAAAGAATAAATAGGCACAATTGCATTCATTTAGGGACTATGCATGGAAGTTCCATATACATGTGGGAAAAAGTGTTTATCAAAAATGTCTGGCCAATGTAATTTAGTTTAATTGAATGGCAAAATCTACAGGCTACAGAGTATATACTGTATATATATTTGTGAAACGTGTTAAGCTGCTTCGTACCTCTGATGTTATGGGCGGCCAATCTGTCAGTATGTTCCATAATTGCAGCTGCTAAACCTCCACTAGCTAACTATTCATAAAGGTAAACATTGTCTTTGTTTTAAATGGTTTCACACCTTTTGATTTTCATTTGGAAGTGATTTAAAAGTGAGTAAATTCATGAAACTATACAAAAATATTATTTAATGTAATTATAGTCATTCTGATTGGCTGTGTTCACTGGCCTTGTCCAGCAGTAACTCCCAGCTGGGGAACAAGAACATGGATCAGGATGAGGCCTTCTCATGGCTGAGCCAGTAATGGCCTGCTTGGGATCTCAAGATGCTTTTTGTTCTTGTACAATCAAAGCAAGGTATCTTTAACTCTGCTCCCTGGAGAGAAGCAGACAGATGGAGACACCAAAGCTCCAGAGCCAGCTCTCACATGCTAAAGCTGGAAAACTCTTCCCACCTGGTTTGTCCAGCTAGCTAATTAAAGACTGCAGGGAGACAACAGCATGACAAGTAACATGTCACCAATTGAAATTAGGTATGAAACCTGTAGAAAGACTATAATTCATCTGGACTGTACGACGTTAAAGATTTCTTCATTGATTCAATGAGCTGCCAGACTCTTAGCCTGGCCTCGGGTTTTTCTCACCAGGGCCAGGGAGGAGCTTGGCTCACGGATCAGTCTCCTGGTGAGCCATGTCCGTATCATCAGCAGAGCGCAAGCAGCTCTGCCACTTTGCAGCAGACCTCATGCTGTCCTGCATCACTTACTGGCCTTGCTCCTATCGCCTGGAGCTGAGTCGCTGACCTGTGATAGGCACACTCCTGTCATGGCTTACACTGGCACTGCACTGTACCGGCAAAGCACGCAATCTATCAGCGCTAGAGATTTTGTGCCCCGCAGAGAGCCATAATGTATGAATCCAAATCAAATCACCTTGATTAGATTAGATCAGATGAAACTTTAATGAAATTGGGCTGCAGCGGTGTTTTGCTTGTTCTCTTGTGTTGCTATATTTTCCTCCCACATCCAAAACACATAGAGGTCAGGTGGGATGGAGATTCTAAATTGTTATGAATGTGATTATCAGTCCAGACAGGAAGTCTGTGCACGATGTCTCCAAGTCTTGTGTGCTGGGATAGGTTGATGCCCCCCGTGACCCCGGAAAGGATTAAGAGGCATTCTCAGACAAACAACTTCAACTTGGAAATATCAAACAGAAAAAATGAACCAATGGAAAACAAGAGATTTCAGCATGAACAGCATGTGCAAACCTGCAGCAGTACGACAGCAATCACAGCAGCAAAACGTCATGTAACAAAATGAGATTCATAATCCATTAATATTTCATTATGATTCATACACATTTTCAGATGTAACACTTTGAAGTGGCACATCAGCTAGTGCTCACCACAAATACACACTGACATCACAACATGTACGGGAGTGTCTGAACAAAAAACAAAATCATGTTTTTTCACGCTTTAACAAATAGAAGAATGAGATGGCAGGCTCCGGGCTGCTGTTCTGGAAGTAAAGACTTCACTGATTCTATTGAGCTGTTTCAAGTTCATCTTGCCACTGAGACCCACCGACAGATCAGTCTGCCTCCCCAGACTGAAAATGAAAGAACATGTTAAATTTTGCAGCTGCACAATTCTATTTAATGGCTGACCTTTCCTGTCTGCATGACTGAGCATCCTTAACGTCTCATCTTTTTTTAATTTTATTAATTATTTAAAATATTTGTTTGTTTCTTAGCTTGATCAGGCACCTACTTTATAGTTTTGCTTTTTTGATAGGAAAGGCACCTGACATACATGCTGATTATCACTGCCTGTGTGTGTTAGAGGAAAGAAAGAAGATAATAGTGATGGCGATCTTGGGATGCTTAAACAGCTTCTTTCTATGAGTAATAAGGTCCTACATGAACACACAATTTTCTGCCAAAGTTATAACTATTTATTATTTTACATGAGAGATTTCTGTTTGGGATGTTGTGTCTGTGCTCTTCTCCCTGTTTTCATTTTTCATTTTCATTTTATTAAGGGAAAAAAGCTATCCAAACCTACCTGGCCCTATGTGAAAAAGTAATTGCCCCCCCTTGTTAAATCATGAATTAACTGTGACTAACCACATTTTTTGGAAAGCTGAGTTCAATTTCACTAGCCACACCCAGGCCTGATTACTGCCAGACCTGTTGAATCAAGAAATCACTTAAATAGAACCTGTCTGACAAAATGAAGTAGGCTGAAAGATCTCAAAAAGCAACACATCATGCCGAGGTCTAAAGAAATTCAAGAACAGATGAGAAACAAAGTCACTGACATCTATCAGTCTGGAAAGGGTTACAAAGCCATTTCTAATCTGAAACATTTAAGTTTGACAAATATGCAAAAATATAAGAAATCAGGAAGGGGGCAAATACTTTTTCACAGCACTGTATACAGCGTAAAAGTGACAGTTCGCTAAGCTGTAGCCTAAACTTATGTCAGATCTCACACCAGTTTGGTTTCAGCTGAGAGGCATGAAAACAAGCATAAACACCCCAGCAAACAAATATAATATAATGTGCTACTTTTTGCCTGTTTGTTTTACACAATTCTTCTGCGATTGAATCATCTCATTGCTGTAATGCCAACAACTTTTTGACTCAAGACAAGATGTTGACATGAACAGTGGTCTTATACATTTGAGTACAGTACTATACTCAAACTACAAGACCACTGTTCAAACGTGTCAAATCTGCCATTTGAAATTGGTTGGACTACAATGTGTTGTATTCATTTATTAATTTTTACATGCATGGGGCTGGTATCCATCCTGTAGGGTCACTAATAAGTATCACTAAATGAAAAAAAACTACAAACTACAAAGATGATGGTGGCATTGGCTCAAAGAACATCTGGTCTGGGGTGCACATTTAAAAAAAGAAAATGTTCCAAATTCCTAATTAGTGTAGCAAATAACCCGAGAGCGATGGATGGTGTTTTTTTTATACGTGAAAAGGAAAATATTACCTAAAAAAACTACAAATCAGAAGGCTGGAGTAAACAAAGGATTGAATTAATCAAGCAAATCAGGTCATCACTACTCATTTACATCAATGAATGCATTCATAATCCTAATCCTGTCATTTAGGTACATCTTCAGGCCTTATTAAACATAAGATCTACTATAAATGCAATACAAAACAATTAAACACTCAAACAAATCCAATGAGCATTAACAAAACAAAGCGTGAAAAGACCTTAACTTGCACAGCTTGTTTATAGGTTCATCCGTCAGTTTGGAGAGAAAAAGGCTGACAGACTTGAAGGGAAGGGTTTATATAACTTCCTGGGAGTGACTGAGCTGTAGTGGAACTATGAGCGGAGGTGGGTGTGGCGCAGACCTGTGACTAATACATTAAATAATTGTTTTCAGTTCTTATCACTTTCTCTCCCTTTATTTCTTTCTGTTTATCTCTTATCTCAGTCCAGCTTTCTCTCCCATCATCTCACACTCTGCTTTTGCTCTCACATCTTCCCCTTCCTTCCATCTCTCTCTCACATGATGCCTGAATGACTTTTCACTGGCTAAATCACAAAAATGCTGACTGGGCAACATCTACTAAAGACTGCAATTGGGTTCGAAACAGTTTCCATATTCTGCAGCCTTTTTTCAGCCACTGAAATGAATACACCCCATTTAGTGCTATTAAATATCTAAGTTTTTTTGTCTGCCTGTATGGGATTTGTTTATCCGTCTTGCGTCCATGCCTCCTCATTTTGTGCGTGCCCTTGTGAACTCACTGGTCTTATTTCAAACCTTCTTGGTCTAATGATTAAATGATTGCTCTTCACCCTCCACAAAACCAGCCACAGCCATGCATGTTATGACCCACTGTACACACCGATGAGCCAGAGTGGAGGAGAGCAGAGTGAGAGGAAGCTGGAAAGATTGAGATGTGACGCAGACCGTGAGTTTGCAATCTATTAAGGGCCTAATAGATATTCCCTGGGCCTCTATGTTTCAAGGAGAAAGCAAACTTATTTTCAAAACCCTAGAAGCTTGATTAAATGTTCCACCCGATGACATTAGGAAAAGACTGGGGTGGATATTTTTGTGTTGCCATAAAATAAACATCCATTATCCCACCAGTGTAATAATCATGTTCAACAGAAATACTCATTACAAAATGTAATTAATGAACAACCAAATCCTGCCAAGCCCAACCGACGGATTCCAGGCTTGATTTCCCTATGCTGTTCCATGGTGGGCAAATTTAACAGAGATAAGACTAATGAACTGATCTGCTTTCTACCACAGAAAAACCAAGAGAACACTGTTTGAGAGTTTATTACACTTTTGACAGAGGGAAGATGAATTAAAGTAAGTTATATTGTGTCCCTGTGTGTGTGTGTGTGTGTGTGTGTGTGTGTGTGTGTGTGTGTTTGTGCTGTGTGCACCCAGCTGTAGTTGTGTCAAGTCCTGAATCACCAACAAGTAAGTCTCAACAAAGACCAGAGTAACCAGTGTTAAAGATATCTTCAATGGAACAATCATTATACAAAATTATACATTTGCATCACTTACATTCAAATCTATATAATGGTCATTTTATATTTGGGATTCAAGTGATTTCATAGGTTTTCTGTATAAAATTATTATTATTTTTACGCTGTTGTCATGAAGTCCTCAAACTTAAAGGGATGTTCCTGAATTTAAATACAATATTTTGGAAAACCTGAAGGATACATTTTACACAATTATTGTTTGCTTTTGATTTACCACAATGTGGTTACCCACATTTTTTATGCGCAAGCCTATAAGGAAAACATCCACTTAATCTTATTCACTGATAACAACTTTTGCCTTGCTTTTCTATTAAGACCATACCATTGAGTTAGCATGTTTTAACCTTACAAAACACATTCTTAACATTATTATTTTCAAAGCATACCATACTGCTTTAGATTACTGAATGTGTCTTTACCGATTGACCAGGAAACTATTTATTTTTACTTAGTTCCATTCAGCATGAAAATCAACTTGAACAGCCTTGAAACTTGCTTCAGCTAGGTTATTCATCTGTGAACGTATACTGCCTTAAACGTATGTGGTAATTCATTTTGAATTACTGGCATGCAATTCAAAGTGCACTCAGGTGCTGGTGAGCACTGAGAGGGCAGGTCTGAGGGTCAGCTGCCAAACAGCATTGCATTTATGAGATATGATCAAACCCACAGCACAGACAACATTAATTTAATGTTTTTTATTTTAATGCCCTCACTGTGTAGGTGCACAGTGCAGCGAGTGAAACCCACTTCTAATATAGGCTGAAGATAAGGGGCTGGAAGTCTTTACTGGACGCAACTGCATCTTTCAACAGTGAAAGATAAACATTACATTAGTAAAGGACTAACTGTTTAAACAGATGACTAAAAGTAATGAATAAACAGTTGAAATAGCTAAAATATTGGGTACATTTGGTGAAAAAGCTAAACGTAGTGGTTAAATGATCAAAGTAGCTCAAGCTAATGCATAAATGATTGAAATAGTTAGCTAAAAGTAATGAAGACATGGGGGGAAAGTGCTAAAAGTGGTGGATAAATGGTTGAAATGTTCAGCCTCTGCCTCTCCACGTGGTAGTAGTATGCAAGTTTGACCAAACCGACCTAAACATTGACAGTTCAACTGCATGAAAAATGGTGCTAACAATATCCACTTCATATAATTCATAGTGTTAAATAACATACAAAAACGAATGGAAACCGCTGATTTATGACACCTGCAATAGTAAATTATCTGTGTTGCTTTTTCTAAGAGTAAAGTAAGATGTTCATTCATAAAATTCAAAACTCTCTGACTTGTATTCTGGATCACAATCAACCCTGCTCAGGGCTGCCCATGAATTCATCAGGACCTGGTTACTCTATGCTTTCTACTGCTCCTCAACAGTTCTCCAGAATGTCTAATGAGCAGCAAAAGCAAAGCTGAGAATCAAGTGAATGGCATCTGTGATCAGCAGTCCTGTCAGCAGTCAGAAAAAAGGGGTTTACATTGGCAAAATTGGCTTGCCCTTACTGAGAAGTGTGATCTTACTGCTGAAGCCTTGCAGAGAAAATCACACTGTGACACAAATTGGAGTTAAATACCTTGAAATATGACAAAAGACCAAAGATCAAATATGAAGGGAAAATATTTTGCTACAGAGATTACACTCATAAGGTTTTCCATCACCTACACATTGTATTCAATACGTTTTTCCCGTCTTTGTCTGAGGTGAGTCAACTTACATCCTATGAAAGGTGAATTAAGAACCTCCATGGTTTCTTGATTTCCTTCTTTTTAACAACTTGCCTCAAAACCTTTTAGTTTTTCTGCTTTGCAAAGTTGTGGTGGATAATCTCACATCGTATGAATGGTGATCTATCTTAGGAACTCTCTGAGGCAAAGTTTTTAGTCTCTTAAGACTAAGAGGATGGAAGATTATTGTAAGATTCTTGCCATAGTCAAGAGAGAGAGCGAGCTCAAGCAGTCGACATCATTAGTGTAAAAACTCAACATCATCCGACTGTGATGTCTGGTGAGTCTGTGCCTCCTTCCACAATCACTGAGGCCTCTATGCCCTCTCATCTGCCAAACCTCTCCCACTCTGAGCAGTACAGCAACAGTGTTGGTCATCCATTTAGCCCTAATCTTAATGATAGAGAAGAAACTGAACTCCTAGGTTTGCATGTACTTAGAAAGGCACAAACCACTATGACAATTACCAACACCTGTTACGCAAATGAGGTCTTTGCAGTTTTAATGCTCTCTGAGGCTGGATTGTGCTCAAAACACCTCATTAAATGGAAGAACAAAGAACGATCATCATGAAAGGCACAAACACACCATCATGTCAAGGCTGGTCAACTTAATGTTAAATTGTTCATAGGGATGTGTTTTCCTATTTTACCCTACAAATATATATATTTACATATCCTAATACATTCCTATGTATTTTCCCACATATTTTCATCTTTGTTTTTCAGTCAGTGTAAGTTACGTTAGCTAAGACTTACCTCAAAAGCGATACTGAGGTGAGGTGATGTTAAAAAAACATTAAACTAAAATGAAACTTTGCTACTATATACAGGTTACATCAAATAAAGGTCTGAGGGTCAGCTGCCAAACAGCATTGCATTTATGAGATATGATCAAACCCACAGCACAGACAATAAGCAAACATGGACATTAAGATTAATTTAATGTTTTTTATTTTAATGCCCTCACTGTGTAGGTGCACAGCTTGCAAACCCACTTCTAATATAGGTTGAAGATAAGGGGCTGGAAGTCTTTACTGGACACAACTGCGTCTTTCACCATTGAAAGGTAAACATTACGTCCCCAAAGAGATGTTTAGTCCATCATGTCAAGGCTGGTCAACTTAATGTTAAATTGTTCATAGGGATGTGTTTTCCTATTTTACCCTACAAACTAAAATGAAACTTTGCCACTATACACAGGTTACATCAAATAAAGAAACTGGATTCTACTACATCTGATTGAACCTGAGGGGCAGGCAGTAAATTACCTGATATCTCATCGACACGCCATTATGGAAATCAGTATGTAGTTATTTAAGTTCATCTCTTTATATCTTTCACCAGGCCAGCTGAGTTTGTGATGAGTGTAAATCTTTGTATCCTTCAGTTGTGATTTCATTTGAAGCGGTGTGTGCGCTGACTCACCATTACTAATTGAGCAGCTGCCAAGAATGTACAAATGCAGAGTGCCTTGATTACAACATCAGCATAAATATGTGCTGGGTTTTCTTGAGGCTGGTGAAAATACTGAATCAAACATGGCTTATGAAGTCTAATGCGTATGATTTCTGCACCAGATGTGTAAAGCTGCAACCTTTTGCTCACTTATTGATGAAACTTGGATGAACTGTGAGGCTAGCTGCTTAATGTTGAATTTGTAATTAAATAAAACTAGCACATAGCTAGCATTAACACACCCTGGCATGTCAATCTTGCAGCTAGTCTAAAGTAAAGTATAGGAATAGCAAAAACACATTTTACTTGATCTTTCTTTTTCTGTTCCTCCTCAACTCTTCTCCTCTGTCTTCTCTGGCTGAGGTAGTCTTCTCAGTGCACAGGGCATGTTTAAAACATTGTGGAAGTATGCTGACACTTTGAAACTCAAATTTCACTGCTTAAATGATTAAATGTTTATGGTTGTGCATCCTTGCTGTCAACTTAATTTACATGTCTTATCCAAATGGTTACATGAACATGTGTGGTAGCAAGACATATGAATTTAAGAGCAGTTAGCTATGCCTGACACAAAGAGAACAATTAAGTGTGGGCTAGAGTCTGTACAAACTTGGATGTGCGTAGTTTGCAACTCAAGCTTTAAGCATAAAAAGGAAAACTTATTCTTTGAAGTTTGATTGTTCATTGCATTGTTCAGGTGTTCTTGGCTAAAACCTAAAATTGCTTGTTATAGTTCTTCCATCTGGATGTTTAACTTTTAGGAGGCAGAGTAGTGGATGTGAATTTAAACTCATCCATTAAATTTGGCGGCTTTGGGACATATGGTCTCTGAGCTTCAGAGGGTTTTTTCCCCCCTCTTTTTTTCTTTTGCACAAACAAAGAACAAATCCTAAAAAAGCCCAATATAGTTTCAACAAGTGAGTCGATTGGACATGACAGACAGCAAAACTTTGACAATGACGTCATTACATATAATCAACACTGTTACGGCTCTACATAAGAACAACACAACTAAACTTTTATGAACTTCTGCATGAACTAACATGATACAGCTTCTAGAGCTGTGGACAACATGATGTTGTCTGAAACCACACAGTTTGAATTACTTGGAGTCATTCATCACATTTCCATAGCAATCAGTTAACAGCTGGTCTGAGCACCTGCCTCCACTAACGGTCAGCAGCTATTGTCAAAAGAGACATGAATAACCAGAAAAAAAGACCAAAATTTGGACAGTTTTGTATTCAAATTTTAGACTAAAATTCATCACTTTTGACAAACAAACAAAAGAAGTCCATAAAGTTGGATTGCTTAGAGCACATTTTAACTGGATGTTTTTTAAAACGGCAATAAAAATAAGTCCAGAATTTTATCGTTTTATTGCTGACAAAGTCTGATGTTGTATATAATAAATATATAAGAATGTTGTAAACCAAACCAAGCCAAAAATATTTATTACTTGTATATTTGCTATGTAATGTGTATTAAAAGAACAATGGCTACCTGTGGTACCACTTTTCTTGCACTTTCCACTTGGTTATAGGCCTCCAAACCAGGGCTGCAACTAAAGATTATTAACATTATCAATCAACCTGTAGATTATTTTTCCAATTAATTGAATACTGTAATTCATTTGTAAATCTGTCTGTGAAATGTCAAAAAAAGAGTGAAAAATGAATACAAAATGTACAATTACAAGCTCTTAGAGCCCAAGGAAACGTCTTCAATTTTGTTTTGTGACCAAAATTTTAAACCCAAAGATATTCAATCTCCTGTACAGTTATTTAACCCACAAGAACCCACAAATATTTGGCATTTTTACCTGATCAATTCCTTAAAAGATGAACAAATTTGCAGTCCATTCATTTTTTTTATCATTCGACTCATTAATGGATTGAAAAATTATTTCAGCACTGCTCTCAACCATATGCTTCACTTACCTGAATAGTCTCCATCACATGGACATACTGTGAAAACTTTATACACCTGTGTTGTTTCTGTCTCTAGATACAGACGTTAATCCCTGTGTACTCAACAACATCTTGAGATCGGTGGATATTTCAAGTTTTCACTGCCCAAATGAAACATTTTCCACCAGCTTAGTCCCGAACCAAACATTTGGTGAGATTTCATTGATTACACACCCGATAGGCCATGATGAGTAGAAAGATGGGTTTTTGGGAGCGTCAGAGCTCCAAAGTAGTAATATGTAATCTTTTGCTAAATCACTACAGTTTTAGTACATTTCTGATGCCCTTTAATCGATCTCTACATCTTTGATTTAAACCGCACAATCCTCTTCCTGGGTTCCTCTAATTGGGCTGTATGGAGAATGACTCGGGAAGCTTTAAAAGTCTCCTCTGGGTTAAATGTCTAATTATACTCTGCACAACACAGATCCCCGTTTATGAGAAATGCCTGGCACATTTAGCAGAAAAAGTGAAACACTTTGAAACACTTAAAGGTGAACAGACTGGTTAAGGAGTCGTTACTTGGCAGAACAGCACCTGAGAGTTTTACATTCTCCCACAGAACATGCTGTTAAATTGCGCCTTACTGCACAATGTGCCAGTGTTATCTCTCATCTAGTTAAAAGCAGTGTTAAATCCTGAGAAAGGTAAGGTATTTTCATGATTAAAGCTCCTTCTGACAGGGTCTACATCCACCTCACGTCACCAACGGCATACTCTTCATCGGCATGACTTCTCCTCTCCTTCAGCATCAGTTTTAAATTCCTAATTGTCAATGCTGAACCTTGTCAGGATGGAAAAGATCATCAGAAAGATTAACGCCACTGATTTGCTGAGAGCAATTCAGTCGTGGATACAAAAATCTGATATTTGTTGAAATTGATGGACTTGATTTCATCCAGCACATTTGTTAATATTTCTTGTCTTGTTTTGAAAGCCTCATTCCAGCCACAGAGGAATCAGCAAAGAGAGAAAGAAAGGAGGTGACTGCCATCGTAATTAGTGAATTGCAGCAGTGGAGGATCATAAGAATCTTATTGCTTCTCTTCAATACTGAATATAGTTTGTAATGATCACCGTTTTGAGACACAGTGATAAGATCCCCTGTGGTATCCACTCCACAGGCCATCAGGTTTCCACACAACAGGAACTAACCACGAGTGCAGAGGAATGTGACTACTTACAACAGAGAATGTCTTGGATATTACAGTAATTTAAAAGATTTAGTTTAAAATTTTGTAATTTTGTACTAACCTGACAGTCAGGTTTACTGTCAGAAAGTGATCTCATACAATAACGAGTGGATTTACATACATCAAAAGTTATCTAACCGAACAGATAGTACTACAAAATATACAGTAATTTATAAGTTTTCTAGCCTAAAATGTATTATTTTAGTTCAGCAGTTTCAGCCACAGCAGGAAGCAAAAAAGCTCCAAAACCCCAATGCACGCTACCTGCTTAGCACCAAACAGTAGACATAGTGTGGCATTTAGCAGCTAAAGAAGCAGATATTTCCCTCAAGAGCTGGTGCAGAGCAAAACAGTACTGAAAAGAGAGTGAATATTGGACTTATATTCACCCAGGACACAAACACGCCTCCAAGCGAATGCTAATGTTGCTCCACATTGCTGGATGTGTAGCAAATTGTTTGCTGACAAGTTCACAATATCAACTTAAAAAGGTGACAATATGTCAGTGTCATTTATTTATTATGTTTAACGATGTTTGAGGGTGTTCACATCCATAATGAGGAAACAGTGTAAGAACTGTAGACCTTTTAATATACTGCACAGCAAATATACTGTATATCATACAGCCAAGGCAACTGAGATGCTGTAGGGCCAAACAGCAGACTTTTCGTGACTGGCCAAAGCAGTCACCTGACCTTTTTGTTTAAAATGAGGAGGTGCTTTACTTGCTAAAGACAAGACCAAAAGCATAAAACAAATCCTGGAACAAAGTGTAGATGGCTGCGTTTTGTAACCGTTATCAAAATGAAACAGTCCTGAAGAATGTTAAAACGGGAAATAATTTCAACATCGCCCACGTAAAGCTCTGTTTAGTTGTGTCAAATGAACAAGCAGGGCAACGGCTCCACATTGATGAATAGTAATCATGTCACGTCATTCTCAAATTTCTCGATAGCTTCATCTAAGAACACAGTTCTACCATTTTACACCCATGAGGCACTATCTCAGCGCAGTCCTTAATCATTAGTACCCATATGTGGTCACTGGCATGTGGGAAAACCATACATTCACCTGCAGAGAACTCCAAATAGACGTGTCAGCTCTTTTATATAGGGGATTCTCACCACCAGCTCCTCTCTCATCTTGTCATCCCCCCTGCCCAGATGTCTGCCCTAAATTGGCAGGCGTTTTCCAAGCCTGTAGAAAATTCTCTGTGAAAAATGACCAGCAAGAGGAAATTAAAGAGAAAGAGAAATGACAGAAAGAGGTGAGACAAGTGCCTGAGGGGAGTAGATTCATCTGAATTGAAGATTAAGCTGACCAGAGTTTAAGCAAGCAAAGCACACCTGGATTGTGAAGTAAGCGCTATGTGCAAGCAACTATGCACGCAGCCACACACACACACACACACACCCACGCGCGTGCGCGCGCTATTCAACCCCAACCGTCTCTGTCTGTCTTGCCAATTTTCTAGTTAAGTACCTTCCTATCTGAACATTTTCTCCTTTTATATCTAAGATGAAAAGAATTTTATATTTCCCTTTGGACGTTTTCATAAACCATTCAATCATGTGATGGATCAATTCCTATGAGCCCAGTTAAAAGAACACTGATCTAACGCTAGAGAAAACACACAGACGGAAAAACGCACGGCCATAAATTTATATGGTTAAGTGTCTGTGCAGTGCAGTGCAGTGCAGTGTGTGCTTCAGCCCTGATTCCCCTGAACAGTAAGTGTAGCACTCACAGTAAAATCAGAACCCAGCAGAGTTCCTGTGCTGCCCTTCAAGACATTTTCTTCCCACCGTCCTTCCACAGGTGACTTTCCTCATATCAGCCCCCAGCTGACTTGACAGGAAGCAGACAATGTCATTAAAAACACTGCATCTGCCGAGGGGGTGGGGAGGAATGTTAAGTGTCCTGAGATCTGCCACTTAATGTGACAAGGGCATTTCAACACCTCCTCGCACAGAAAAGGGACTAAATAGAGATGCTGCACTGTAGGCCATGCTGTGAGCTTTACCTCTAAATGTTCTTCCGTTGTCTTTTCATTTTTTTCCTTACACCTTTTGTATTCACGCAGATGAGTTCTTTTAATAACTCCAGAGCCTTTCATTAGGCATATGGCCAGTGTAAGGGCCACAAAACCACAAAATCATGGCCTATATACTTAAAAGAATTCCAAGTTCTAGTTTTTTTGGGATGTCTATCAATTGATTTTCCCATTATCTTCAATGACATCATCCATTTGATAATGTAGCGTGATCTGTCACACAACTAGAAACTATGACACAAATGGGAATTATGACTAGCAGAGCCACAACCTACAAGGGAATAAAACCACATAATTTCATTGTCACTGCTGCTAAACTTCTCTGTCACTTGAAAGTTCCTCTAGTGGCATAGCCAATTAACTTGGGCCTCTGTCCTCAAATCTCTGTCCACATGCCAGAAATATGGGTGTCAGTTCTGACTCTGCATTAATTTAACAAACAAATAAAGTCTGTCATTAGCAGTATCTTTTTTTCATATTAGGTTGGTAGCAAAACATTTTTTCCTTTTGGAGATCTGGAGACCATCTTACATGCTTTTATAAACCTCACATCTTTAATTATATTTAAATGTTCTCTTTAAAGCACATGTTGGTCAACAGATGTTTTTAAATTTGCTCTATAAATAAATTTGACTTGACTTGAATTATTAGCAGCAGCAGAATTTAGTAAAAGTATAAAAGTATCAAATAAGGAATAAAAAGGTACTTTTAAGGTATTAAGTATTGGCAAATTAAAGTGTAAGCTGCATTTTAATGTTGTAGCTGGGCCAGATGGAAGTAACTACTTTAACTAGTTTATATATTGTTCAGTAGTTTAACCTCAGTGCAATAATATTTCATGAGATGACTATTTTGTATGTAAGTGTTCTGCAGGTAGTCAGTAACAAATTCAGATACAGTAATTGGTTTAAAAGTGTATATTTTCCTCTGAAATGTGGTGTTAAGTTTGACAGAAAGGAAATACTCAAGTAGAACAGAAATAGCTAAAAATTGGTACGTTGCTCAGGTGTACTTTACATCTCTTGTTGGGTGTTATATATATTCATACCATCCACTTGTTGCTATGGTAATCTGTATGGCAGTACCACTACATCTAAAAGGCATTGCAGTCATGCTCATAGGAACAGATTTCTTGAGAATGAATTACTTTTTGTGTTTAGGATCTGAACACATCACTCCTTGCCAGCATACAGTTTCAAGCTTAACTCTAGAGGAACAACAATATTATTTTTCCTAGATCTGATCAGAGTACCATGTATTTTTTTCAGTGGATCTACTGAGGCTGAGTGAGCATATAACCCACTTTAAAAAAATACTTTATGTATCAGTTTACTTTATGATGGACCTACATCGATGGCCTGACAAATGAGTTAAATTTTAATTGTGCAGACTGATTTACATACAAATTTGATGTGATTTTATCTTAGATGACTCTACATAATTTGAGAGAATATTGATAACAAACTCACCCACAGAAGCTGCTCCAGCTTTTCTATTTTCTAGGAGCGTCCACCATGTGGTCTTGATGATATCACCAATGCAAGCCATGCATGGAGGATAAAGCACTCTAACATCACATGGAATTTTCTATGTGTGGGCCATCACGTGGCCATTCCCATGCGCCAATTAAGTGCAACATACTATCAAGTGAAATCTATTCGTGGCCATTCCTCTGATAAGCAATGTCCAGATGGATACAATATACATGTTTATGTTGCACAGTGGTCCGTGTAGTATGCAGCAGCAGTAAGAACAGCAAAGCAGATCAGCTTTCAGAATGTGAGCAAGACGCCTTTTTATTTTCTTATAATCAATGCAATGAGTTGTGATGGGTGTGGTAGGCTAGCTGCTGTCAGCTAACACAGTTCAGCATGACTTAATGTTCTGCCAACTCACTCAGTATCTGTTTGGCTCTCCTGACTTCTCCCTGAATCAGGATTAACCACGCTACCTAAGTGAAATATAGCACTGGCAGTCATTTTGCATACCACACATGCTTTGATGCCCTTCTCATCTGTATCACTGCAGGACAGGAATTGAGTTTCCTCTGGAAAATAGACACATGCTGCTCGCTTTCATGTTTGTCAACAACCCCTACGGATATTGTAATGGCAGGATACTGCCAGTGTTGGGCAGAATACTTGTAAAAAAGGATTTTGTGTCTGAAGACTTCATCCTGAATGTGATCAGTAACTTCTTCTGTAACAAGACGCGAAAACGTTACATATTCACCTATACCAAAAGCAAATGTACAGACAAGCTTTTTCCACAAGCATGACAAAAAATTACGATACCTTGGACATTTAAACCTTGGATTCAATCCTTAAACCTCAGGGTTAGTTTCACAGCCCTAAAAACTTATGACTATATGCAGAGATTAAACTTCAACCCTAGTGTTTTCTACTAAAAGAATTAAGGAGAATTTAATGGCCAAATTTCTCACGTTTCCGAACTGACTAACAGGCTTTAAAGCTGCAATTCGGACTCTGTAAACCAGGAATTTATTCTAAGGGAATATCTTTAACAGTCCCCCCTCCTAGTGTTATCCATTTATTTATTTCAAAGTCTGAGCCAGTAGTCAGACTACTTCAAAAGACAGCAGAAGATCTCTTGTGAATTCACTTTATCCAGAACATAAAATGTGAATCTTACCAGGGTGCATTTACTGCAGTATCATCAGTTTAGCTAGAATAAAACATACAATCCTGTTTCTAATTACTGAATGATATGAATAATCTTCATTCGGTACAGTATTTCTTGGGCAAAGTTGGTGTGTAAGTGATTACATGAGAAGCTTTCTTATGTATCCAATCTGATGTCACGTGTGATCTGTACATCTGAATATGAATTCAGAGTGTAAGTTGGAATTAATCAGTTTTGGGTTTATCAAGAAAAATGGGAATCTTTGTCTAAAGTATTCAAATTTGGGGTCTATGCAGATGTATTAGCACCAAAAGTAAAAAGTACTCATGCAGAATGGCCCATATCAGAATCATTTATGTTATAGTATTAGATTATAATTATTGATGCAATAATGTGTTCATCACTTTAATGTTGCAGCTGGTAAAGGTGGGGTTATATACTGCTGGGTAGCTTGTGAATACATTCTATTTTTACATTAGATTTGTAATCACTCTAGAAAGACCTAGAGAGATTCAAAAAATTAAAATCATGTTATGATAATTATAGATTTTGGCATTGAAAATAGAATTTGGTATTGAAGAAAAAACCTGGACTGAAAAAAGGAACACTGTCTGTCACTGGAAAAAGACTGCCTTTTTTTTTTGTTTTTTTGAATACAGGTGTTTCAATGCTAGTATTTCCTTTTCAGTTCAGGTTTTGTTTTCAATGCCAAACTTTATTTTCAATGCCAATATCAGTCACTGTCCTGGCTCCATAATAATCTGCCCAGAAACGTAAAATGTCTTAGTGTATAATTCAAATAAATTGTACTACAGTATATATCAGTGAATAAAACAGATAAGCAATTGAGTTATCTAGTTAGTTAAACATAATTACTAACACTCCCATTGAATTATACTGTAAAATGTATATAAATCTGACATTTTACAAGGGAATTATGACCCATTGCCTTTTTTGAAGTCATTTAGGTTTAAATGATTATCTTCTGAACAAAATGATTAGCTAAGAAAGGAGACTACCGTATCAGAAATTAAATGTGCAACGGATTTTTGGAGTGTCCTTGAAATCACACACACACACACACACACACACACACACACACACACACACACACACACACACACACACACACACACACAAAAATGTTCAAGTTCAGCTGGATAATAGTTCTCAAACTACTAGCTGTTTGGCTGAGGTTGTGAGGGTTGTGCATGTCATTATCAACCATACAAAGTGGCGTGACTTGTGCTGCTGTGTTGCTGGGTGTGTGGCTCATCCCACAGTAAAGGAGGGGACTCCGTGGGAGACAATGCTGCAGCTTGTATTTCATTGTGCCATCTAGGTTATCTCTGATTGCCCTCAGTTCATGCACAGTGACATCCCCTGTTCCCTCTCCTGGACTGATTGATTTGCCGTGGCAGTGGCTTTGTTAGTTGGAAAAAAAAGAGCAGCTCAGGTAGTTCACACTACAGGGTCTGGCTTTGGCTCTTGCTTTATTTATGAAGGCAACATATCCAGCTGGCACATGAACATCCTGATTTCTTGTCCTTCTCTTATGGAGTCAAGCTGTCATTGATTATAGCTACTGTTAATATCTGATGTTTATACCTGATTGTATTTGGTGTATCTATTATTGGCCACCTCGTGGTTGTAAAGTCTGTATGTTGCAGTATTGATAATTGTATTTAGATTTTTTATTTATTTTGTCACCTCTCTGTTGTTATGTAGTGATTGGGACCCCCTCGAAAACAAGATGGTACATCTCAAGGGGTTTATCCTAACACATAAATTCAAACACACACTCCATTTGCGTGTCATTTCTGTCCAAGTAGGGCATTTCAGGACTTTGTGACACAGGATGTAATTTCCCAGTGCTGACAAACAACTGGGGATTTGTCCTGTGTCATACATGTAACATCACTGTCAACCATGTGGGAAACTGTGACGTTGCTTACAGAAGCCTTTTCTTTATACAACTATGGAGGGGTCTGGAGTCCAGGGAATGCAGCAGGGCTTCTTCCTTCATACCAATATGACCAGTACTTAAGAATTACTTTTGATTTGTCTTCTTCTTTTGTCCATTGTGCTTCCTCTTTCTTCCTGAAGTGATCCTACCATTCATCTTCACTTATATTACCTGCTCTAAAAGGAGCAACATCTGTCATATTGATCCCTCTTATGGGGGATTGAGTGAGAGGCTCATCTGGTGGAATACTTTCACAGATACTTGAGAGAGGGAGAGGGGTTGTAATGTTGACACACACTCATAGAACTCATAAAGGGAGTTGAGAAGTAGCCATCAGGTTTGTTTTCCCCTGCTGACCTACAGTAATAAGAATGGAGACCTTTCAATACTTCTTGAGCCTTTTTACAAACTGATCCTGCATGATTGTCTGTTCTCAGCTCTTCTGGGCTTGGCCCAGCGTAACACCGGCCACTCCACCAAGCTAAAAAAGTGGCAGAATCATGTTCTTGCACTCACCCTTTTTCTTTTTCAAGTTCCACGTAGTGGGAATGAGATGATCCCTCTTTAGACCTGTCTAGACCTTTATCTGACCTACATTAAGCATCATGAGTGTAATTGGCCACCCAGCCACATAAAACCAATTTTCAGCTGAGTCCATATTTTTCTAAAAGTGCTCGAAATCTGGTCATCACAGCTGAACTCAGTGCAGAATCTTTTTTTTTCTCCAGCAAAGACAAAGCCTCATTCAAAAGTACATTTAATATGATAATGGCCTAATGCAGTAATAATGTAACACTTTGAAAAGGATTTATTTATTTATAATGATTACTTTACCACCATGGATACCTTACTACATTTAACTTATTTCTTATTGCTGTACAAATTTATCATATCTATATGCAGCATATATACGTACATATGCTGTTGCTCCAAAAATCAATTATTTCTGCCTTTTACACAATAACATTTTTACATTTTAAATAAGTCAGGAAAACCAGACTGAATTATTCAGTTCATTCAGTTATCAAATTGAAAAAATAAGTCTGGCCACACCACTGATAGATTAGTCTATCTAGATTGGATAGATTAAAATTAGATCACAGAATGCCACCTTATTTATCTCTTAGGTTCAATCTCTCCTATACAAAGTGTGTAGAAAACTGTAGTGGAACACCTTTCATTTTCCTCTTCAGAATAAAAGTTTGATGCTATAGGCATCTTTGTCCACCATTTCCAGTTATGTTTGGATGTCGCTTCTGTCATTTGCAACCAAACCAGATCAAAATACAATACTGACATGAATTTTAAATTAGCAGGGACCCAAATGCAGACATGAGACAGAGGCTGCTGATGTGATTAATGTAGCTCTACTGATAAATTCCCCATAAGCCCCAATGTGTAGAATTTTTATGTAATCACGGCATCTTTTAAATTATTCTGCTAGTGTCCGTCATTTGTACTAAAAAAGAAACAATACTGGTTTAAATTGTTGTAGTATATCTGCCCATTCATTCTCTGGGTTCCCCCGGGTCAGATAAGACGGACGAGGAGTAAGAGAGCATGCATTGATGTCCACCACAGTGTTTTTTGATACTACCACTAAGAATCGCCAAAGTTGGAAATGTTCCAAGTCCTACACATGTAGGCTTTAAAGCAGATAAGCATGCTGGAAAATTGAAGATTGGCAAGCGTCAGCGGAGGATGGACTGAAGAGATTGGAGGTGTTAGTTAAGTGCAGATGAGAACTGAGGAAAACAGGGGACCCTTGATTGGGGACAGGAGAAAACTGGCTGAAGGCAGGTACAAGAGCAGGCAGGTAGAGGTTAGGTTGCAGAACAGTTATCAGAAAGAGAGCAGGAGAATCTTGTTTAATAGCCCCCCCTCCTTTAGCATGACAGGAGGACCTGACAAACTGACAAGAGGTGTCAGAAGATTCTGCTTTAAATAGACTGGAGCAATTAGGAGCAGCTGGTGAGTAATCAGGACAATGCAGGGCAGGTGAGGTTAAGGTGATCTAGATAGACTCAGGAGCTATCATGGGGCGCACAGAGCCCAGCCGTGATATAATGCTGACCAAAACAAAAGAGTTTCACCAGCTATAGTGTTGATTTACAGTTTTACATTGGTGCCCTTTTTTATATTTAAACAACATTTTTTAATTAATAGTTGCGCTTATTTGCTTCTTGCTGAGACCTAGATGAGAAAATCAGTAACACTCTCATGTTAGACTGTGGTGTTGATCTTCTCATCTAACTCTCTGCATAAAAGCAAAGGAGCGTATTTCCCAAAATGTCGAACTATTGCTTTAAACAACAAAGATTAAGAAATATTTTAAATATCTTAACATTAGGCAAACACATGAGATGTTGAGGGCAAAGTGTAGATGGACTGTCAAGATATTGTTGTTCTGATATGCCAGAACTGTTGATATGAAGATATCCAAAGGTGTTGTGATCACAATTAACTCAATTCAGTGATTTAAAAAGATAGTTTTAGCCTTCCCGAACACTATAATAATGAAACTTAAGCAGCCTTCACCTTAAAATGATTGCTAACAATATCACGCAGAAAGGTAGAATTTGGAAAAATGTTTTCCACTCTTTTCTCTCAGTGGCCATACAAACTTATCCCACGTTGAACTCAGCAGAATACCAAAGTGTGCATCTTGACAGCCTGTGCATAGGGAACATCCTGATTATAGCAGAGACCAAAACAGTCTGAGGTCAGGACCATAATCTGTCTTGCAGGCTGACTTGGGAGTCCCAGAGGATCAGGGGGCCTTGGCCTGTGGATGCCCCCAGCAATCATAACCACCCTTAGGGTTTATATGTGTTGTGGGGAATCCTTATAAAAACATGCAGCATGCCTGTCATTCCTGCTTGTCAGCAGTTTAGCAGAGTTTAGAGGATTGTTCTGTTATGAAAGACATTTTTTTTCTGGGAGTCCTGAAGGATTCATCCATTTTTGCTACTGACATTCGCAAATGCGAATTAGTCTGGGACCTCTCAGTTCATTTCTGATTTCCAAGGGGCGTTATCAATGGGCGCAGACCAAATGCCTCTGGACACAATTGGATAGACCTACAACCACTCAGAGCAGAGTCTGAAGTGCGGTAAACACATCTTTCTTATCAACAAAAGCTTTAAGTGCAGTTGTTTGTTCTTCTTTTAGAGAAAATAGATTGTCCAGTTCGTTTAGTACTGACGCAATAGCGGATTCAGAACACTCCACATCAGTGGCAGCCATTAACAAAAATGCCTCAACAGTGCTCCTCTATAGGCTACACTCATCGTATCAAACCTGCCCCATATTAGATAAACGGGTGTGATTGGCACGACCCGAGCCAGGTTGGCTGGAAATCTGTCTATAACATGAACTCGCAGATTTGTCTGGTTCCCAGGCTATTTGTTTTTGCTTCACTCTACAGAAAACCTGTTTGTTCATAAGGTATGCTTACTTGTGGCAAGCACATGTAGTCTAAACTCAATTTTTATTGAGTTGGAACATGAAAAAGTTTGTGCTTCATTTCAAGACGAACATCAATACTCATAATTCCTCTCCCTAACCAATAACCAATAGAAATGTGTAAAGATAATAAAGTGTTCTGCTGCCAATACTAAAAATGGTAAATCTTTTTATATAGTATGAATGAAATTAAATGAACATTTAGGTTTAAAATCATGTTCTTTATTCTCATTCTAAAACATCTAAGTAGTACACTGGTTCCAGCTATGTAACTATGCTAATTAGGAAACCATTTATCTGAATATAGTAGTACACCTGGACATGTTGTCTACTTTCTACATTGTCAAGGCATTATGTGACTCTGTTGGAGGGAACATAGCCTCAGACCGTTTCACCTATTTGGCCCACCAGCAGACTGCACCAGTATTATTACTGTATACCAGACAGAGCCCTTTTGACTGCAGTCCTCGCAAGGCATCTGGTCCTCATTATACTGTATGTCTTTGGCCTGTTGGGTCAAAGATGACATGTAACTGAATGCCATTAAACCTAGAAAATACACAACAAGCTACACAGTAAAGGGAACATTGTCATCCTACAGTATAGGTCAACAGTTCTTGACCCTTTACACGTATACATTCACAGTGATGATCAAGAGAAGCCCTGCATTTGTTTTATCTTTCATTGACACACACATCCAGATACTGAGGTGTTTTGCTTTTTTTTCTTGTTCTTTCTTGAAACATTGCATTACCTCGCTCTAGCCTGGCTTATACCTGTAACCCAATGAGTCATTAAGCATGTAAGTTTAGCCACAAGCCAAGCAGTTAAATAACTTAAGAATTGATTAAAATATGAGCTGTTTTTATGTCACCTGATGATGTATGTGTTAGTAGATCCTAATGATTCAGAAACAGCCCAAACATATTGGACATAACTCTTGATGTGAGTTTTTAAAGTGCCATGTTTTACTTATTTGCAAGCAGGAAACTGAAACTGTCAACCTCAAGGAAGTAGGCCTGTACAGCCAAATAATTTTACAGGGTGTTTTTGGATGTTTTAAATACTTCTACCCCGTCCGTATGTCTGGGCTGGCTGTTAAGCCAGCGTGATGTCAGACGTTGTTAAAAATATGGAAATATGATTCCTAACGGTGTGCTTAATGATCTGAGTATGTTTCAAGATGCATAGGGCGTTTGCACTGTGGTTTCAGAAACATCATGAAAAATAAGCATGCTGGTTCTTCACTAACACTCCAGAGCTCATGTCAAGTTTGACTCACCACAAATCATACATTTCCGCCCCCGAGGCATCCAGTGCATTTCTGCCTAAATGCCTAAATCTGTGTTGTACGTAATGCTCTGGGTGTTTGTTGTGAACAAGATGACTAAATGATCAGATACATTTATGTGATATTTTTGCTGTGTCACACTGGAGACTGTGTTGCCAATGATGCCAGCACTGTGGGCAATTCATAGTCTTTGTTGTTAGTAAACATTTGTTTATTGATTCCAGCCCACAATGTCTGGGCAGAATTGGAGCAGATGGACTATTGTTGTTAAGTACTGTTACATGGCTCCATTGATAAACTAACAACATGTTAACTCCTGTACATTGTTCTACTTATCTAAATACAATTAAAAAATGATATTGCAAGTGTTCCTAATGGAAAAAATGAGCCCCTGTCTTATTCGCATTGACAGTTGACTGTAAGTATAATGGGATGTCACACTGAGATGTTTCCAGGGCAGCTACATTAGCGTTTAATAGGGAAAAAGTCAGCTGTCAAAAACATTATTGTTTAAGAGTCATACAGGGAGAAACCTCTTACGTTAAAAGCAGTAGCCACAAAAGCCCAGACAATGCAAACGCTTGATTAGTTACATTTTGTGACCCTCTCTTGACCAGTGTGACAGCTATTTCTATCGTCTGGGGACCATAAATGACTGTGCAAAGTGACCAAAGTGCAGCTATTTGAAAATATTTGATATTAGAGGATCTAACAGCCTCATGAGAGCTACATATTCTGTATATGCCCACAGAATCCCACCTCTCCTCCCACACTGGACCGTACAGCTGGTAGAGTTAGTGCAACTTTCTATTTTTGTTTGAGAGAGACATATAGCGGACAAGGCAGATGGCAAGAAAAAGAAAATACCAAACTTTATAACTCCTACGACATTAAACAATCATCAGTGTTAGAAAGAAGCCCCACCAATGCATTGTGCGCAGACAGAATAGACTATTTTATTGTTTTTATTGGTTGGGTTGTACAATAGTCCTGCTTGAACTAATAAATGTGCCGCACTCACATGTCAACTGAGTACAGCAGCTGTCGCCTAAAAACAAACAAATCATATTTCATTTCAGGAAGGAAATTGCCACTTGTATTAACACGGCCACTGGATATGTTAAATATCACCTGATATCCCACGTCGAGGGGAGCTGGTGAGAGATGTTAGCAGACATCCACACTGGTTGTGCTGCATTACACATGCTGGCCTGCTGTCCTCATAATCTCCATGCCATCTGGTGGGGAACCTCACTGTCCCCCTGCACCTTTGGCACATTAGTATTCCTCTCACATTGAGCGAGTGAGACCAGTGTGTGTGTGCAACATTCCTCAGAAACATAAAAGAGTCAGTGAGGATTAATCGAACGGCTACAGGACCCACCTCCTACAAACCTGGCTCATTTCAGGTAATGAGAAGACTTACTTTTTAATCGTCTCCATTGTTTTCCTCGCTTGTGCGCGTTGCAGCCCCCTAACAAAGTCAGCATCCTCTCATGTTGTCCACAAACGGACCCACATTTGTGACATTATACCTTTGAACGTAAATCCTTTCATGTTCTTGAAAAAATGTCATCTGTTGTAAAATGTCTATCTCCATGTATAATCCCTAATAAAGGCATAAACAATGTGACATCAAAATCATATCTTTTCACTGACTGAACCTTGGCTGCAGCTCATTCACAGTGTTCTCCTTTTCTGTGTCTTGATTACAGTAACAGCTACAAGTTCGTCAAGTTGCTGTAGCTTCACGCGATTCTTCCCTGGTTTCCTTGGCTCACTCTTTGAGCAGGAGAACCCAGTCAGCAAACAGCGAGATTGGGACTTTCGAGCGGTGCTTCAAACGGCGTTTCCAGCGTTTAGTGCAAGCTGTGATCAAAGACTGATCCCTTCCTTTTCAAATCCACATGGCCTCTCATTAGTGCCCAACTGGGAAGAGACTTCTCTGACAGGAATCTATCATAGAGGCATCACGTCCAAGTTTTGAATTGGACTGCAATACAGTGCTGTTTTGGATGAATGTGTCATACCTGCGTTTTTAGAGCTTTTTCACTGAAAACAGCTGCCTAAACAATGAGCTGAAACTCACTATAAAGCTCCTTAAAGTCAAAGGGAGCTGAAGATTCAGGTTCATCCGTATGAGCGACCCCTTTCATTGTCATTTGATACATTGATATTGATTATAACTATTGATTAAAGCCGCTTTAAGGAAAGCAATGACGTGGTTTGGAGCTTTTAATTGTCAAGCAACATGACGTCACAATTGGGAGTTTTCCATGGAGCTATGGCATCCAGTGTTATATGTGACTGCCCACTGCAAGTGTATGGTCCCCTGTTGGATAGAGCCTCAAGATGTCTACAAATCACAACCGTTTATCCAATCAAACAAACATTATTTTTGTCTCTTTTGAAAAAAGCTATAACTGATGCTAGAATTTGAATTAAAAGAATGTTTGCAAAATTACTTTTCATTATTAGAAACAAAATTAGAAGCAAACATTAGACAGCAGAAGAAGCAGTGCACATGTAAGTTAAGGCTTTTTGAACGAAATTAAGGAAATGAGGAACTTTTTATATGCAATATATATATATATATATGTATAAACAATAAAATGTGTTTGACAATTTGTTATTGCATAATGTGGGACAAAGAAGTATTCAGATATTAACTACTGGTCCTAGATATGAGGTCATTCATCTCTCAGTGTTTGCATTTTTCATCTCCAGTTAACGATGATGTTGCACTGAAGTAGTTGCTACCATATACAGTACTAGTGTTTTCTGTGCCACCCTTCTCTGAACACTGACCGACTCCATGCACAGGTTTGTGTGCAGATTGCTTACATTCATTGACATTAAAAACAGCCAACGATGAAGCTATGTGCGTCTGAATCATAAATATGATACTGTGAATGGACAGTGATGCATAGAGAACACAATTCTTCCTAAAGATATTCCCTTATTTGATGTTTTGATGGTGGTGGAGAGCTCTGTCTCCCATAGATGTGTAACTGGGTTGAGATCAGGTGACTATGAAGGGCATAGCATATATAATTCACATCATATTTATACTGATCAAACCATTCAGTGAGCCCTTGTGCCTTATATGGAAGTATTTGCATTCATTATGTTTCTCCACTTATATATTCAGACCTTTCCTTGAATTTGGCACTCATCTGTATTTGCCCACCTTCCCTTTGTGGTCTTGCACTGCAGGGTGTACATCTGTAAGCATCTGAAAATTATGTGAAATGTGTGCTGAATTCTGTCTAGCCAACAGTCACTGTATGTATTTAGAACCCTAAATATTTTCTATTTATGGTAATTTTATCTTTCCTTTGCAGCTGCCTTGGCTCAATTTCCCCTCGGGGATCAATGAAGTTCATTTTAATCTTCATAAAAAAAAACCTTCTTATAGACTCAAGATAGTTTTATTCTGCAGAGCAGTGATGAAGAAATCTCAGTAATACCCATTTGTAAGTCCTGTACAACTTACCTTGCCAGCAGTCATTGCAAACCTAAAAGGGAGGAAACTCAGATATACTGAATTTGACGTAAATGAGGCATAAATAAAGAATTGTACTCGGCTCGTGTGTTGCTGCGCTTCATTTCCATCCACAAACCTCATGGCCATTGTTATAATTCAAAACAGTGAAGCTGGTCTTTTGTGTTTATAGCCCATGGACACAGTATAAAGTGCATCATGGGAAATAATGAGTATAGACTGAAATACCTTTTTCTTCACATACACAGTGTTAGTGCTCCATCACCAAACCTCTAACCATCATCCTCTGCTCATTTTGTACGGAGGATGAGTACTTTCTCCTTCCTTTTGCATTGTCTTTACCCTCATTAATTCCAGTGGACCCCAGCCACACACACACATACACACACACATGCACACCTGAAGAACAGCTACCTATATCTGCAGCAAAAATAATGAGCTATATGCTACTTAATTAGTGGCTGTTTTTAGGGTTTGGGGTATGGGGGATGGCTAAACAGGGGCATGATTAAATCTACCCTTAAAGAGGAACTTTGCAGATTTTCAACCAGCTTTGTGTCATTAGTATATGCATGAACAATGATTAACTTCCCTCCATGTTGCCTGCACCTAGAGCTCTAGGCTCTTGGGCTGTTGTTCGAACTACAGATTGTACTTCCGCATTTTATGTATGCCTGCCTCCACGGACAGTCAGATCAAGAGGGGAACGGCTCCTCACCGCTCCAAAATCAAAACATCCTGTCCAAAATTAACAGGCTAGAACAACCACTGGAAGACCATGGGAGAAGGCAATGTTCCTGTAGATGTGGAAGAAAACGATTTTAATAGTGTAGTGCTGGAATCAGACATTCGGAGCTACTTATATGAGCCACAACACAGTGCGGAAGAATTACGGCCGAGAGTCAAGCGCCGCCAGCCGGTGAGGATAGCGGTGCAGAGCTGAGCGGACGTCTGAGCATAGAGTAAGTGCAATAGCGACAGTGTTTTGTTGCTAACACTAACAACGTTTCAGTGTGCCTTGGAAGGCAGTGGGCCCAGTGCATTCTGGTTGTTGTAGGTTTTCTACCTTTTGAGCAAAAAGGAATACCACAGCCCCTTTTCTCAGTTTTCTCTGGTCATGTAGCACCGATTTCAAAAATATTTGTGTCTTTCCACTTTATACACAGCCCAGTTTTATGAAAAGACCATCTTTCCAGCAGTGAAATACCCCTTCAAACGGAAGAAGTGCATGCTACAGGTGTTTGTTGCCATGGAGATAAAGGGAAAAACCCTGATTAATTTTGTCCTAACCTTTGCATATTTTATGTTGTATGTGATTGGAACATATATGGTGTATTGATTATTTTGTCTATTAAAGAAAACAATTTACAAACTCATTCTTCAGATCATGTAGCAAAAATGGAGATGGACAAAGCCCTTAATTAACACTGTTATCTTAGTCTTTATTTTGTCACAATTGTAGTCAAATATATATACGTCTATATGACATATATTATATGACATATATAATTTCTTTACAATAGAGAAACAACATAGAGATGACACACTATTTTGGTTTCTAAGTAGAAGCTCCTTTTAAATAGTGGCATTTTTTTCAATACACTGTTTAAGTCAAGCTCCCACTCAAGTCACGGTTTTGTTTTCCTTTTTGAGTCACATTTATTCACAAAGTGTGTTTGTTTGTCTCTTTTTCTTTATAATTTCATGTCTTTAGTTGTGTCAATATTTTTTTCCTCGGCAGTTCAATCTGTTCATGTTCCTTCAAAATCGACGGCCATCTGTTATTGGTCCGTGTGGCCACACAGATGGTTCCACCTGCTAACCATCCTGTGCCACCAGCAAAGGTATACAGTTATTGGAAACAGTGTCTTTGAAGCTTTACAGAGTTAATCCAATCAGCTTGCAGAGGGCTTGGCATAAGCGTTTCCAGTTCCTCTGCAGCTGGGTCCTTTGGTGGCCAAGGAGCAGTTTGCGCCTCCGAACACGAGGGATGTCTGACCTTGGCACTGTCCCTGGGCTTCTCTTTGGCCTGCTGCCTTCAAACCTCTGGTCCCAATGCCTGTGTGCAGAGCTCTGGCTGAATATTGGACACTTTTCCCTTCTGACTCCTGCATAGTCCCAGCCTTGAGAGTGTTTGTGCCACCGCTGTGGATCTCGCTGTGAGACCCAGACATTTTCATGGGGCTGGAAAGGCTTTTTTGTTTTAATTCCTGTGGGAGTCCCACTGTAATTTCGATGAAACAGGGTGTTTGTGTGGAGCTGAGACTCTTCTCCGAGCCCAGTGTAACGGTGGTGGTGGCAGGGGGGCTAACACTGCTGGGCACATCACCAGGCACCAGCACAACAGTCTCAAAGGGGGGAGAGGGAGAATTGCTAATGGGCACTGCTGTCTTTCCAGCCAGCACGGGGTGCCACTTCAGGAGCCCCTTTTGGTTCCGGCCACTCGTGTCCACATTCCCGGCCTCGAGGTCACACGCTTGGAGCGAAGGGATGATGGGCACAGAGCGGGTGCGCAGAGAGGGTGGAAGGAAGGTTCCCTTATCCAGGCGGGTGCAGGGGACCTCAGTCCATCCCTTTCTGGCAGTGAAGTGGGAGAGTGAGGTCCTGCTGAGGAGGGCGCTGACTCTTCCACTGGCAGAATCACACCTTTAGGCAGAAGAAAGAATAGAAATGGCAAGGTGATAATGAGAGACCAAGTCATATATATTGTGACCTTTTTGTCCTAGACACTCATTTCCTAAGAGGAATAAAAGAGAGTGAGTAATATAGAATATGTAGATAAAGCTGCCATTCTTTTGTGCTTTTTACCATTTCATTGTTGTATTGTTGCTGCATGAATGTTTAACTGAAAAATCCCTTCTCTCACGACCGCCTTATTTAAGATTTAAGGCTTCAGCAACACAGCCACTGGATTCCTGACCCTGGCCTAAATGATATATTGCCTCCATGAACATGTGCACGTGTTCTTTGGGGGGGGGCGGGGTTGTAGGTGAGTTTGTGGGTGTGAGAGTCTCAGCATGTATGTTTGTATCATGATGCATGCTCCGATCCAGCACCTCGAAGGAGTGAAATATCATGAAACGGCGTCGACAAGCTTAAGAGGGATCATGTTCAGTGTGAAAATAATACAGCAGAGCGGGGAAACTTATCCAGAGTCAAGTGGGTACGTTTGTATATGCGACGAATTTGCACAAGAGTTAATATTGTTACTAAAGACTCAATTCACATTTAGAATCACCCCGGCACAGCCTTAGGAGACAGCCAGTGTTATTGTCAGCCTTCAGAGACTGTTTATAGCATAACCAAGTTCAAATAATTGAATTACTTTCCCACTCCTCCCTCGGTATTAGAAGGGCGAATGCAAGCTGGAGGTAAATCCGGCAGATCAAAACATATCTAAAAATAACTCCCATAGCAAATTTGCCTTCAATTCCGTCCTTATCTGCAATGGGTAAATATATGTTTTGACACTGGATAATGAAACTGACAATACTCTGCAGGGATTTGTTGTCACAGAATGGAAAACATTGAAGAGTATTGTCGTGTTTGCTTGCTGTTTTCGCCTCCTTTTTTTTTTTAACACTCTCTACCACACCGCGCTCCGTGCCTCCATCTTTCCTTCGCTGCACTCTCATCATCTCTGCACAATCTTCCTTCTTTCCTCACTTGTTCTCTCACTCTCCTTTCCACCTCCCATTTCTCATTTCCAGAGATGAGAGGGTGTATCCATGGCAACAAGAGAGAGGCGGGGGCTGGAGGAGGAGGAGGAGGAGGAGGAGGGGGCTGTAAGCTTGGTAGCTTGTTCTTGTATGGCTGCTAAGTCGAGAAAAAGACATCATTTCGAGCTCCTGAAGGCCAGCGAAATGTACTCGACTGATGGATCTGCAAGGGAATTATCAGTGGCTAATGAGATCTAAATTGTTTAACTGTACAAATGCAATCTTATCCCCAAGAAGATGAGAAGCCCTCTTATTCCAGCTCTTCTCCTAAACACTTGAAAAAGCTTTGTTAGATTTAATAGCCTATACCTTACAGATTTCGCCTTTGTGATTTTAAAAAAGAAGTCTAGTTAGTTTCTCTATTAGTTTGTTTGTTTGTTGTGTGCTCATGAGTGTGTGTGTGTGTGTGTGTGTGTGTGTGTGTGTGTGTGTGTGAAGAGGGAAACTGTTATGCTCCTGGAGGATCTCTCTGCACAACCATTTGCAAGAACTGCTGAGCTCCATGGAGCTTTGTTTAAAAATGTAAATTATGGAAATAGGTCACATAAAGAGTTTGGCAGCTTGCAGTGTATCTTACAAGTCACTGTAACGCTCAATCAGGTTGGCATGCTAATAGGAACATTGCTAGGCACTTTTAAGTGTGCGCAATGCACGAGGGACGCTACTGCTTTAATGACAGACGTTTTTTGATAACAGTGCCATCGCTCAAGTTGCACACACTGACGGCAAATTAGGCAGTTTCTGAGTCATATGCTAAATAGGACTGCCTTACTCAGGCTTAAAGATGCTTCTGCTCTTCTGCATCTGTAAATAAAACCTAAAATAATTCAGTGTTGTTAGTGTTACTTGTTTAAGAGGAAATGCCAATGGAGCTTCTTGACATTATGTATTATTCTACTTAGGAAAACAAGCACCTCAGTGTTCTGTGTAAGAAAAATATTTTCCAGATTTGAAGAAAAAGTTTCAACCGATGTGAAATAATGTGCAACTTTGTTTCTACATGGATCGGATTGAGGACACCGGACGAATCTCTTTGATAGCAAACGTGTCAGAGAGGATTTCACATCAGGCTACCTTTTTTGAACTCATGCCAGTGAGGATCATCAGACTGTACTTCTAAAAAGTAAGTTATTTTAAGCCCCCATAGCCAACTGGCGAGAGGCGGCTGTGCCAAAAAGTCCTCCCTGCTTTTAATGCCTCCTGAAACAGCGCCAGTAGCTGTGCTTCACTTATGATAGCCATGAAAATAGGGCAACTCGCTGTCCTTACTCGACATCGGGATGAGCATGAGGAGAATTCAAGACGTGCAAATGCCTGAAATGAGTCCTTTGCAATTTGTAGTCTTGTTCTAGAAGGCTGCAGTCACCCAATATGGCTTGTAAATGGCAGAAAATGTAATTATTTATTTAATAGGTGAACCATGAAGCTTCCACATAATGCTCGAGCATTAGCCAAAAGCAAACCATTCTGGACATCTTCAAATTCATGTGAACTCGTGTATCATCTGGTAATTAGCTTTGGCTCTGTTGTTGTATTTTTAACCCTGATAAAACTACGCATATAAAACACATTTTCATTCCCAGCAACAGCCCAGTGGCAAGTGTAGGGAGGATTACACGCAGACTCATATCTTGGACTTCCCCATCACCATGATACTGTTGAGCGGGCTGGGATCAAGTGTGTTCTCCAAATTAATTGTGACAGTCCCAGTTGAAGGAGGGCACAGAAGATCTCATTTATTTCCCTGGATCAGATTTCATAAGCTAGCTCACGGATTTGAACCGAGAGCATTTCAGCCATAAACTCATTTATCCCAAAGTTATCCTTCTGCCACTCCAACTTAACCTCAGTTAGTGTGGGGGTCTGTATCACTGAACGGGCTATTTGACCTCAGCGTAAAGGGGGGTGGTGGTGGTGGGGGGTTTCAAACAAGCATGAGAAAACTAACAAAAAGACAGACAAAGTTTCACCTTCTTATGGACTCCATGTCTGTTGATTCATCCTCCTGCAGGTGTTTGTAGACGTGACCGGCCACTCTGGATCCATCGATGAGATTTGTCGTTACTTTGTGTTTCCCTCTGGAAATGGGTGGGGTCCTGAAGTAATTAGTCTCCCTCCGTTGCTGGGCAGGACTGAGTGAAAGGGAACTACTCCTGTAACCAGAAGGGAAACCAACAAGGACGTGGTGAATATCACTGAGGTAACAAAAACTATTTTACAAAAGCTGCATAAATTCAAACAGCACTCACTAATTCATTCATTGTATCAGATGTATCTCTTATCTCCTGTGTTCATGAATGGACTGGAGTGGATTGACCTTTCTATTTGATGTTTAAGTGGAAAAATAACATCATATTCCACATTCAATTGACCCTGTGTAAATGACCTTGGTATTGAAGTCTAGGCATCAGACTGGACTATCAGATTCATGTGAAAAGAATAGCAATTTACCAGTAAGCAATACAATTTACATAAACATTTAATGATTTGTTCACTCAATCAGAGGAGAGAAGGAATGAGCGACCGACATTCTCATCCACAGAGAAATGAAGCTTGCATGGCTAAAAATGCCACTTCTTCTGCAACATATGTAAAACACTGCTTAAATGTTTCTTTCTGTGAACTTTAAAATGTACTACCTATTTGCTGAAGCTAAAGAGCATCTTCTTGTGACTATATGCTGGTATATATACAAGGGCATATTTCTTATACCCACACAAAAATGAACAGTACATATTGATATCCTGCTGCCGCCAAAGATCGAAGCAGCAGTCTTTGGAAACTGTGCTTCCTGCCTAGGCTCACTGTTTTTAAATTGTTCTGTGGGCAGTAGGTGGTCGACTTCAAAGCAGATCCCTGCACGTCTGCTGCAATAAAGCAATGACATGAAATGTGAATCAAAGTTATACTGCACTATATTGCAAGCTGATGTGTGGGTATATCATGCAAGAACTCACAGCTCCCACAGCTTGTGTTGGACAAAATATAGACCTAAATAATTTTCATTTTATTTGAAGACATTTCAGCACTGAGGCTCTCTCTTTGATCACCTGCTACTGTTTCTTTTGTGAGCAATAGGTCACTTGATTGTGAACCACACAAACAACTTGACATGACCGCTGGGTGAAAAATGTGTTTGTATTGAAGGACTAAGCACAAATCAGGGACAAACATTCTCCCAGCTTGATTTTTGCTCTTGAATAATTTGCCATTGCGGCATTACAAAAATAGTGTATGTATGAAGTGGTGGACTGTGTTTAAATAGTAATCAAGATGTCTAAACTTTAAGATGAGATGAGAACTCCCTCATTCCTTTTAATTCACGCAGTAAATGAAAAAGTCCAGTAGACATCTGGTTATTAATTGATAGCTGACTGGAACAAAAAATGCTAAAAATATTCAGCTATAATAATTTCCAAACGTCCGTGGCTGTGGAACAATAAGCATGGCTAATGTTGGCTCTAGTCTTTGCCAGCATTAGCTTTTGTATCGACTGATGTTGTAAAAAGTTCATATGAATAAAGCTGAATTATGTCAGTTTGTTGGCTATTAGCATGCTGATTTTTTAATTAGGATTAACTGAAAGCTGGAAAAATTTGAATGTGTGTTTGTGGACAAAATCACTAGGCTGTTGTAATTATTGAATGTTAAATCTTGAAGGTCTAAAACTGAAAGGCAGCTGCTTATCTCTACAATTCACCAAAAAATGTACAGCCTCCTGATGTTAAATGGGTAAGCCTGGCTGTGAGAGTAATCCAGCGCATATTTTAATCGGTTCTTCTCTGTTTATGCCTTTATTGGACATACACTAGTGGAGAGAGTCAGAAAAGGCTGGGAGACGGAGGGGGGTGGCATGTAACAAAGAACCTGAGCTAAGTTTACGACAGTATGTCACATGAACCGAGTAAACACCCTTCTCCACAGAACCAGCAGGACAAACCGGCACAGCACTTCTAATCTATCTGTCTACTCAGCATGTGAAAAACTCATGCTCACTGACTCGACTTGAGCATATTGATTAGCCTACTATACTACAATTTCCTCATAATCCAATCATGACAATGGAATCTTGGTGATTGATCAAATTCCACAATAACACAAATGAAAACAATAATTGACTACTGGCAGTGTGATGATTATACATTGACCTGGACGGTGTTATTTCCATCAGATTTTGCTGGCAAAGCAACTCGGAAATATGCTTGAGAATAGGCAGAACAGAGTGAGCTGTGCTGGCCAGTTTACTCAGAGTGTATCAAAATAGGAAAATGACTGATTTGTTCATATTTCCCCACTGACATGTGTACAACAAGCACTATGCTACATACAGAGAAGGTGTTAGCCTGAAACGCCACATGGCTGTAGGGATGTGAACTGTAATATCTTTGGTGACCCCCTGACTTGTCATCTAGTGCCACCACGAGGTCAAACGGTTTATTTGTCGCTTATGACCAAATACCTGCAAAACTACTATTCCCATCAGCCTTAGATGTACTTTGTGTTTAGTGCTAATTAGCTAAGGTTTGCATGCTAACACGCACAACTAAGATGGTGAGCATTGTAAACCTGCTAAACATCAGCATGTTAGCATTGTCATTGTGAGCATATTAGCATACTAAAGAAAGCATTTAGCGCAAAACACAGCTGGGCTACAGCCTAATAGAGCCACTTGTGTGGTTGTTGTGTGGTTAAAGACCAGGCTACATGGTTTTTTATCTTTATCTTTTTATCTTATGTCTATATTTTCAGTGATTTATGTGATTGTCTACATTGTTTTAGCACATTGTTTTTTTTTTACATTCAAGCAGGTGAATCAATCTGCACATGCTCATACCCAGTGATAAAGCCTATGACACACAGGTAACCTTTTGCAGCAATACTGCTGGGCCTTATTGACATGCTTTTATGGGGCATTTCTCCTGATAGCTCACAATGTGGTCCAGTTTCTCAGGTCAATAGCTGAAAGCTTCTCAACATCATCCATCACAGTCTAGTTTTCCCCTGCGTCCGCCTACTCTGAGAACAAGCTGAACAGATGATTGACTGTCAGCTGCCCACCATGAAGCACCTGCATGACACTGTGGGGAATAAAAAGCCAGGACGAGTTGGCACCGTCCCCGAAGCCACACATGACAACCTTTTGGAAAAACCTTCCTCTGTGACACAGCACTGGTCCATTAAAACATAGAGCAAGTGCTGCCTCAGCAGGGTTTTCACTAGAGTTGTCATCATAGTCAACCAGACATCTAAAAACTCCCTCTGGCTGTATACACAAAACCTGGGTTCCCCATTATCTCCGCAAACATAGCTGCCTCTAATCACTGTACATCCTGTACTGTATGTCCTCGCTGCATAACAATGAGAGCTTGTCTAATGCGCATAACAACATAATGAGACTTTTACAACTGTGTGCAGCCTTATGCACAGTCTTCTCTTTAGAATTCCATTATACAGTACAGTTACAATGCGCTTATCCAGAGTTGCTTCCAATGCTGCTCAAGTGAAAGGTAGACATTTACCAGCAATCAAACATTTTTAGCGATTTGCCAACGAGTGTAATAGGTGCTAAGGGAAATAAACCTTTGTGAAATGAGTTCTTGCACGTTATGTGGCTGAATGTCATTAGTTGTCAGAGTGCACCTGCACCCATAGCATCAAAGCAAATGAAGCTTTTCTGTAAACATCCCTGATAGGGCCATTGTAGCATTCTCTATAACCACATCCCTGCGTTCTTCTGAGGATATGAAATGGCAGTATTTGATACTGTGATCACAAGTACAACCGCTTCTAAGATCCCTTGTGGCAAAAATGTTGTTATTTAGCTGAATCTTCTGTCATTTGAAGGATGGCATGAAAGGAATTTTGTTGAATCAATGTTTAACTCCGCACATTAAAATTCACTTCTCCTCAGAGAACGCCTCCTCTTCCCTATATGCTCTTCCCTATCAGTGTGCAAGTAATCATTTCAGAGTACACATTTAATCATTTTGCACAATTTACTGGACATGCCATGTAAATAAAGACATCTACTTTTCCAACTATTTTGTCCTTTTATTAAGCTAGGTAAACCAATAATCCTCCTATAAAATGTCTGATTCTGACTAAGGATGTGCACACAGGCAAAGCTTATGGTGTTTGCAATGATTAACATAGTTGTTCCCGCTTATAATCACCATAAATCTTTCGAACAATTTTACAAATGATCTGTTTATTATTTTGAGGTTTATGTATTCTACCATATTGCAGGATGATTACATTTCTCACTTGGCTGCCTCTTGTATCTGGACATAGTGAAAGAGATATGTAACAGGGCTGCAAATAAGAGGATGTCACATTTTTACCTGAAGCGTTTCCCTTTAGACAGCGCTCTGCTGAGAATGGGTGGGGCTGCTGTTGATGTGCCTGGTGCCACGCTGCTCCCCTTAACAGACGATCCATGAGAATTGCAGCTCTGGAAAAAACAAAGAAGAGCAGTGCATACAGTAAGCTGTAAAACATGTGGCTTCAGAATGCATCCTCATGCTGTGCAAAATACCCAGAAATGTAGTTTCTTTATTGTAGTTTAGCTTGGATTTATTTGTTATAATGATCAAGATCAAAAACAAGACCTTCAGGTGTAAGCGAATATGTAAGTCAGCACAGAAAATAAGCTGAGGGTATAATAGATAATGCTGGGGATACTGTATGTGGCTTAGCAGCAAGTCCCCACTCAGGTTGAAGTCCCCAGACAGGTTGAGGATGTTCTCTCACTGATGTATCCCCCCTTAGTCAGGCAGAGTGTCTTTAATTACACTTTACATTTTAAACTGCAGATTAGGAGGGGACGCTTTGTGAATAAACTCCACCATGGCCCTCACAGCGCTCCCGCTGCACTAAAGAATTAATCCCACACAAGATTACATTAATGGTTTCCTAAAGAAGTTCCCCCCTTCAATTCTTTCCCTTTATTCTTATCAAAATTAACACCATTATCTTACAACAGGCTCCAGACAGAGCTCTGCCACAGCGGCCATGAATGCCCCAAGAAGCCCCCTGTGAAACAGTAAGTCATGAGATAATTCTGTTATTCCAGTTACAGTACTTGCTCTGCCCTCTCTATCTGTCTGATTGTACATCATTAAAGCAATTGCATGTGACTTAGAGCTGGTTCAGGGTTCTTATGCCTGATAAGCCTCTTTTTCTCCCTTACACCCCTGACTCCCACAGGGAGCTGTTACTGCTGTTCACTAGTTGTGCAAGAAAATAGGATAATTTTGGCCACCCTCTCATATACCCCGCGGGTGCAGAACGCCTCACTTTCTGGAACAATTGCCGTGGCAAACTTTCCTAGAGGATGATATCTATGTCAGGGGATAAAATAAATAGCTTGTGGCAGACAATGGCAGACCTGCATGGCGTAACCCATTTCACTTGTTCCCTCCTATCTCACTTTTACCTTGTTTTATGCCACTTGTGAAAGCCTTGGATAAACTCCACGCAATGTGGATTTATTTCAAGGGGAGACAAAGGGAAAATACTGGAGCCTGGCAGAATAACAGAAAAATCTATCAACATGTTGACTATCAACTACATAACAAGGAGAAAGGAAAACCTATGCATTCAGAGCAGCATTAATCCTCCTTGGATTACCATCAAATCACAGGTCCTGAACTGTGCATAATGGGATATTTGACCATTCTTCATGAAGGACGCTCCTTGAGCCGGAAGCAGCACAAACCACCACCACGTGTAGTTTACTGCTCAAACTGTGTCAACACTCTGAGCCAAGACGTGCCCACTACGGATAGCATACACAATTTTGGCTCTACCTGATATCAAAATGTTAATCAGTTGTTTTAGAATTATGCACTGACATGCACATTAGCACTGAGTTTGTAACCGTTGACAACATTATTAAATTTCAAGCTGCACTGGCCTGTCCTTTTATTAATCATGGAGATACCTACAGAAGCATTCATATCATCCCCACTGCTGTCACAACACTTGCTGAACAAGTGGCTAATATTCGTCCTCCATTTTCTGTTCATACTGGCACCCTGGTCAATTCTCTGGTGGCATTGTGCCTTCTATTTATTTATTTATTTTTTTAAGCTATGATAAAAAAAACACAACTTCAAGAGACATACTTTCATGCACACGGACTTCAGGTTGTTAGACATCTTTCTCTTAATTTGAAAATACTCAAATAATACTCAAAAAGAGAGCTGGACGCCAATTCACTGATTACCTGTCCACTGCCTGTTTATTTAAACTTTGAATTTGAATTTAACAAAAAAAAAGCATTAATGATCCTTTGCTTCCCTACTGCTGCTGGTACTTTTTGTACATCTGCTTTCTTGGTGTAAGACTTGTCTTGTAGAAATAAGACACTGTGTCTTTGAGAACATATGACCTCAGAGTATTGTCAAATTGACTTTGGTGTAACAGAACACAGCCTTGTGGCACACCAGAGCTTTTATTAGAATATTCTCAGGTCATATTTCTGTGGATTTTGGTACACATGGGCTCTATTCTGTGGCCCTTACCATCTCTAACCCCATTAAGTATTCATACTGTATGCTCACCCGTAGCTTTGCATCATTCCTGAGGGTGACTCAGCCTCTTCCTAGAGTTAGGCTAGACTAGTTAGTTACCACCACTTCAGCCTCTGGCGGATGGGAATTGAGTTTTTCTGTCTTGTCTTCCCAGTCTGTGTGCCCCTATTCCTTCATGTTGGTGCATGTCTGTTTCAGTGCAGTGTGTCTCATGGGTGTGTACCCTATCTCTTTTTATTTGAGACACAATTCTAGTGCCACAGAGGTGTTGATTAAACTCTCAGAAGAGGTGGGAGGTGTTTAACTATGCAATTACATTTCCTTTTCTCTTTTGGTTTCCTTTCCCTAAAAAGCGCCTTGAAACGAATCATACTATCATATATGACATATATATATATATATATATATATATATATATATATATATAACTGTTTATACGTCTGTGTATTTACAGTTAAGTGCAATTCACATGGCTATTCAACCTAAAAATTACAGATGGAGGGAACATATGCACAGGAATGTTTCCAGATGTGCAAATATGTATAGGTATTGGCAATCACAGATGGAGGAGACACAGAAATATGTACAAATACTGCATGTGCCGGGGCAGGTGCACAGAGAAGTCAGATTAAATAGTTCAGGACTGTAAAGTACATATGGTATAGAGGCAGTGCAGGTGCCCAAGTGCCTATTTTAAAAAGGTGCCGAGGGTTTAGTAACTTCTTAGTTGGCTCAGACTTGGAGCATTGCTGCAGAAATCGTTGTGTAACAATGATCTCAGCATATACTGCATAAGCCTTTGCATTGCTACTCAGCACACAGAGTTCAGGGAGTTGACATGTTTTTGGGGAGGTTAAAGACACTGGAGTGGTGCATCAGTTGATCACAGAGATGGTACGGAAGCCACTGACCAAAATGGACTTCAGTTTCATCCTCCCCTCTGCACCTGCCTCGACAGAGCCAGCTCATCTCATCCTCCACCTTACTGCCTCAAACGCACACAGTTGGAACCACTGTGTTCTGATGCCGAGTAGTTACGCAGCATACACAAATGTTTTGAACACTCTGCTCTGTTCTTCCTTGTTGAGTATTTCATCCTTTAAAGAAAACCCAGAGAACGTGTGTGTGGCTGCACCACCCACAGCACATGTCCTCTCCCTAGATGGTTGCAAGCTGAGGGAGTGGGTGGGAGAGAAGAAGTGGTCTGGGGTCGCTGTGTCAAATCTGTGGAAAAATAGGTTTCACTTGTTAATCTTTCCTTGGTCTGTTCAGCTCATGCCCCCTCCTGGGTGCTTACAGCCAGTGATCTTTCACATCCCACCTTAAGCTTCCTTCCCACTGTTCTATTATAGCTTGTGTTCCTGTGTTGTTGTGTTATTACTGTCTTTTATTTTTGTCTTTGCCTTCCTCCTGGCTTCCTCCCCGTGTCCAGCTCTGAAAGCATTTTGTGGCTGGATACAGGGCTTCACTACATACTGAGCCCTCGTACATTCCTGTCACCACGTTCTCACAGTCATGGTGTTAATATAATAGCCTGCCTGCTATTGTGCTACGGAACAATAGGCCTGCATCTTACTGAAGTACATTCAACTGGGCTCCGATGTGCTGAGAATGGTTTGGTGTCAGTCGAACTTTGTGGACTTATTACATTTATAAGGTCTTTGTGCCGTGTTGTGAATTTGTCTGTGCAGCAGCGAAATCATGTCGTGTGTTCTGGCTTATTTGAAATCCATTTTTTATTTGACTTAAACACAGCTGCTTAACAGCTTCAACATTTACATCAAATGTTGTACCACTTCTTAGCTGTCAGCCGCTCAAAGCCATAATTTCCAATGACACCCTCAAAAAGCTTTCAGATTGTGCCAACTGCAGCTCCGTGGGTGGGGCTAGCTTGAGGGGTGTTTGTTTCAGTGTGTGACACTAGACACTGTTACATTATTAAAGAGCCTCAGCACAGGCAACATTTGGCAAAGTACTAACACAGAAATGACGGAGCAAGGCTGAACCTGAATGAGGAATTTCAGGCAACAACAAATACAACAACATGCTGGTTATCAAACAGGCGTACCACCCTCTTGTTTGTAATCAGCAAAGCATTCGTGTAACACCTAGAGGCTTCCACGTCTATGAAGAGCAGGTGCACATTAGCACATGTACATACGATAGAAAAGTAGCGATGATGGTTATAACTTCCTCCAACAATGAAAGAAAGCTGCACACTGAACAAATTCAAAATCAATAAAATAACATCTTATGAAAAAGAAAAAGAAAAAGTGTGCAGGACCAAATAATAAATGAACATGTGACCACTTTTCTATCACCATCCAAAGAGGCCGCTTTCAGGAAAGTGCTAATGCGGTTGCACTCTTTTGACAAGACCTTTACAAGTGTGCATTAGGCTGCAATTACCTTGGAATACTGTGGAGACATCAGCTGTATCAGTGCCATCTACATCCTCCACCTGCTCTGCTATGAATGTCTGGGTCAGTTCTCTCTTCCGCACCGCCACTGCATGCCGTGGTGGCTTGTAATTTATTTTAAGCTACTTTTTCTTTTGTCTCCACCCTGCCAGTTCTTTTTACTTAACCAGGAGTTTATTTCAGTGATTTATTTATTTATTTTTTGTGAGAAATAGCTGCCCAAATGAGATTTTTCTCTCCTTTGGCTCGTACCGTTTCTCTCCAAAATGTCTTGGTGTTGTGTTTCTTCATGAATCAATAGTTTAATGACATAACTTTGTTTTTCTTTTTCATGTCTGAGCTGGTTGATGGTTCCATTTTGCACAAACTTCTCCTGCTTCAATACAGCAAGCGAACGCACCTGCAAAATACAGTTTTGGCATTCTCTGTAGTAGAATACCACCAGCAAAGAGCCATTTAACGTTATTCGTCTGCTATAGAGTATTGTTGCTGCGCTTGCATGGTGAATTCAGGATCCGTGACACGCCACAGATTAGAATTTCCAATCTGCAGTTTGTCACAGGAGTCTGTCACTGTGAACACGACAAGCAGATTTTTCCCGTATAACACATGATGCATTCATTTTAAACTATAATTCCCCACTGTCTCTCAGCCCATGTCAGATGTGAGGGTGAACAAAAAGCTTCAGCCAGTAGAGAGATTATTAAGACACACATCATACATCATCCTGTCAAGCACTCTAAACTCTGTTTTTTAGAGAAGTGCTACACATATTATGATGAAACTGATGATAGTGATGACAAAGATATGAGTGGAAATAAATCAATAGTAGCTAAAGGCTTACCTTTTGGGGTTGAAGGCTGTATTGAAGCCTGGGAGTAGATTTGGACATGAGGCCAGAGGCGTTGACACTGCAGTCCCTCAGGCTGCGGCTATCAGAGAAATGAGCCTGGAGTTTCTCCCTGTGTCTTCTGTGGAGGAAAGCGGGTCCAGAGAGAAAGAGAGAGTTTGCAATATTGCGACTGAAATGAGGTAATCCTGACAAGAGACGGTTTGTTGACACTGAGATGGAAACAGGCAGGAAAAGGAAAGATGGTGGTATACTTCCCTATTCAGTGTCTATTTGCTATTTGCTGTGGTCAGGGTATTTCCTGCCTTCTGTCTAATGATAACACACTCTGAAAACCAGTTTTTAGTCCAGTCATTGATTTCTACCGCCCACTTGGCCAGGTCTTTATACACACATGTAACAGCAAGGTAGGTGATCATATTTATTGACCTGTTACCCTTTATTCCTGACACACACTTTACTGTGTGTGAAAACAGGCACATACATCACATATAGGACATAAGCCTTGAGATAAGTCCTGACAGTAAACCGTCACATTCCGTTACTTTGCAACTATTCATCGTGGACAGGCGTGTACATTGGAAATGTGACAACGAACCAATATACAATTTTTATTACTCCACAATAAAAGAAAATTGACAGTTAAGGACTTTTGATTTGTCTTACGGCGAAACAACAAGATCTGACAACATTTGTCTAACGTTGTAAATGTGAGCGTCTTGAAAGGTCAAAGTGACAAAATGAGCACCAGTCAATTTGCAACTCACATGTGGGAATTTTTTTTCCCCCAGAGCTGTAACTGAAGGTTTGATGGAGGTGAAAAACGCTCAAACTGGCTACAAAAATAGCATTAGGAGAGAAGATGTCTTGCACAAGTGAAAATATAATCAAGGCAATGTAGCGTGAAACGTCCATTACATGCCTTTGTGATAATATTCTGGGATAAGAAATACCTCCAGAGACACCAGAGTTTGAAGACTATAAGGAACATTTCTGGTTGATAACATTTTCACGTATAGATAATGTGTATAATCAAAGGCTGTGAAGTGAACATGTCATGTTGATGGTGCCGGTTAGGCGCTGACTTTCCAGTTTTCCTGCTTCATAAAAAGCTTATATACACACACCTACACCTATGCACTATAATTGCTTCCAATCTGTTCCAATCTTTACCGCAAAAAAGCTCAAACAAAATGTGAGAAAGAAAAGTAAAATGGCATCTTTTAGCTATGTTAAATATAAAACATGAGACTGTTCCTTCATTTTGGATTAAACTTTCATTGGATTAAAAATTAATTGATGCTTAAGACTTTTGGATTAAATGTTAATTCACCATTAAATGTTCATTCTTAAATGCTAGGTTGCTAAACTCTCTCTGCAGCTGAGGCCTGTTAAATGTTTCCTGAGTACAGGACAAGATGTTCAAATTTAGGAAGCAAATGACTAAACTGGTTAAAAAGAACAACGAACTGAACTAACTGATGGTTTGGAGGGACTGACACCTGGTGCTGGGACCCACTCTCAAAAAAAAGAATTAAGCAAATTACTAACGACTTAAAAGAACGGTATGCAGTGAAAGCACTATAATATATATTCATTGGCTGTGTTTGTTTTAATTAAAGCGTGCCCATATATTATATAAGCTTACTAAATCATACAGTACAATATGGTACAGTACTTATTACTTAATAAAGTAATTTCACAGTCCAATCCATGATAATCAGCAGCTGATGGTGGGTATTTGGCAAGCATCAGCACTGCTGTGATATGTTGTCCCACTACCATATCCTGCCTAATTACTACATTTTATAACCACATATAATT
Organism: Macquaria ambigua; assembly: GCA_008360985.2. NCBI lineage: Eukaryota > Metazoa > Chordata > Actinopteri > Centrarchiformes > Percichthyidae > Macquaria > Macquaria ambigua. Next base: position 119,475 of record VMKM01000290.1, read on the forward strand.
AACTGGGCTTTGATTTTCCATTTCTGTGGGTCTTTAAACATGTATAAGTAACTCTCTTATCTCTAACTCCTCTGTATATTCTGCAAACACTATCAAGGATGCAACTCTGCGACTGGTTAATCCTCCCTGTGAAGTACTGATACAGATGAAATTTTAGGTCTTCACTGAAGAGCAGAATAAACTTAAGTATTAGCAGGAGAAGCTATCTATCTAAGCTGCACTGTCAAACAGCATTTGGGGAAAAGAGATTCAATTTAACTCTGGGTTTGGATAATTTCCGGTACATTCATTCTACCGTTGAGCCAGGACTCTCTGCTCACGCTGACCAATAGGCACTGCACTACTTAGAGCGCTACAGTATTGAAAGTAAAACCTATTTTTATTTATCAAGACCAATTTAATCAACACAACCTCCATTAACTCCCCCTTTACACTCTGCCATTAGTCTACATAACATTCCTTTTCTTTCTTCTTCCCTGCGGCGAGTAATTGACTTTGGCGGGCTGCTTTTGTGCTGCCTGGTGCACTCTTATCCAGTCGCATACATGTACACACACAAACACGCTTAGGGGTTAATGTTTTTGAACTTACTCTAGCCCTTGCCTTATCTGTGTATTTTGTTTTGTCTGAAGAATTGTGTGACACACCTCACTAAAACCACTTTACAAATAAATCTTACGAGTATCTGTCCCAAATGCATGCTACACAATTTAGATTTGATGCCCCTGCTAAAACATCCTCTAGCTGACTCACACTTAGAATTTCATTGGGCTCCATGCCATGATAGTAAAGTGCTCTTTCTGCACAGCCGGGGGCTTACTCTACTAATGTGGTGCTGGCTGGCATCACTCACTTGTTGCGGCGGTAGAGAGCCATACATGCCACTCCAAGAAGACAGATCCCTGAGGCAATGCTGAAGATGGACAGCACCTGCCTCTGGTAGGTGTCACCACTCTCTGCAGACGAGAGAATACAGTTAAGGCCATTGAATTTCTGCTGTGACACAAAGGATATGGGGCTGTGACTGTGATTGAGCAGGGAGGAAGACGCTTATCATGAATTAACATACCGAACGGACACAAGCGGTGGATGGACGTACACACACACAGAGCCACACACAGACATCCACCCACAATCTGAATTAGCATAAAGCGACCAATGCTGCTGTCAGTAAATGTCAGTGTTTGAGCATGGGATAAGGACATGGCAGACACAGGCAGGGCTCAGTGACATGTGCTAACTGAAGTGTGATAATCATTTCGTTCAGACAAACCCAGCAGGCAACACCAATGGACTGTCTGCACAGCAGGGGCCGCGCCGAGTGTGTGCGTGCACGTACTGTATGTGTTTCAGCATTCTGAGACTGATGGCGACAGGGAATTAGCAGCAAATGAATGCTCCCGGAGCTTCTTGTCAGACCCCTGCACATCAGCAACAGAGGCTTAAGGTCACAAGCAGCTGGGACAAGTAGCAGTTGATCCCAGCAGATATCTGTCTGTGTGACCGTGCAGCTGGATTCTGGAGCTGCACTACTTGCCATAGTGCATGGAGCGAGGCTTAAGGCAGTGTGTGTGCACGGGCTTATCAAAATCACAACAAATCTTCTAGTGGTCAAAAATGAGCGCAATCTAAAACCCGCAACTTGGTATGCAACCAATCCACTGACATCCACTGTAGAGAGTTGGGTAGACTTCTCCCACTGTCGTTCATGACCTTGAACACAACCTCCTGTGACATTACTCAATCACTCAAAAACAATAAATCCCCCCGTGTCTGATCTCAGCACCTTGACAACTGCAGGGTAAAGTGAAGAAAACATCACCACAACCTGTTCATGACCTTTGAGGGCTTGTCTTTGTGGTTTTTGATGCTGTCAACAGAGAACTCTCCTGGGAGGTCGTCTTCATCCGTGCTTGTCTACCCAGGTTTATCAACTTCCTCCAACTCTTGTTTTAAGGGCACAGTGACTGTTGGGGAGCTTCCTGTGTTCAAAAGCTTACACTCGAGTCGACCAAGCAGTCTGTTTGCACCATTTATTTTTTCATTTTCTTCCTCTGCATTACATCAGTGCTGCATCAACACATTTAAGGGATAGTATAGTGTAACTGACTTCAAACCGGTGGGAAACCTTTTTAATATTAGAATGCTTCTGGCAAAAGATAAAAATAACATCTGAACACATCCTGGAGTTACAATATGTGGATATATACAGTGTATATATATATATATACACATCAGAATCCAAACTGCCCACTCAGCTCCAGTGAAAAGGAGGCAGGATGAGTTTGAATTAAAATAGTCAGTACAAGGAAAATGCTGCGGGGGTGGCCAGCTGTGACACACTAATGCATATTTAATACTGGCAAACTGACGAATTGCTATGTGGATGATTTTGGTTATATTTTGGTTTTGCATCAATGTGATAAATAATGGGTTGGCATTTTAAAGTTGTTTTTGCTGGCATGTTTTCATCTTGAAAAAGAGCAATTTAGCATGTGACTAACTAGTTTAGGCTGATATTGTGCATTATAGTCTGACTGGTACTGGACTTCTGATTTGACACCAATATTGATGTTTGAGGATGATAAAAAAAATCTAAATATATGCACATAGACGACCATTTGGTGTAGGATCCACTGGATATGGTTATAAAAGAGTTGTGTTCAAGATATGTTTGGGACAGTGTGTTTTTTCCAGCATAAAAGTAAACTCTTTTAGCAAAGATGAAAGTAACTTTATATAATACAAGATATGAGTCAATTTCATACAGTAAACCTTACAGGAAATTAAATCATAAGTAATATCTATAAATATTAACTGAAGCAAACATATATTAACTTGAATTGGGAGAAATGAAGGTTAAATAGTATACATACGAATGCAGCTTATAAACATTTTCTGCTTCAGTTTAGTGTATTGAAATGTCTTCATGTATATCTACCAACGTATAATAAATGGTGATATATATACATACACTGAACAAAAATATAAACGCAACACTTTTGTTTTTGCTCCAGTTTTTCATGAGCTGACCTCAAAGAGCTAAAACTTTTTCTATGTACACAAAAGGCCTATTTCTTTCAAATATTGTTCACAAAATTGTCTAAATTCGTGTTAGTGAGAACTTCTCTTTTGCCGAGATAATCCATCCACCTCACGGGTGTGGCATATCAAGATGCTGATTAGACAGCATGATTATTGCACAGGTGTGCCTTAGGCTGGCCACAATAACAGGCCACTCTAAAATGTGCAGTTTTACTGTATTGGGGGGGTCCGGGGGGGTCAGAAAACCAGTCAGTATCTGGTGTGACCACCATTTGCTTCACGGAGTGCAACACATCTCCTTCGCATAGAGTTGATCAGGTTGTTGATTGTGGCCTGTGGAGCTCTTTGAGGTCAGCTCATGAAAAATTGGAGCAAAAACAAAAGTGTTGCGTTTATATTTTTGTTCAGTGTATATATAACTATAATAAGCCAATATGACCGATAATATCAGCCCTGAGATATATCTGGCAGGCTCTGTTATGCATAATAATCACATATTTGACACTAGTATTATAACACTTCTGAGTGGTGGAGCTCTCAACAAGTTCTTGACTTGCAGATTTTAGACCAACCCTGTAATTTGTCAGGGACGCAGCAGTGGACATCTTCAAGCTGCACTTTACAAATGAGCCACAGAAGTTGCTTCTGTTCTTTGTTTATAAATAATGTGTCACTTGTATATCTGTGCCCCTGTAAACCCTCCAGCCTCTGCCATCAGTGAAATGACCTCTCTGACAGTTGCATCTTTGAAATATATGGGAAATATTTTTTCCTGCCGCCACATCATCAGTGCTCATGCGGAGCACCACCTGAGACAAGCCTCTGCCTTTCTTTTCTTTTTTTGGATAGATGAAACAGGCTTTTCTAAAATCTGAACATAAAAACAGCTGTCTACAAAGCTCTGCTGAATGGCTGCAAGGAAAACCCAACATGCAGTCTGTACATAAAACCATTACAGGCCTTTCATGCCCGATGCCTACAAGGCATTCTTGAAATTAGATGCAAGAGCATGTTGGGAAACGGAACAAAGTGAACAGCCTCAGCTATACTGGCTAAGCCATGTCATATTGACACAAGGACAGTACAATCCCATATGGCCAGCTATGCCATAGCAACCACTCTCCACATGACTAGTGCTATAATGAAGACTATGCTAACGTATCCATGACAAAATGGGGTATTCAGCCTGAAAAACATCAGAGCAAACTAGTGAGACACACAGAGCTCCAGCTGCTGGGCTAAAGAATGCAAAAAAATCAAAAGACAAGATCATATTTAGAGCACTCAATCCCACTTCAAACAGAGCTTTGCTGTATTCTGACTGACTGTCTCAGACTCAGACTGTCACATATCGCACTTATATAACAACTCTCAAAGGATTCATTGCTAAAGCAGAAGAGGAAGTCATAATGGAACACAATGAATAAGCAAGTGAGGATGCACAGTGCTTACCTCAGAGCCCCCCCCCCCAAGAAAACTATCTGTGCTTCTGTCTGTCATCTGTCCAGATATCAATCGATCACTCCTGTTCTCATTTCCTCTAATGCATCCGCCCACCTGCAGTAGCATTCTGAAATAATTTAGTCCCCAGATTAAAATCACTGAACTGAGGAATGTTGTGTGCAGGGAGGGCTTCTCTCTTTCAGCGCGTCTTCCTCTTCCGTCTATTTCCCGGAGCAAGCGTGTGACGTGACAGGAGTGTATGAAGCCATGTTAATGGAAAACTTCACAGCATGCAATGTTGGCTTTTATGTATGCACAAAAGGATGCAAGAGAGCGAGGAATAGACGGCAAAGAGAAAATGAAAAACAGTACATGTGTGGCAGAGTCTGCGTTTGTGTGTGTGTAGGGTAAGACTGCATATTCCCTCTGGACAAAGAACAGTGTGTCATTAATAAAGAAAGAGGGGTAGATAATTTGGTTTTTAAAGATTTGTTAACCACCTGGAAGGTAATGTAAGGTAAAGTAATATCAAGTATTTAAATTGTATTTTCATTGCCTCTTATTCCATTGGTAGACTTTTTGTATTTGTACAGGCTTTTAGATAAATTCTTGCAAAGTAACTCAAAACACAGGCAAATATTTTTTCACACATATAATTTAACAGTTTCAGAAATGGCTGCTACACTGACTATACACACATGTGGCAGGCGAGTAGACACACATTCATACATGAACTGCTGCGGTCTGTCTTTATTGCTCTCTCCTCATTACATCACTCCTCTCTAACGGTTCTGTTCTTCATGCAGACGGAATACACCTAATTCACCACCGCGGTGTTTCCATGGCGACTGGCCCGCATTAATTTTCCAAGGTGAGTGGCCTTGTTGTGCTGGATTGTGTGTTTTGTATGTGGTATTTCAGAGATGTAAGGCGCATGAGAGATTATACACAGTCAACGAAAAGTTGTCTTACCCATAAACTCGATGCCAAGTTCATCCGCTGTTCCATTCAAGGCCGGGTAGCATGAGGAAGGGGGGGGGTAAACAGAGACAGAGAGAGAGAGAGAGAGAGAGAGAGAGAGAGAGAGAGAGAGAGGAGAAAACAGTTACAACATGATGTGCCTCTGTCTTACTCAGAATTCACCTTAGGGAGACACACACGCTCCATAAAGTTGGTTTGACGGAGGACAGGCCTTTTATATTGATTTGAGCCTGAGGCATTGCAGTAATTGTCCTCCTCTGTCTCCAAGCATAGCTTTTCAATATTCACAAGGTTGCTTTAAGATGCGCCACACTATTCACATGCATGCGCACCCATAGGCATACAGTATGTTACGCTCTTGTCTGTATGTCTTTGTCACACACACACACACACACACACACACACACACACACACACACACACACACACACACACACACTTTGACATACACCCTCTCTCTAACACACACACAGTCTTTCTTTGTGTCTTTCGCCCCAATCCCAGTGCTGGGGAAACAGATAAAAAGGAGCACTCATGTTCTTTCCATCCTGACAGTGCCCCTTTTTCATGTCACTGTAATGTAATCTCATTTAAATTAAAATGAAACCCTCACTAGTAATTGCTTTTCTGACAGAGGTGGTCTGAGTTTTAAATAGAATGTGGCTTGCCAAGCTCCTGACAGATTATGTGGTGGGCACTCTCAAAAAAAAAAAAAAAAAGTGGCTAACACAGAGAAAAAAAAAACATCTGTTCCTGGACGCAGTTTGATTGTACCATGGGAAAATCTGTCAGTGCCATGGTTTATATGTTTGAGGAAAAATGAAAACACCCCAGAGAACTGGAGTGGGATTCAGATAGGCAAAAGACAAATGAACATTTGGATGAATGGATCATAATAATTGCGCGAGGTTATCTCACTCTATTAAGGGATGTGATTTGAGGAAATAGGTCTTTTTAATGTGAATGATCAAATTTGAAATACAGTTAGCAAACTTATGACATTTAGGGAAAGTTTCAGAGAGCATTTAGACCCGCAAATGTTCAAATAACTTATTAAATACAAAGCCAGGTTTGTCATTTTTCGCTATGACTGCCTGGCAGATTCTTAATGAGGCAGGTGGATTTTCATGATTGCAATGATAACAAGAGAGAACTGAGGAAAAAGCCTGAAAAAAACCCCCAAATTAAATCAATCAATTAACAAATGAATTTATGTTTGTATTTAAATAGGGAAGTAGGTGTCATCATGTTTTTATTGAACACAATGTAAGTTCATCATTTCCAGATTTATCTCCTGCAGCCTCGGGGATTATTTAACAAATGTCAGCATTTATTGCACGATCCTGCTGATTCATAGTCAGTCTCATAGCAACTCACAAACTAATGATAAAAACAGTTAAGAGCCAATCAATTCTGGCCGGCGGACATTATGCAGTTTGCCATGAGGAGTTAGCATTGCCGTGAGACACAACTGCATGATTAAGATATTGTCGACACTCTTGTTACTAGGTGCTTACTGTCGCTGTGGCACAAACACTTGGCAAGGCCAAAGAAGTGAATGCAGTATCTTACTGATGTTGCCTGATCTGTATTATCCATTCTTTCCCCGTGATTGCCCATGGCAACAGTCAACACTTTTCCACTCTAAATCGCCCCGACTGTCACAGCCTGTGCAGATGATGTCATTACAACACTGATACACATCCCTTCCGCTGGAATTGCCGTGTCTGGAGACATTCACCAATCATAATACGTGCAGGCTCCCAATCCTTCGCACTGGCAAGTCAAAGCACCCCTGGGAATCACTTACGGTGTCTTGTGGGAGCCTTGAGCAAGCTTGGAGAATACCTGTGCATCATGTCAGATGCTCTTGGCCCGATTAAGAGGCAGAAATCTGGCAGGTGGGAGAGACAATGGCAGCAGTGAATCAAATCCTTAATCCCCTCCTTCACTTTGGTGAGCAGGGAACTGGGGAGCCAATGTGCCCGTGTGTGTGTGTGTGTGTTATTAAACCCAATATCCTGTGTAGCTACTTAAACCAGGCCTAATATCTACCAGAGATAAATAGTTCAAATTAGAGGCTTGCCTTCTTCCTCTTTGTAAATCAGCTGGATAAAACCAAAAGCTGGCTGACCTCCCTCTTCCCTCACTTCAATCTTTCACCAAACATCACCTCTGTAGTCTCAAAGGTGCACTGGCCCAACTGAACACCATTAGCAGCACGCCCCAAACTCTCTCATACTTAAGGGAGATACTTATTCCGTTTTTTTTACCAGGCAGATACTAAATTGCAGCCGTCCTACACTCCCATGCCTCCAATTAAAGACCCCACCGCTTCCCCACTGTGCACCAATACGTAAGAAGCCAGCACCTTCTCCCCACCTCATTTCCAAAGCTGAGTTCACAGCAGTATAGCTGGAGTACCTGGCAGGGAGCCTCTTTTTCCTTTTGTCCCTGGGCTTTTGAGATGTGACGCGACAGTGTCCGCTTCTCTTTCTACCGTGTGTATGATGGAGTGGCACTGTGCGCAAGCCAGTGCGGACTGCACTTTTGAGTGGCTGCTTTGTGGCCAGTCAATACCAAGACAAAGGATGAGAGGCGATGGATGATTTGTTACTGTAAGGTGCACAGAGATCGATTTGAGTTATAAAAAAAAAAAAAAAAAAAAGCTGGAAAGAGAAAAGGGTGCACGGCAGATGAAACTTTTCTTTTTCTGTGATTTGTGTCTAATGCTGCCGCGGCGAAGAACAAAGACGTAGAATTAAACTCTGCATGCAAACATGCAAAAAACAAACTTGCTTATACACACACACAGACACACAATGAAGTGAATTTCACTGGAGCTCATCCCACTTGTAGTTGTTGTTAGTGTGTGCATGTATGTGTGTATGTTATTACATGATTTGGCTTTTGAAAGCAGGATAATCCTCAAAACCCTTGGTAATCTGGGTAAATTTTAGATTACTCTGTATCAACAGAGATCAAAATAGGCTTCATTCCTCTCTCAAATCTTCCGGGTACACTTATCTCTTATGGTGGTTGAACGATTGCGGCCAAAACACAGTTTTCTGCAGTGAACAGGTGCACACGTGGAGTGGCGATACAAGACAATTTGTATACAGCTTTGTATTACAGCTGTCAATAACTTTTTTTCTGATAAAAGAGGTTGGGGATGAGTTCATGGCACAAAATTACTACTGAAGAATGTTTAGACAAAGCTTCCCTGAGCTTCTTTGGTAGGTATTTGATGGATATTGCATATTATTATGACATTTGCTCATCCATCCATCTATTTTATGTACCAGCTTATTCCTATAATTACTTATATACTATAATATAAATGAGATTTAGACACGCTTTCATGGCGGTCCAGGAACACACTAACCCTAACCCTAACTATAGCACAGTTGCATTGCAAAAAAAGAAGGCAATACAACAGAACTCAATGAAGAAAACATGACAAAAGAAAGAACAATATGAACTTTCAACACAACAGAAGTGAAAAGCGGACATGTACACAAGATTGGTGTTTGGCCTTCAAGTCCCCCAAATCCTTCAGCCAGATGAAAGCAAAAGCTTAACCATAATGAAAAATACTGGAAAGTCTTTTTATATTCATGACAGTTCTGGAAAGGCTGCACTTCAGATCATATCATATTGTTTATTTGCAGGCTGTATATATATATGTATATGTAGTGTATACAGCAGGGGTAGATAGGGATGATTCTGGGCCACAAGAGTTCACTATGGAGCCTAATTTAACATCTGTGATGGGAGGTGTCTTGCAGTATGTGTGACATACCAACACTCAGCCACCTTCTTCCTGTAGCAACCAAGCAAGTTTTCCACCTCCAGCATGTCTTCTCTCTCTCAAAATAGTACTGGAATATTGTGTCCATGTGTATATTTAGTAATAACTGTAAATGTTATTCCATATATGTATTTGTTTATATTTTTATTCCCCCCAACTATTTTGGCCTCTAAATACATCCATTTTGAATTGTTATACTTTCTTTTGACATATAAGATATATAGATTATAATATAATAATGAGCATATAATAACACATGAGCCAGAGCAAGAGTAGCAACAGTGCAAATATAGCTTTGTAGCTTAGGAGTTAATGCTGTTGTCTGGGAGATTCCTGTGTTTTCCCACATGCTGATCAAACTGCTTCATAGGCTTACCTTTAGCCACTGTAAAAGAAGCATGTCCCTTTAGTCATCTGAAAGACATATTGCATGTACTGACAAAATCCATGCTTTTTAATTTTTTGCTGCTATATTTTGAAGAGAGGCTTTTACAGTGATCTTTCCCCCAATAATAACCTTGTTAAAGTGCTTTCATTAAACCCATGCACTGCAGGAAATATCGTTTTTAAATTTGTAAATAATAACAAATGTATATAGAGTATATTTTACTGCAGAGTCTTAAAAAAAGAAGATAGGTGCATAAAATAACATATAAAATGCATATAGCACATTACACAAACCCTCTTTTATGTATAAATGAAATGTGCTATAAATGTGTTGCAATCCACTGTATTTGTTTCTTCAGGTGTTCATTTTTGGGGGCAAAACACAATAAGATTCAGCTTATCTCAAACAACAACATAAAAATCTCCCGATCTGGACACACAGGAAAATTGATGTCTGCCTATAGAAGATAAAATAAATCCCACTGTGAAAACTGGGTGCCATGAGGGAGCATGAAACATACTTCCTGACACTGGCTTGTGACCCCATTAATGGACTCTCGGTGGGCCTGGTGGCATCAAACAGACGGCAATAGGAGTTAAGTTTTCTCTCTGACTCTTGGTGCAGAGGAGCCAAGTCACTCCATAAAACAGTGTGAATTTGTTAAGCTGCAGTCTCATGGGAAAGGCTCGGGGCCTCCAATTTCTCCTCCTTGTACCTCTGACTTTTGCTTTATTTTTTAACTACACTACACAGCTGTCATGGGGATTCAAAGACTCCAGGGGAATTGTTTCTCATGAAAAATAGGAAACTGAAGACTTTCCTTCCTTTTAGCTAGACTAAAGCAAAGCAAGATTAAAGACCGTAATAAAAGATACAGGAGGTTTTATGCGCAGGCTTTAATTCTAATATCTGCGTGGTAGCACTGTACCTATGCAGGCCAGTAAAGAAACACAGTCTCATGATACACATTTTGACTGTGTCTAGTAACTAAATAATGTTTTATTGCTCTAATAATTGCCAAATTGAGATTCAAATGAAAATCTCCACATTATGACACTATTCATCAATGTATGACCACCTGTTATGAACAAAATGGACACAAAATGGAAACATTAAGCCTTAAGTAGATAATGCAGTGACTGAAAACATCTATGTTCTTATGAACACAGGTACTGTAACACAGGTATTGTAACATTACCTCTTAGACTATATACTTTAGCTATACAGCTATGTATGTTATCTGGTACTCATTTTAGCTTAGAGAAATCTATTTTTTTAAACTTTCTACATCACCAATGCACAAGGGGCTGGAAAAATAAAACTTTTTAATCTTAGGCAGTATGTTAGTACTTTATGTTCTGCACTAATAAGGAGAAAATCTAACAATCAGTTTTGGACTATAAAAATATCATCAAATGACTAGAACATTTTCTATTTATTGGAAATTTATTTTTGTGTGTTTTGGGGGTATTTTATGACTCCATGAATGAGTTGACAGCAGAGAACTGAGAGGAAATGAGGGGACACAGAGATGACCAGTGGCACGCAACAAAGGTCCCTAGTTGGACTCGAACCGGGGGATGTTTTGGTCTTGGTTGGTGCCTTAGTCCCTAGACTCCCAGGGTGCCCCAGAAGCTAGTTTTTTACACAGTCTTAGGGCCCAGAGGACTACACAATCCTGTGCTGCAAGAGTTAATAAAAGGCTGACTTCGCTTGATTTATATTTATCTAGTTGACAGAAAGAGTACAGTCAGAGATTCGCTTAAGGGCATGTAACATGTACTTGTTATGAATTTGTTTTCATGTCGCAGATCAATACACCAATACTGTAGGATTAAAAATAGAAAAGAGAGCATACTTGGGTCTGACAAGATAGCATCTGTCTTGGGTACAAACTGGTCACAGCGTAGTCCATGGTAGCCCTCCTTACACCTGTGAGAGAGAGAGAAAACAATTAGAGATTAGAAGTAAGACAAACCAAGCAAGAAGTACCAAAGTACGGCATGAACTATCAGCTCAAGAGACTTTCAGATAAGAAAGTTGAGAACAGGAAACCCAGAAAGAAAACTGAATGGACGGTCAAGAACGGAGTGCTCACTGAGGACTGAGGTGGTGGAGGGAGATACACAGAAACTGTCGAGAGGGGTGGGGTGAGAAGAAAGAGAAGAAGGGGGAGATAGTTGGGCAGGCATAAGCGGCGCCTGCAGCCTCACTGATAGCACATGACTGACAGGAATGCCAGGTCCCAGTGGAAGAAATGGGGAACTGGGATGGAGAGTACTTGGCGTGGTGCAGACGACGCAAGATTTACAGTGGAAGGGAAGCTGCCATAGTTGGTTGGAACACTCGAATAAACAAAGTCCTGGCACAGTCCAGATATTTGCCTTCACCATCAAATAAATATCCCTGCACTGATGATGCCTGCAGATCCCTCAGCAACTGTCATAAATATATCCACTCGAATTATGACATCTGAGGTTCGGCTGTGTATGCTGCAATATTTTAGCAATGCCCTTTAATATGCAAAAAGTCTGTATGGTCCTTATACATTATAATGCATGTATAACTCTTCGGGATTTTTACCAATGCTGTGCTGATAACTGAATGAATGCAAGAACGGAAAAAAAAACCACTTGCAAAACATACTTGTGCTGTCAGAACAAAAGAATATTTTACAAAAACTTGTTAAGTTACACAAGAATATGTAACCCACAGATATAAAGTTTGGAGTTGTTCCTCAGCACTTATTCCTAGTTTGGCACAATCCTCAATAGTTTTTGTCTCAAAGACTTAGCCATTTATTTTATTCCCATCTTCAATAGCGGCCATACTGTGAGCACATTCAGTGGGCTGATCCATCCCTCTGCTCTCTCGCGGCTTAGGGGAGACAATTGGGGGATTTGCTTTGATGTGTCTGTTTCAACATAAACTTGTACATGAGTGAGTGATATGTCAGAGTTGTCAATATTTTCTCAATTCCATCAGTCGATGACATATTGTAGGTAAACTGGGGGGATTTACACTCACCCATTATCCATCAATATCTGTCCACCACATTTCCGCCAGTGTCACACATACAGTAATGTTCTGGGTGAGTGACAGGCAGAAGTGGACCATTCAGTCTCACTCAGCTTGACTTGACCTGATAGCTTGAAGAAAAAAACAAAACAAAACAACAACAACACTGCCGACAACAACTGAGCTCAACAGAGCAGCAGTGGAGATCACAAGTTGCTGGTTAAGGCTGGGATAAGAGTGAAAACTGTGATAGATTGTCAGCTTTCTTTGTTTTTACATCTCAAGCTGCAGCTTCAGCTCCATTTGTTCAGTGTGTCTCAGCTCAATACGTGCAGTTTTTAAAAAAAAATCCCTCCTGTTTTCTCTATAATGCAGTATGGAACTGCACAATTGATGAAAATAAATAGGGTACAGTACATGGTGGTCCTCTAATTTCATGCTCGCTCAAAGCTGATGGTGGTGCTAATGCAGCTGCATCTGCATTTGTACTGGGTGTCCATATTTTCACTTTGCGCCTGTTGGTGATTTTGTGGCTCCAAAGGAAAAAGCTCCTCCCAAGGTAGGCTGAGTGGCACAGGTGAGGTTGTGTTGTGCAGATTAGGTGGCACAGTGAAATTCTGGTACTTGTTTTGGCATAAAATTGCGCTTGAATTTTCACCAACAGAGACCAGAGAAGATTAAAAAATCATTCAATAGGGAAGCTTTTAACCTGCATTGACTGAATTTTTGGCGACTTGGAGGCAGCAGAAACCATCTGTGAACACAACACTGACATATTATCACCTTTAAAGTCGATGTTGCGAACTTGTTAGCAAAAAGGTGCCTATTTACACATCCAGCAGACACAGACCAATATTCACTCAGCGTTTAGCTTTTTTTTTTTGCTCTCCATGAACCAAAAATATCTAGCTCTTTAACTGTTAAATGCTCAACGATGTTCACCAGCTAGTCGCTAACTTTGTCTGTCTGTCTTTCGGTGCTGAGCAGGTAAAAGTGGGATTTTAGAGAGCAGGGAGAGTGAACCAAAAAAAAAACAAAGTTGCGGACCAGGAAACCAAAACAATGACCTTAAGGAGGCTATTAATCACTGTACAGCTGAGGGGAACTGCAGAATTGTGTGATAATTCTCTGTGGGCTCTTCACTACAAGCCATCCCTTTCACATCCCATTACACATAGCCATTTGATCCATTGTAATTATAAAGATACTGATTATAGCGGCTTAAAAAAACAAACTGAAAGATGTACAAAATGTTTTAAATGGTGGGTGTGTTAGAAAGTGAGTTTGGAAAGCTTTTGAGATCTCAGTGCTGTTAACAGTAATCAGCATCCCTGTCAAGCTGCGGGGCGTGATCGTTGAAACGGTCATTTTGTGTTATGTGGCAGTAAAAACTCTCTAACTGCACCTTTAAATAGTGGCACTCATTACTGTTCAACTGATGTGTGAATAATACCCTTGAATTAAACCCTCTAAATCTTAAACCTCAGACTCTTTGTGTCATTTCATTTCCAAAGTAATAAGCAAAACACACAAAACCTCTATAGTTCCGGGCTCAGGCAACCAAAGGAGGGGATAAAGAACTCGATTCTCTGCTGTCATTGTTTCTCCCACAGCCAGACTTCTACCTCTTAATCAGCGTGGAAAAAAGGCAAATGCAATACCCTGTTATTCGCCAAACTCTCTCTCAACTCTTTCTTTCACGCATATACACACACACACACATCCATGAGATTATGTCATGTTATGTTGTCCTATACAGCAGCACACAGAGCTACCAATAGACTATACTCTGGCTGAACGTTGAGAAAATCAAATATTTTGGACAGAAAAGCATGATATAAATAATAAGGCAGTATTTTTGGTCTGAATATTGCTGCTTCCTGGAGATATTTTGGGGAAACGCTCATTAATAATACAGATATGGTGACCAAACAAATAGAAGGACTCATTGTTTGCAAGTTCACAAAATCTTATGATAGATAGATTTAGATTAAACTAATGTTTTCATACAGTATATTCAGTATATATACAGTATAGATCTTGACCACTGTGCATTTGTGAGCTAGGACTGGTTTCATTCATTATTTGCATAAAACAGTATCTAGTACAATAACTAATATAAATAATTTTTGTGCTGAATAGCATCAGCTGGATTCTTATGGCCATTGTTCATAATGCACTCAGCATGCATTTTAGGAAAAAAAAAAAAAAGTCAAAAGCCAACATGATTTAAGTGATCTGAAATAGAAGCTTTGAGATAAAATATGAAACAGAATATCCATTTAAAAAGTTATCATTAATCAGCGTAGAGATAGACCATTAAATCAGACCGGACATTTTACAGTGAAATGGAATATGCAAAAGAACATGCCATATGATGCGTAAAGCCCCAGTCCAAATGACTAATGCAAAGATATCAGATTAATTACCAAATTAAAACTGATTTTGTATGGGAGAAATTAAGTCGGGGCCACAGTGGGAGAGGATTTAAATAAGAGAGAATCCCAGGAGGAGCTGGAGTTTTGACACATATATTCATTTTACATCCAATGTTAAAATGACATGTCTGTGTTAACCTTTTGTTAGAAAATGTGTCAAATGCATATCACAGGAAACAGGGAAGCTTTAGCTTTGACGGATGTTCATGTTACCGATGCTGACGCTATCTGGGTGGCCCGATATAAACTTTGGGCATCCCTGTGTTCTCAGTTAAAAACGGATCCCTTGATTTGGTATAAAACACGAACAAGCACTGTCCCTTTTTTTGTCAGCGTGCCAATCTGAGTCAAACAGCCAATCATGTGCCGCACAATTCAGGGAGG
The DNA here is from genome assembly GCA_008360985.2 of Macquaria ambigua. Taxonomy (NCBI): domain Eukaryota; kingdom Metazoa; phylum Chordata; class Actinopteri; order Centrarchiformes; family Percichthyidae; genus Macquaria; species Macquaria ambigua. The sequence continues at coordinate 134,983 of VMKM01000290.1, forward strand.
AACCCAAGGCGACCACTTGTATTTCAAGGGTAAATCGTCCCTCCCCTCCCATTGCTCGGCTCTGCCCTACATCACACCTTCTATCCCTGGGTGTGAGCTGAGATGCCTAGTTAGTATTCTGAATCACAAACCCAAAGGCAGAGTGCCTGTCTGGCTATCTGTTTACGTCTGGGCTTGCTTTCTGTTTGTCTAAGTCTCCATCTCTCCCCTCCTACCATCTTTGTAGCACTGTGAAACAAGCTCAGCCACCCCTCAATGAGATGCAAACAATGCTTTGTAAATGTGTTTGTGTGAACATGGCGTCGAATGCCTGAATGGGTGACAAACAATGTGAGATAATGACGCGCTCTGAGTATGTGTTTGGGTGTGTATCTCCAATGAGGGAAATGAGAGAACTTGAGCTTGTATTTATGTATTCGCGCGTTGGTTAAATTTCAAAAGGGGGAAATATCTCAAAGAGAAACCCAGATGTGTGTGTGCGGATTGGGGCACATATGACAGCTTTCTCGAGTGTGTGTGTGTTTATATCCTGCAGCCACTGTGTGTATGAGCAGCAGCTATAGACTCAGAGCATGTTTTCCCCCACTGCTCCAGAGCTGTCTGTGACTACCCAGCTGCTTTTAACACATGTTCCAGTCACAGAGAAAACACACCTCCGAGTCTGGAGGATGACGGAGGGGGGGGGTGCGCTGCCTCATAACTAATCACCATCCTGCCTGTTAATTAGCGTGAAGAAAAATGGAGGATACTTTGAGTGCAAGGGGAGGGAAAAGAGGTTCAAGGAGGAGAGAAGGGATGGGGATGTGATCATGTCAACCAAACTTTTCATTTACCTTCTGACGCCCATGCATATTAGCTTCCACATGTCCTATATGGCATGCATATGAGCTATTACTGATGAGGCAGAGGGGAGGTACCATCGCTTACTGAGAACTGCTCCTGGAGTGTTGAGCACATACTGACCAACTAACTAAATGGTGAAATACAGAATTTAAAAGGGGATTAATCCCTCACTTTTACCAGCAGCTGTTGACAACCAATTACAATGACATGGGCAATTCTGTCGCATGGCTCATGGTGGTCTTTAATTGATATAATACAGTCAAAGTGTTACAAGAGACTTGAGTAATTTAAGCTCAAGTTTAAAGTTCATTTTTGAGATTGGAAACAGCACTTCCAGTTTCCAGTTTTTCTGAGCACTTTAAACAGTTCAACATTTTGGGAAATGTGCTTTTTTGCTTCCTTGTCGAGACTTAAATGAGAAATTCAATCCCACTCACATGTCTGTGCGGCAAATTCTGTATGAAGCTAAAAGTTAGCTTAGCCAAGCATAAAGATTGGAAACAGGGGAAAACTGTGCCCAGCCAAGAAATAGTTGCACACATACAACATGTAGTTTTTATACATCGGTTTTTGTACGGATTAAACAAACAAGATATTTAACTCATTAATTAGTGAGCTTATAGGTACTGTTAGGCAGATTTGGACAGAGCCAGGCTAGCTGTTTTCCCATGTTTCCAGTCTTTATGCTAAGCTAAGCTAACCAGCTCCTGAGTGTAGCTTCATTTTTACTGTAGACATGAGAGTGGAATCAATCTAACTAGCTAACTCTTAGCAAGAAAGCAAATACGCAGAATTCCAAAAATGTCGAACTATTCCTTTAAGGACTTCTCATCCATGCTGGCTTAAAAGCAGAGTTTCAAATTTCCTTCTTGACCTTAGAAAATCACTGACAACTGTGCAGTGATCCACCCGGAAGCATCTAATAAAGAGATAATGAGTCATGATTTAAAAAAAAAAAAAAGTAAACTGCTTTGTTTTTGTCTTTTTGTATTAACATTTTTGAGGGTAAAGGAATACAGATGTTGCATGTGCTCTGACTTGATTAGAACATTTGGCATCCTGTAGGGTTCAATATTATGGTTATGCCACTTAAAAAGAAAGGGCGAAGCACAGTCACAGCCTCATGCTTTCCATCAGCATGTCTTAATTTATCTACAGTATGTATGACTAAGGCTGGCTATTCCTGAACTGCAGGACATTGCTTTGACCAGTTTTTACATGTTAGCTCTGTTTGCCTGAATGAAATTAATAACTTTTTATGCTGGCATAAACACATGACTCAGAAACACTAGTAAACCTATTAGGAAGAGACACTGCATGCAACTAAAACTTGGCACATGAACGAATCTGTGCATGACGATTGGGAAGTTAACAGAAAGTATCTACAAATAATTTGAAACACAGATAATGTTGGACTGAATCTGGTTTCCCTTAATTACCTGACTTCTTGGAAATTACTTACTTCAGTCTCACTATCAAAGGCAATCATTATGTGGCAGCAGGGGTTCTCGCCAGACTCAATAGACACATTTATCGCACTGCACCAACTCTTTTGACTCACTGCCACATTTCATTTCGCACACCAACTGGTGCAGTTGATGTTGTTAAGTATTACTGAATTGGGCGTTACCCCTAATTTCCATAACTTGACCTACAAGTCATGCATGATAAAATCAAGATTTGCATATGCATGGTAGCCACAGATGCAATATGGTATTATGTTAATTGATAAATATTGAAATAAATGATTTAAATTCCATTCACTATGTGGGGTTGGTGAATACTGAGGCTCATTTTGGAGATATAGCAGCTGCAGTCCATGATACACACCTATTTTATCAAGTGTATAAATACAGAATAGGAGAAGGCTGAGGGCATACAGTTGATTTAAGCTGCATTTGCTTTCCACCGCAGCCTAATTTTCACCACTGGGAAGGTCGGGATGACTGACTAAAATCCATTTTTTATGAGGAGAAAAAAAGTAGACCTCCAGTGATCTAATTTCTTTTATAATAAGAAATACACACATAAACATATCACACCCATCACACACACACAAACACACACACACACACACACACACACACACACACACACACACACACGCATGCATGCATTCACTCGCGCACAGCCATCCCTGCTTCACTCTCAATATCAAAGCCTAATCAGTGGCTGACACTCCTCTCATTGTTATTGATGGTGTACGAGGGAAGAATAGGCTATGAGTTGGCTGTAATCTGCCTGGATTGTTCTATGGTAAAAAACAAACAAACAAAAAAAAACACAATTCGAGGCCAAAATACTTCCAATAGAGACAGTCCTCTGCCTTTATCGCATAAGCCATACATGTTTCTATCTGCCTTTTGCAGCAGTGCAGCGGAGAAGGTAGGGCGGACGTGATTTATACCTTGAGCGAGTTTGATGGATGTCTATTACTAAGTGTGAGCTGTTTACATACAAGAGTGATATGCAGCTGCCAGGATGTGTCTCTGCTCAAAACTTTAATACTACACCGAGAAGAGGCAAAAAAAGGAGGTAAAGCTAGAAGGACGGCTGTCGCTGAGCAACTCTTTCTATTAAAATAACTGAGAAAATGTGGATATAAACATAATGCGGTCATAGCAGTTAAATAATTGGCATCATAAATGAAATTACTTTGATGAACAGAGCATTGATGAAGCTATTTAATTTGCTGAAGACATGAAAAGAATGATGTATGATATAAAGCACTATAATACTGTGATTAAAATCTAGATTGTCAGTCAGACTGTAGTCTCATATATTGCGCATGCAAACATAACTACAGTTAATTAGAGCTTCATTAGGGTTCTGACTAATGAGCCACTTTACTGATGTAGTAAATACATGGTGAATAAAGTTAAGGTTATACTGTCCTCATTCCTTTTATAAGGTTTCACTCCTTTTTGGATCTTATCGTGACTACATTTTACTTCCCTGGTAAATAGTGTTTACAGTATATTGCATTTTCTTGAGCTGTACCCTGGTATAATTGCTGCTGCAATGTCCCCATTTTGCTGCAGGGATCATTACATTTTCATCAGCTAAGACAGTAAACAAGACTGCTGCAGCCATTTCATTCATCAAGATAAACACACACTTACACAATCTCACTATCAAATGTCATCTGAACTAACTAGCAAAATAATAATTTTCAATAGGGCGCATGGCACAAAGCGCAACACAGCACACAGTGTTCTGGTCTGGTGTGCCCTATCTACAATGCTCCAAGAAGTCATTAAGCTCTTGGAGGATGAAGACGTCCCGGCTTGTTTGCCTTGCACATCAGCGGGGCTGAATGTGAAACTGGGAGTTGGCACTGTATCACGCAGGAGTGCACACTACATCATGACGGAGCTCCCAAGCTGCGAGTCTGTAACAGGTGCTGTTTCAAAGGACTAGAGATAACAGAGGGGAAGAAAAGGGTGAGGGGAGACGGACATAGTGAGGGGGGTGGGGGGGCTGCTGCTGAAGGGGATGTATTCCTCTTCATCTTCAGAGATTTCTTTTCGCTTTCTCTCTCTGGATGTGTGTATGTGCGTGCACATGTGCACACAATTGTGAGAAAAAAAAAATACTGGCAGACTGGGAAATTGTATTCTGTTTTGAAGAGAATAATACTTTAAGCTATGCTCTTGAAGAATAAGGATGAACCATGAACCAGCAGTCCATAAAGGTTAAATATTCATAAGATTTGCACTGGCACGACCCTGTATAATAGTAGACATCTGCATTGTGTACTATTAACCCCTGCAAGCAATCCTCTACTGGCACATTGTATTATTCCCACTTCTAGTGATCCATAATTTAGAAGTTTAGAAAAAAAATGCGTGAGTACTTTCTTACTGGACTAGAAAACAAACAAAAAGAGCTGATTCTCTTTGCTGTTTGGAACAAAATAAATTTTCTGATGCAAGTCTAACACAGTACATGGGGGGTAGGGGGGATGTTATCATCTATCAGCTCTATTTATGATGATCATCTGTTGTATTTGCAGAAGACTTGCTAAAGATCGTCAAGTAATGTGGTCTGTTTAGAGATGCCACAGCAAAAGAATAAACAGCTCATATTCCACAGAGTGAAAGCAACGTAGATAATCAGCTATCACCTTGTTTCACTCCAGCTGTGTTGTAATTTGCATTATGTTGGTGTTAACGAGTTTATATGAGTCAAGCCACGTGGCCATGAGTAATATCTTCAGGTGCCACCATAAATATACGAATCCTAACTGACGTCTTTATTAAAAAAGTTAGCAACATTTTTACTGAAGTGTTTTTGATTGCATTTGTTTTGGCCAATGTTTGAAGAAAATAAATGAAGTCCCGGGCTTTTTCTGATTTAGGTTTGTCATCCATTTAGCCTGCAGGGGTTGCAATTTTACATAAGTCTTACATGCTCAATGGACACGCTAAAGAGGCAAGAGGACAAGCTGGGATACCTATAAATAAGAGTTACAGATGTCTCCATGAAGTGGTTTCTTCAGGGGGCACTACCTCAAACTGAATTATGATGGATCTATCCTACTTGGTCTTCATTCAGTATGGCGCGTTGCTAACGAAACACGGTTGGAATGTGAGCACGGATACGGTCTTACAACCTCATGTTAAATAGCAAGTCTACTTTTAGATTCCCACGTTTTAGCTGCAGTCACTTTAATCAAAGCAATTATGCACAGTGCTATTGTTATACTGGTCATGGTTCTGCGTGTTAATCTAATGATGACTTTGACCTGGTTTGGGGCTAAGGCATTGCCAACACAGTTGATATTAACTGTACTTGGGATTTCTAAACTGACAAGAGAGATAACTGCCTGAATATTTTGACTGAGATCATCCTGACTATTTTAAAGACACCAAAGAGTTTATGACAGCCATCAAAACAATGTCTTCCTGAATCACCAGAGACATTTCCGTGACTTATATTATTCATTACACTTCTCATTGTGGGAGCGACTGCCAGTGCCAGACAGCCACAACACAGACCGTTGGCTGCCTCCACTATGAGATGCAGAACATTACGAATTTAGAAGGGGTGTTTGAACTGTACCTTGAGAGAACATAATGTGATTATTAAACAGTAATAAAGAAAGATGGCAAGAGAGAGGAAAAAACCCACTAGAGCCTGTGCTTGTCAGCAAGGTGTGTAAAAGCTTATCCTCTTTAATATCATCTACATGGCCCTTTAGGACTGGTGCCAATGAAAAAGTAATTAAGTTCAAGAGTGCTGTTTGGAACCCTGACAATAGATAGAAAATACAGTCTGGACATAACCCGTGTGAGTGACTGAGTTTAATTTTTATTTGCTAACAGCCTGTTCAACTCAACTTTACTTAAGGTACCAAAAATTATAGAAGGTGCTGCAGATTACATCACCACCGCAGGAGTGAGAGCGACCTGAATAATTCACCTCCTTCTGGTAATAGGTAAGTGAAGGTGTATGTAACATCATAGTCTTGTCTGGAAACACTGCATAAGAAGGGGGATTTTGCCTTTGAGATGGTGATCGTATCGGAGTAATGCATGTTCTATAGAGGAAACATGACTTGAGTGCATTTCAATCGTGTACTTACAGAGCTGAAAGAGAACTCGTGTACATTTTACATCAATTTGCTTTACATGCTTTCAAATACATATAAGGGACAAATCACCTTTTGAAAAAGTGACTCTGTATGACAACTATTTATATATGTTAAATCCTTTCAGAAAGTTATTTGTACAAAGTAAAAAAGCAAACACTTTTCTTTGTATAAGCATTATTATTCTCATTATTTGCTAATGAAATCTCTGCCACCATATCAGCCTTTATTAGTCTCGTTTTCTTTTAATATGAGAAATAATGGTGCCATGGACACACAACTGAGAAGAACCTATCTTAACAAGTGCTTCACTTTGCCAGTAAGCGCAGCATTAAATGCAGACATCTCTTGAATATCATAGGGTGAGAGGGATGTTTTGCTGTAGACTAGCAATTTAGTCTTAAAAGAGAAGGCATTGCCATTAAAACATGATTATACTGTGATTATAGGATGAGAGACTGTGGGGAGGGGAAAGTGAGATCTTTTGTACAGTACACTTGACTAACACTTGACACAACGTATCAACATTTCTTGAAACACTGTCATTATCCGTCTCCTCAGGAGCAAAAACATCAACCTCCGGCATCTCACCTAATATTTTAGAGATTTTATACGAGACTCACAGTAACTCATGGCTGGTTCACCTATCTTATTCTTCTTCCCACAAATATAAGAAGTGCTGCCTCTCTCAGTTTTTTTTTTGTCTGTGTAAATTGCAGTAAATAGCTTCGGGTTTTGTGCTGTTGGTCGGACAAAACAAACGATTCGAGGACATCTGTTTGGGCTCTGAGAAATTGTGGCGGGCATTTCTCACTATTTTCTGACATTTTAGAAACCAGACAACTAAATAATTACTTAAGGAAGTAATCAGCAGATGGATTGAGAATGGAAATAGTTAGTTGCAGCCCTAGCTAAAATCCTCATAATGATTTTAACAAGGATATTTTCACTACTGACATCACAATGTAGTAAATGTAAAATCACATATAAAATAACCGAACAGCTGTTTAGCGTATGAACTGTGTTCCACTGTTATAAAATACGTGAGACCAAATTCTTCACATGTATCAAACAAAAACTTCAATAAGATCACGTCATCTTGATATTTATCTATAAAGCACTTATCACAGTCACAAGTATATGTATGAATACATGTTAGAAAGTAAAAACAACAGCATAATTATGATCTAAACTAGCGTACTCATATACTACTTTATAACTTTCCAGTTAGTGGTTAACCACTGTATAACATGAATGTTCACACTAACAGTTGCATTTTCCGTCAATAACATAAACATGCTAACATGGTGCCGTTCCTCAGTGATTTTTATATCAGAAATGCCCTCAAGAGCTGCAAGTAAATACTACTATCATGTGCGCAGGATTACGCTGTGGTTTTCTCCACAAACATCAATGATATTAGTTATGCCCATTTCCCCGCTTCTCGTCTTGCCCTACATAGTACAAATCTGGCTCTGGTTTTTATGTTTCTGGGGGATCATTCTGCTCTGTGATGCATAACAGAGTGCAAAAGCCAAGGCGTCACGTGGCTCCAGGTGTTTCTGCTGATCTGCATTCATATCAGGAGCGCAACAAAGAGGTCGAGTTGGGTTAACTTTCTGTCTGCCAATAGCTGAGCTGTTGCTCTTTTTTTCTCCCCACATTCAGGCCCACCCACTGTTGAGTAGGGACACTGCAGTTTTTTTTTGCTTTTTAAAAATGATTTTCTGCAAAGAAAGAGGACACTGCTGCCTTTTGTGCCCAATGTTTTGGATGCTGCTGACATCTGCCTCTACAACCTTAATCCTGTGCAGCATGATTGAGTTCATATCATTGCAAATGCTAATGGACTCCAAAGAACCTATATACACTCACAAATGCAAACACAGACACACACAATTACAAATACCCAAACACACACGCACGCACACACACACACACACACACACACACACACACACACACACAGGCACACACACACACACACACACACACACACACACACGGCAGAGCTTTGTCTGTAGATGAACTGTCTTGAAGCCAAACCCTCTGGCTCAGCTACAGTATCAGCTGTAAAAGATGGATTAGGGTCCTCTATAACTACTCTCACACTGAGGCACAATGTAATAAGGTGTGTGTGTGTGTGTGTGTGTTTGTGTGTGTGCTAGAGAAGACAGGGCACATCTTAAAGTGACTGGCTGCACACAGCTACTGTGCCTTCTGCGCGTCGAATGTGGTATGTTTACTTCTGCAGGCTGCCTATAAGTGCGAGAGGTTTAGAGGAGTGTGCTCTGATAGAGATGACTGGAACAGCTTACACAGAACCCAAACAAGTGTCTGGGGTAAAAAGAGATTGCTCCCATTGTGATCAATCTGACTGCCTTAGCCAACCAGCCTTGAATAGATGGTCACATTTCTTCACCCTGCAGGCAGACGCTGCTACGCAATACACTGTTATAAACAATGAATGACATCTAAGCCCAGCTTAAAATCTGTCATTAAACTATATTGTGCCTGGTGTCTTTATAATTATGCCTGTACAATATCTCACAGTGTAATGCTTGCTGAATGCATCCTTAATGCTTCCAATAACAAGTGGGTGTACTTAAAGAACACACTGTTTATAAGACCTGGATTTTAGTTTGTTGATTACATCTGTGGTTACGTTGCTAAAGTTAATACCGATGGTTGCAAATGGAAAACACTGTCAAACTCAAATGATTGATTGCTGCAACCATACAGTGAGAACTGTGATTATCACGAACTGAGACCTGTCAGGGGCGTCACTGAAGCTTTAAGAGCCTTAGCAACAAGAACATTACTGGCAGTTTGAAACAGCCACCAGAATGTATTACAGAAATAAGGAAAAGCTGGTAGTTTTGCATGTTTTAACCCATTAATCATCCACTGTATATTTTTCAATATACCATGGCCACTGAGAATTCTGATTGGGTGGCAGGTGTTCATTAATTTCTTGTAATGGACAGTATAACCGGACACCTCAGATTCTTTCAGTTCTAAATTAATGTTTCACCTATTTCTATTTGTAATACCAGGTCGCCCTTAAATAGCTTAGTATATGCAGTCAAACTGTTAATATTAACCACTCTATAAGCAGGTCAATGGTTCGACACTGCACAAATCTGAGCCCTGAGATCCAGCTGGAACACAAAACAAATATAGTCCTTCGGCAGTGAGAAAACAAAATCCTCCCTAAAAGATTTAAGGAATGGATTTCACATTTAGAAATGAAAAATGAGGCTGCAGAGCAAAGTTATAGCTGCGATGCTAATTGGAAGAGAATTGAGCCAGAGAAATAACCTCACAGTCTCACTGCAGATGTCAACCATATAGATTTTCTGTGTGGACAGTGATCTATATTTACTATACACTCTGTAAATACACCAATATTTTATGATTTACCTATCGGTGAGTTTTTCATGTGAGTAAAGCCTATTCTTTAACTTGTGGACAGCTATGAATTGGTATTGATTAAATTCTAATTCAATTCCCCTCGTTTTGCTGTTTTTGCCAGCAGAAGCTGAGATGTACCGCCTGTCTAGGCAAATGTAGCTCGAGCACAGAAATAGATGACCTCTGTTGCTTTAATTACCCTTGGTCCCACGCAGCCTGGTCAGTGTGGTCTTTTTGACTTGCTGGACTATATTATTTACATTCATTAGTGTACAGGATGGAGAAATGGTACATTTAAATGCAAACATTCTTTATGTTCTTTAGCAGAAATACTACAAATGCAACTTAGCACCTGGTGGATATTTCACAGCTGACTTTAGCCAGTTTTCAGTGAGACGACAACATTTTAAAGGAGTTTAAAATACTGCAACGAGATCAAGATGATTCCCTCCTCATTTGTTTCACTGTCCAAAAGCACAAACAAAATAAACCCAAATCATGCATCCGTCTGAGGCAAGCAGAACTCCAACGATGCAGCTGTCAGCGGATATACACTTCCACGTTTAGCCTTTGGTTAAATTCAGTATATCTATCTCTGTCACAGTTTAGAATCATGGCTAAAAGGATGAACATGAAAGTGATGGGCAAAATAAATAAAAATGAAGGGCGAGTGAGTCTGGGAATTATAACATGGAAACCGTCAACGTGGAGTGCATCAATGTCAGTCAAGCTCCATTCCCAATGATGGTGGCTAATTAGATTTTCCCATGCTCAACAAATCATGCTGATAGGGAGAAACATTTTGCAACTCAATAGCCGGCTGACATGTACTGATAGCATTGTCAACAGAGTCAGCTGTGCTTCCTGCTAACATGGTTCGAGTGGAGAATTATGGTTGATATTACAGATGCGTGTTCTGTTTACATGCAGTGACAGGTACTGTGGAGGAGAAAATTGTCCATAATTAGAAATGAATGAATGAATGAATGAAGGAATGAATGAATGAATGAATGACCTCAAAATAAATGTTACAAATAAATGCAAAGAAATCCAGAGATAAATAGTGGTGAGCATAAATTAAACAAACATTCCAAAAATATTGACAAATTATGATTTAGACTTAGTTTTTGTCTTTAGTCTAGAGACAATTATTTGCCTATTTTTCTTCTAATTAAAGTTCATCCTAAAGATTTTCATGAAATCAAATCTCATTTTGATACTATTTATGGTCCACAATAGCCATTCAATGTATTTACATTCAGTAATTATATATATATATATATATATACTTATATATATACTCTATATATATATACTATATATATAGTACTTTTTACTGGTAGTGGCAGAGTCTGCCATTCCTGCCCTGGATTCAGATTGCCTACCTACCTACGAGGGATGCACAGGAAATGATGCAGCATGTAATTAAGTACAATTTTATCTAACTGAGAACCGCCACATTGTTTACTGTTCACTCTCTTTACACCATGTCAGAAAGCGTTCAATTGGCGAAACAGGGTGTGGCTTTTATTGAGAAGCAGCCAAAAGAAACGCACTGTATTTGTCACTGCGGTTAGTGCTAATTATGATCATTCATCAAAAATGCATCTACAAAACAAGACACGGTCACTTTTGACATTTTTTCATCAGTGGATCATTTATAATTTATGCAACAGAGTAATGGAACAGTCAGAAGCAGCCACAGTGAGCTGTAGAAGCGCTGCAGGCGACAGGCTGCACACCTCCAACCCCTCAGCAAGATAACCAACTTTACTTTACTGTACTGCTGTTGTGTGAAAAAACTACTCTGTGCACTGTGTGCAGCATGAAATCAGATTGTGGGTGCAAATATGTTTGACTGACGTCTTATCAAAACAACTTCAGTTTGTTTGGCTGCACTGTAAACAGATATACCAGTTGCTCTTCTGTTGTATTTCTGACAAACTAGCTGCTCAAGGAGTGTTTGCTAGTATGAAACCGCACTAGCTGTTACCACGGTAACCACAGGTGTCGCCAAATGAACCACGACTGAAATCTAAAGGATTACAACGTTGTAGTTGCCCTGCTAGAATAATAGGGCTTTCTTACTCACATGTATGTGGTTGGTGTGGGTCAGTGACATTCAATAATGTGTTACTTGATTTACCGACAACAAAACACTTTCCCGAAACAAACTTCAAATCCAGCAAAATCACATTGCAGAGGACAACAATGCTTCCCCTGATTACCTGCTTTTCAGTGTAGTCAGCGAACTCCTGGTTTGATTGCTGTGCCTGAATGTCAGACACAACACCCACATAAAAAAAATAAAAAAAATGTCATCTTGTGCAGCAGCAAATATAGAGATAGACATGGAAATAAATTATTTAGGTAATAAATGGATAAGGAAATTATATATTTTATTACATCCATCTCTTCATTTCCATCTCCTCACTAATCACATCTTTGTTTGACCTTGGTGCTTCAGACAGTGTTTTAATGTTTTAAAGGAATTTAGTTAAAAATTAGCTCTATCTGTCATGTTGGATGCACTACATGCTGTTGCTCACAGCCTTACAGTCTTCCAACCAATCACTAGTGCTGCATTGTGGAGTGATAAAAGTCTTCAATTGTAGTCCTCTTGGCATAGACCAAATCCTCATTTGGAATCCAAGATGCAGCACTTCACAGCAGATACTTGGCTTGCTCTTTATAGTTACATTAATAAGTACAAATAAAAATAACAAAGACACTGAAACGGTAAAACTTAAACAAGCCAAATGAACAGGAAATTGTGAAAGGAGGATCTCTTCTTCATATGTTCAAACACAGATGATTGTATTTTACAGTGGTGGCAAGAAAAGGCCTATATTTTGCATTTTTTACACCTGTAACTGTCAATATTATGCACATATTTTCTCCTTCAATTTGTTCATCTTGCACGTGAGGTGCTGCTGTGGCTACTAATTACTTTCTTACATGCTGCTGATTAGCTTTGCCTGGATCCTAAAGCTCCTAGTGTGTGTGTGTGTGTGTGTGTGTTTGTGTGTATGCAAGGATCCTAATCACTTCATTTGCCACTAAAATAACGACACGTCTGCAAAATCAATTTGATTGCAACCAGAAAATAACATTTTTTTTCATGAAGAAAAATCAAGGTTTGTTTTTTAGCTATGAAGCCAGAAATCCTCAATGCTTGACCATGTGAGATTTCAGAATAATCACGCATCTGCTGAATTAGCAAGCGGTGGCTCAAGATCCCTCAGTCTATCCTTTCACTTTGAAGTGGCGGTGATGATGAGATTACATCGTAGAGTGATCAAGGATAACCTTCAGTGTTTTATCTCTACAGATCCACCCGTTTGTCCACATCTCCGGCACTGACATATTCACCTGGAACAGAGCACCGCCAGATGATCTTATTAGTACCCAAACCATTTCAAGAGGAGTCATTTCTGTTATTTGTTTTGAATTAGACCTTTATTTTTCTTATATATTTCTAAGTAAAGAGCTTTCTCCGCTTTATAACTGGCAGTGCATTTGCTACAGTGAGAGTCAAGCAGATTACAACGTCCTTGTAGGCTACCTTGCTTGCTTAGAGGATGACCAAATAATACTTCTGGTGAAGTACAATCACTGACATATTTGTTTTGAAATCACAACTTTCAAGTTAATTTCAGATCTGTGGTGGTTTGGGTACCAGGTGCTGATGCAGTTCTGTCTTTCCTTCTCATTTTGTGCTTATATATTCTCTCTTTCATGTGTACACCTAGAGTAGGTGAAAACCATGCGATCACTTTTAGAATCATTTAGATATAACCTTTGTGTTTGTTTGTAAAATTAGGAAAAGCCATCAAACTTATTAAATTATATATATATATATATATATATATATATATATATATATATAATAAGTATGTTTTTGAGTTGTTAAAAAGGAAAAACTAACGAAACATCAAATTTAAGGTAGGAAAGTTTTCAAAGCAAGGCCACATTGGAAAAAAGCAACCAAACAATATCTCTGTCACTGAAACGCATGATTATCTCTGAGAGTATCCAACCATGTTATTCCTTGCATGACAGCCTCAGTTAAACAGGTAAGCAAAATAACAAAGAATGAGTTTTATCAAGGCAATTATCTGAGCAGAACTGCGCCGGCGAATGTATTCCACTCTTGACTTCTCTTTGATGAAAGCAGCAGGAGCCTTCTCACTCCCTCCTTCTTATCGCACTGTCAAGCCAGCTTGCCTGCTCCCACACTGCGCTTGCCAGCAGAAAGGGCACTGCTCGTTAATGCCAGTGAGCTGGAAATGAGTCATAGCACCTTGTCACGTGGCTGATCTGTACCTCAACGGCGCCCTCTGCTCAGGAACTAAAGAACATGTTTTTTTCCCGCTCGTTGACATTCAGTGCTGCTATCATGACTGCTGTTCTCATCAAATTGAGGGAAAAGAGCAAACGCGCACATTGAGTAAGACGTGGTGAATTGAACTGCAGGCCTTGCCTTGTAGATACTAGATCCTCTGCTGGTTGTAGGGTTTGATGTTTATTTTATGTATTATAGTTTTCTCTACGGAAATATTGAACTTTAAGCCTATGGATGATTTCATAATGACCTTTGATTAACAACATGACCATGAAAATAAAAAGACTATTCTGTAGCTGTAAAGTATACTATAAAGGAGCTTCAACAACTGTGGTCTTTAAAGATACAGTAGATCCCATAAGAAACGATTGATTTCTCCTCTACTGCAAAACACATCTACTATGCTGTACATTGCCATTATTTAAGCTACTGTGGCTTAAAATGTGTGATAATAATGTACAAAAGGTGAAAAAAATAAACATTTTCTAGCATATCCAAGCTTGTGCACGCTACAAACACCGGGGAGTCGTGAAACACAACTTTAGTTGTGCGTTGGTGTGCTGAGATTATATAAACATGCATTCTCTCACAGTTGATTTGCCTCAACCGGCTTTGTGTTTTCAAGTGGGGGTCTGGGAAATATTTGATGTAATGAGGTTATATTCCACAGTTTTCCAGTGCTTTGTGTGGAAGATTGAGATTTTCTAATTGACTTCAAACTGTCACATTAGCATTATAGAAAGGTCAGGCACTGAGAAGAAAAATGCTTGGATACTCTTGGATACTACAAGCTAATTAGTTGGATAATAGATGCTAATTAATAAATGGCTACTTACACAGTTATACATTGTATCACCAATTTGTGAGTTGTGTTCATTGCTCTCTAAAAGTTAATTTGTGGTGAAATGCAGTCATTTAGTTTTTTGGTGTACCCACTTTCCCTCAGTCTAACTGGTTTCTTTCTACTTCATTAGGTTTGTATTCAGAATTGAGATAAGCACTTAACTTCAGCTGAGTCAATGCACCAAAGCTGTTGTTAAGCACCACTTGAGCAGATATGTATACGGGTGGAGATTACCCAAAAGGAGCTGACATCACTGAGGTTTAGACCTCAACAACATTTCTTTTCTATTCTGCAGTGTCTGCTCTGGGGAATAGGTGGCCTAAATACAAAGTGACAGTGTCAGATACAGCTGAATGTGAAGTACGTTTTGATAAGCCGTTAAAAGCATTAATATATCTGCCGATAGGATCATATGACATTTACTAACACATTGATATTAAATATGTTTAAACATTACTATGTATCCATTATACCATTTATATATGTTCTCCCCTAGAATTTCCCTGATGCTCCTGAAATAAAATACATAAATATGCCACATTTAAAAAAGCTAACAAGCTAAATGCTAATTTCAGCATGCTAACACACTCACAATGACAATGCTAACATGCTGATGAAAAGTTATCACCAAAACTATTACAATACATCCTGCGGGAGATATGAATGTCTGTACCAAATTTCATGGCGATCCATACAATAGTTGTTGACACCTTTCACTCAAAACCACAAATGTCAACCTCATGGTGGCGCTATAGGGAGAAAGTCTGGGGATCACCCAAGGTCATTAGGATTCATCCTCTGGGCACCATGAATGCTAGGAGCATTGCTAAAAATACAGATTTTTATAGCCTTACAACAACAGCCAAGTTGAAACCATCATTTTCAAAGCTCCTTGGTGGTCCATGTAGCCTGCGTCCTCAGAAAACTACAATGAGCACTGGGTGTGCTTTAGCACTGTTTCCATTTTTCAGGGTTGACTTTGTCTGTAATCCTTCCCTCTCCTTTCTTTTTGAAATCACCTTACTACATGCAGCAGATGAAATATAAAAAGCACAGTGGGCTTACTCTAAGTGAATTGTTAAGAGGAATACTACTTATTTTCTCCACTCGAATAGCTTATTCTTCTAGGCCAGGAAATATCTTTTTTTTTTTAGATATAAGATAAAGCATTGGCTGTAAAATTTAGTGTAATCTTCTGGTCATAAACACTTTAAGAGACTCACGTAAACATAATTTTCTGACTGTGGGAATGTTTACATTCACACAGTCAGAAAACTGCATGATCTTCTAATATGACATTATATATGACATTACAGAGACATTACAGAGCGGAGTTGAATCAAAATCATTCTGCAAGCACTGAGAAACCGATCAGAAATCTTTCATCTGTTTTCTTTATGTCCAGTTCAAAAAACACACACCAAGCGCTGCTTAAACGATAAGCCAAAAAGGGGTAATTTGGCATGCCTCGTCTTCCAAATTGATTTTACATAGTGGCATTACTCTAAGCAGCAGCCCTAATGAAGTTGCGTGTCCTCAGCCGGGTCAAACTGATTGAAGGATGAAGACTTTGAAATCTGAAAGGGCTGATCGATGGAAACAAATTCAGGGTTCATGGTCAAAGTGAACTACTTGGCTCAATTCATTATGGTCTCCCTTTCAAATCTGTAGCACTGTTAGAATACTGGTGTGCACTAAAAGCTCAAAACATATACTGTGATTTGGTTGCACTGAAACTCATAGGCTGTGATAATACTATACCCGGTGCTACTACCATTTGGGGTAGTGCCTGGTAGTCTGAGCCTTTTCAGTGAGTCATTCATTTTGCGTCAGAACCTCTAAATGAGTCAACCGTTTCCTGTTTTTGAGTTTTGCCTATGAGCTTATAAAGTTGTCTCAACGTCCTTGTGTTCTTTAGACAGTCTTTCTTATAAAGCGCTGTACACCTTTGAGGCAAAATACAAAGTGGTTTATTCTTTATTTAATTGATATTAGTCATAAGCAAGTGGGGTGGTATGTTTTGATCCATATGCATTTTAACCTGCATGTAAGCAGTAATCAATTGTATAAGTGAACAGCACAATCACAACCACAGTCTTCCACTGATACCACTCAACAGCCTACAGTAACTGCAGCAGATGGGGATAAATGCTCTTCTCACGCTGAGGCACAAAAGAAACATCACACATTCACTTCTCGCACCTACAGTACATTTTCCAACCTGTACAACTGGAACCAGTAGTCTTATAGTGTGTGAACAAGTTTTTCTAATCATTGTGTTTCCAGCCAAGAGGACAGGAAACCGAGAGGGGAGAGAACTAGCATTAGCTGAAATACAGGAACATGTAGCCATGGTGTTATTGCACAACAAACATGGCAGAACACTCTATATATGCACTTCTCTGTCTCCATGCTTATACTGACCAAACAAACCCAAAAAGTTGAATTAACTTGTTAAATATGTACTATATTTGCTTCTCCACATAAAAATTACATACTGGGTTGTACTGAAATTATTTATTTAACATGTCTCACCTTGCTGCCTTGGTGTAATGCAACAAAGTCACCAACAATACACGTGCACACATCATTAACACTGCTGGACTGCTAATAAATAGCCTGCAACACTGTTTACGTAGATAATACGTAAATCCCTAAGGCACCTAAACCTGCCTTCACTGTCCAAGAGAAACTGTTTTAAAGCCTAATTGGTCAGTGAACAAAAATAGATCTGTGTTGAGTAATGAAAGCCTTTTTTTTACTGTGCC
This sequence comes from Macquaria ambigua, assembly GCA_008360985.2. Classification (NCBI taxonomy): domain Eukaryota; kingdom Metazoa; phylum Chordata; class Actinopteri; order Centrarchiformes; family Percichthyidae; genus Macquaria; species Macquaria ambigua. Next base: position 152,790 of record VMKM01000290.1, read on the forward strand.
ACTGTAATAAATATAGACTAGTTCATTAATGCAGTTTTATCCTTTACATCATAGAGAATAAGAAAAAAGAATATGTGATGACAATCTAAATATGCAATAGCACAACTAATAACGAATGGTAATGAAATAGGTCAATGGTAATTACCTGATGATTACTGATGATTAAATTAATCAGTAATTCAATTTTGTTCTGTTTTCCATTACTTAATTATACAATTTATTCAACAATTCATTCAACAATTTGCTAAACTGATTATGAAAAGGAATTCAATACCTCTATTTCGTATTTAATTTCATGTGTTTTCAGTAGACAATATGCTTTTTCAAATGTGCTTTTAAAGCCTGCAGGGCCATGTTTGATATAAACAATGTCCACATGACACAAAATGTTGAATAGTTTTGGTGCTAATATTTGTTAAGGATTATTTTGCTATTGTAGCATGTCAACAATGCATATTTAGATGCTGAAAGTCAACTTGAAATGTACCGTAATTACATCAGATCCATATCAGAGAGACATCCGAGATTATGAGCAGGTTAACCATGGGAAAGAGTTAAGTGCTTGATCAACATTAAATGTCAGGAAATGGAAATGAGCTTTGTGCAAAGTAGCAATGTTACGTTTTCAGAGCTGCTAATGATCAGATTAATAGATGCAAACTGGGGATCCCCCTGGCATGGCTTAAACCTAGGGATTGGTGGCTTGAAAGTAGATTAAACCTCATTTAAGCAGTGAGGCGATTATTCATGGGTTAACTTAGCTTAATGTAATGCAAGCAAATAATGCTCATACTTTCAGCTAATTCAGATGACCCAAAATATCCTTCTATACACAGGAGACATGCATAGTTCAAACAAACTAGGCTAACACCACACTGCCAAAAAAGAAACTTAGATGTCACTACAGCAATCTTTTATTCTGTGTATCAGGACTACGCAACTACACAAACAGCTACAGTATTTTACCATGGCACTTTATATTAGCTGGCGCACTTATTTAGGTGTGCATATTTTTAACATGCAAGTGAGTGTCTCCCTCAGAATCTCTGGAGACTCACTCTAACTCTATGGTTAATGTTATTCATCACTTTTAATTACGCAAAGAAAATAATAAATTGAAGTTGTAAACAGTATAAAATTGGACATCTTAACTCCACATATTTCGAATGTGATGATTTGGTCTATTTAATTAAACGATTAACAGTCTGTAGACTTAATTCTGCTTATATTGGATGAGACGGCACACAGTGAAAAGTATCCTGATTGATGACATTCTACCTGTATGTTTAATGAACCTGTAAGGCAAACATAGACATAGCCAATGAGTCAGTTACTAAGAATACTAGGTAGCCCAGTGTGTTAGGTGTGTGTGTGTTAAGGCTGAAAATGATAAGGGTAGCTGTCTTGATGTTTTTTTTTAGACTTCAGAACACACCCTGCTCATTCCCCTCACAGAGACTCTCTAAAATCTTCATGCTAAATTGCTTGTAGGTTCAGTCAATCATGCTACCAGCTACAATTACATTTTGGGCAATTTCAGTCATTTTGTTGAAGCTGCACTAATCAGTATTTTTATATGAACAATGGGTCAAATGACTGTGTGTACTGTGAAAGGAGTTGCTAATAGTGACAAACTCACAGAGAATTATCATTCGACTTTGCAGTTCACCTCAGCTCTACGGAGAGTTTTAGCATTTTAGGGTTTTAGTGCTCTCATCAACCCCAATTCCAGTAATAGCAGGCAGCTGTTGTCAGTGAGAAAGCTCTGATAAAAACCAATGCACACTACCTGCCCAACACCAGACGGTAGACAGACAAAGTTAGCGAGTAGCTGGTGAACATAGTGAAGCATCTAGCAAGCTAAAGAGCAGGTATTTTTCTCAGTAGTAGAAGGTGGAGACCAAAAGAGAGCTAAAAGTGGAGTGGCTAGTGGACTGGGTCACAAGAAACACAACTTCAATTAAATGCTAATGTTGTTCCATGTCTGCCAGATGTATATAGTTTGCTAACATCTTAGCCATATCAACTTTAAAGGGCCATTGTATGATAAATGTATCTTGTTTTTTATTGCTTGTTGTGGAGTTCTGCCCCCAAGTGGAACAACAAAAAACTGATTAATGCAGCTTTAATTAATGCATTAGCTTTGACTCCTAATGTCTTTCCTAGTATTTGTTCATGGCCTTTTAAACACAACATGCCTTAAAAAAGCTCCTATGTCTCTCACCCGAGTGAGCTAGTTTACATTTTTTTGACGTTTAAAGTGGAAAATCACAAAGGAGACTTTCTTGTGTTTGAGACATGGCCATTATGTGAACGCATTGGAAACATTCATGAAATGCAACTATAACAATATCCCGTCTTGAAAAATCTGTGACCTGTTAATTAGAACTGATGCGTGAAGTTACCACGCATGGCTCATGATCCACATCAGGTATCTACTCAGAGGCACGGCACAGGTGATATGCAATGAAATAATTATGCAAATTCAGTGTTGCATATTTAACAACCACCGAACTGATTGCCTATGCACCTGACTAAGTCAAGTGGACTGCATTCTGGACGTGACAGACCACTGAAGAAAAAAATAATCTTGCCTTGAAAGTAATTTGTGAGAACAGGTCCCTGGGAAATTGTTTGAAAACGACATGGAAACTGAAATTGAGCATAACATGTTATATTGCTCCAATGCAAAAAAAAATGTGAATACAATTTGAAACACAAAAACAAACAGTTGAACAGGAACCGTTTTGCCAGGCAAGATGAAGAAAGCAATAAATGCGAAAGCTTCCAACTACACATATAGGCTGGAGGATATGGAGGGAAATTAATGAGATAAGAAGAAACCTTATTAAGTACAACACCAGTGGAGAGTGTCAAGGGATTGCATGGTATCTCTGCAAAAAAAATCTGTAGGTCAAAACTTGTGAATGTTTAGTGTTATCCTGACAGAGTGATAACACAATGTTTGATGATGTGATGTCCATATTTTTTTGGAGCAGTGATTCATTTGACTAATTTAGCAAGCCCCAAGATAACTCATCTTATCCTGCAGGCGACACACATGCCCCCTCCATCAACTCAATGTGCAGAGGGTGTCCCAGGTAGCTCTTATCAGCTCTCCAACACATCCCCTTGCCAGCCTCCACTATGGATGCAAAACCCCTCAGTCAACTCACCACACATGGCACACTGCCCACAGTGTCAGGGAGAGACCTGAGGAGCATTCAACCCAGGAAGTAAATCAACAGTGAGAGGCCAAGAAACAATCGTTTGTCCAACTGACTGATTAATAAATAGAAAGAGGGTCAGATTAATGTTGTACATTTAATGATTTAAGGACAAACTGTAATAATACTTTTCCACATATTACCTCAACAATAGCACCATTGACTACTGCAGAAAAAAATGTAAGACAATGGTATGTAGCTAAAACAAGAAGAGGAAAAACCAGTCAGTGATCAGTTTTTGGAGTGTTGATGATTTGGAAATCAATAGAACAGAAAAATGAAAAATAAACTAGTACTGCATAATGAAAAAAATAGTTTTACTTTAGTCTTCTAATTTTAATTTTAATTAGAGGAACAGTAACGGCTTCTTTCGGAAGACTAAATGTTACATTGTGTGTATATAAGCTAATTAGAAATATGCATTAAAGTCATATTAGTAACCACAAACTATATATTCTGAATAAAAGCATCTTTGTTGTAAATGTACGCACATGTACAACCTGACTTTTAATTACCTACTTCTATATGTAGGTGTGGATTTGTAGATTGAATTTTCTTTATAAACAATTAGAGAAAAATATTTTTGAAATACTGAAGTCTGGTGATTTTCTATATTTTCTTATTGTCAACCAATCTCACAAAAAGACCTGCTAACAAGTCCTTAATTACAATTAACATGGGCACCGTAGTTTATTTTGAGTTGATCCCACATACACTTTCCTGCTGCTATAGATACTTGCTAGAGCATTAAATGTGTACTATTCCACCACTAAAAATAGTCCCCAACAAATGTACTATTTACTCCTGTTGGAGTAATGTTTTCTAAAAACTACAGTGCCCAGCTGTTTATTATTTCTGACCCGTTTCTAAAGATGTATGTCTTTGGGTTAAGTGGCAAAGGAAGGGCAGGGAAAGTATTGAAAGTTTACAACACGTTGTTAGTGGATAGAACAAAGGCAAGCTTATCCTTTAAGCCCTGATATTATGAAATTGAAATGAATACATGATGATATTCACATGAGAAGAATAATTTCAATGAACAGCATAAAACAAATTATTTATTAATGGCAAAGCCGCAAAAAGGGAATAATTATTAAACACATGATTGACTGATTTATAATTCATTCACATTCACATGTCAATCGAACCACATGAAAGGCACGCATCAGATATCATCCAAACATTTCTGGTCAGGTCATAACACCATAGGATTTATGTTGCAGCCCTGAATTCTAGCTTTAACATGGATCTGGTTCTGGCTGGCTTAAATTGTATGCATACAAGTTACTTTGTGCATGTTTATTACTATGTGTTGATGTGCCCATGCCCATCATGACTGATCTCTTGCTTTTTCACAACCTCCCTTCCACTGGCAGACAACTTGCTAATGAATAATTTATGCTGCTGCTAACATCCTCAGATTAGACAGAGAAAATTGTTTCAGGAACACATGAATGTTTAAAGACGAGTCACTGAACCTCTGTGGCGTCTGGAGGGGCCTCACTGGTGTCATTAATTTGTGCCCAAACTGCTATCAGAGGGTTGAAGTGACAGCATGAGGCTCTATGCAAATTCAGCAGAAAAAAACAAACCCTTTGACTTGGTGCGAGGAATCATTTGTTTCTGTGCTGATACCTTTCCAGACTGATACAAATGAGTGAGACGCTGCAAAATGCCAGGCTGCTGTCATCTTTAGGGGGGAGGGGCAAGCAGGTAGGTGAATTCTAAGCCATCTCTTTGCATTGCTGGCTGTGTATCTGCATGTTTTGGCAAGATTTCCCTGTAAGCTCTGCATACAAGGATTCACTGTGCATGTCCACACTGTGCATGTGCACATTAACACAAACGCGTGTCTCTGTCTCAGGGTCTTTACGTCAAAATTAAATGAAATGAGAAATAAAATTAGAAAATAAATGTTTCTGGGAATGTTTACATCCATCGTGTGCCGACATACTGCATACGATTCCTTGATGATGAATCAGAACATTTTCACATTCACACATGACGCATTTTGTCTGTTAGGGTGGGCTGCCTTTTAATGCAAAATGAAGCTTCATGCAAATCAGATGTTTCATTTGAGATGGGAAATGCAGTTCTGTTTCAGTTTTACATTAATGACTGGACAAGAAGCAGTCAGTGAGTTGTGTGTTTAACTTCCAGTTGTCCATTTCTCAGTAGAGAAGATTTAAGTGCTTTACTATTGCTCTTACAGCTCCATCAAACACCACTGCTGAATCATTTTACACTTGCGCTAGGTCTGTATGTTTTTACCAACATGTGTAAACACGTTATTTGAAACCCATGCATAGCATTACCTCATTTAAAAGCAGTATTTTGTGGTAGCCAGCCTTTTCCTGCTAACAACACTGGGGGGGCCGTAGGGTTTCAAGTAACATTTCTCAATCACTGGAAAAGCTTTAATCTCATCCTTCTTTGATTCTTTCCAAATATTTGAGCTTTTAGGGCTTGCCTTCTGAATTCTAAAGAAATGAGCAGAAATTGAGTTTTTTATTTTTTTATTTTGCAATTTTCTTACCACAAAGTGCCCCAAACTACACCATCCTGAAAGCATCCTAAAGCTAAGATGATCATAAATCCCTGTGCATCTTCTTAGATTTTCAGGGTGTTTTCAGGAGTGCCTCCTACCCACTCACAGAAGGTTAAGAGCATCTTAGAAAAGCTCAAACTCCTACAGGAGGAACTAAGGACTATTTATTTTACTTAGAAACTTTATTGTTTGTGTTCGTGCTCTCTGTAAATAAAACTGGTGTTTGTGGCAACATTAGTGATGATGCTTAAGTAATAAAAAATATCTGACATAACCCAAAAAACAAATAGGGAGAAGAGAAACCACACACAGGAAAAATAGCTGATTTACATCTAACAATCTTGTCATCCCCTTCCTCCTCTCCATCATGTAAGGGCAGCAATGATGAGCAGCAGAGCCAGCGCGCTAATGACTGCCCAGCACTTAAATGGAAATAGGAATAAGATACTGTTGTGTTGTTGTTTGTTTTAAATGTATCTTTATAAACGCATCAAATATTAATTTCCTGGCTGAAATGCTGCTTTTCCTGATCTTTTGTTTGCCATTCTGTATCTTCTCTGTTTTCACTCTAGTGGCTCTAAGTAGTTATTTTTCTCACTAACTGTAACCCCAACCCCGCTTAAGAGCGTTCATAGAAAAGCTCTTAGGAAACATTCTTGACATCTAAGCACTCTTACCCTCACAGATCAACCTTTATATAAAGTCTTATATAAAGGGCTACAGGGCACCACTGCTCAGGTGTGAGCGTTTCTCTGTGTCGTCCACACCCCGCTGTTTATCCTTTGAGCGAGCACATTAAGAAACCTCTGCTGAGAGAAATTCTATGATCTTACAGGCGAGACGAGACAAGAGGTTCATTTTATACAGTTTCATATTCTAACAAATCTGATTCATACTGGTTATTATTACATTTTAATATACAATATTGCAAGGTGTAAGAGGAAGAATCAGTGTTCTAAATTCATAATGATTCCTTGCTTACTTTACTGCTTTTGGCAATGTACAACCAATTTTGGATACAGTCTAATGGCTACACCTCTATTTTCCTCGTATTTACTGTTATATTTTAAAAGTAAATATATAGACGATTTGGTTCTGCTGTAATTATTCCAAGGATGGAGCATTGTAGTAAAGTAAAGCATTTTCTCTCTTCCTACAAAGATTATTAAATTCTCTGCTGTAACACTGTGTCCTGTGTTGTTGTCCCGTCCAGACAATAATGGAAAGTAATTCCATCTGACCACGGTCGCCTTCTAAAATCTAATTTCTTCTCCATTTTCCATTTGGTTTCAGTTAAAATATTCATTATGAGTGAACATCCCGATGATATTTTTCTGGCTTTGATTTTGCAACAAGAGTCAGCTATAATAAATCATTGAAATAGCAACTTTCTCTGTAAAATACATAATTACTTGGTAGGCTGTGCATATATATGAAAGCACTTTGTTGTTGTTGTTGTTGAATACATTCCATGGCTTCAACCTCATGTTTAAAATATTTAATAACTCAATATATTGTAAGTATCTGCAAAACTGATGTATTTCAGTTTTTGCTTGCATACTTTCAGGGATAAAAGCCTTTTGAGCTTTTAAGCAGCGCTTACTACTTCTAAAGGCAAAGTAGCACATAAGTAAACTGATTCATCGGAGCAGGTCACAATGCAGGATCCCATTTTCCCAGGAATCCCAGGAATTTGTAAAATGGAGAATTCACTTTCAAGAGAATCAGTATTTAACTATCAATCTGCCATTTAGACAAACTCAGTCCTTTAAAATTTAACAGCCATTCAGAAACTCATTGATGAGAGCCTGAAGCTTAAAGTGACACTTGAACTGCAATTATAATGTCAGTGGAATGCTTTGCTCATCTGTTTCATTGGAGTAATGGTGTGGTTATGAGTTATTCAAGTTTCTTTTGTTCCTAATATTAAGTCTATTCATTCTTGCATTTAACTACAGCACTGCAGATGGCTTTAAAGAAAGGCAAAGTTAAAAAAAAGAGGTTGTTTATTGAGTGCAGATTTGATTATAGAAAACTGGTTTCATCTTTAACACAAGCAAGACCGTTAACATTATTAATGCTGTTTCTCTGTGTGCTCTTCTTTATATTGCGTACAACTAGCCCACTGCTCCACACTTTGGTGTATTTGTTCACTATCAACTCCCAAGTTTTACTTCAGCATAACAAGGCTCTATGTATTTTAACAGATAGAAACAGTAAACAGTAGTTTACAGGACATGACTTAAAGGTACACTGTGGTGTTTCTGACCACTAGTGGCGCTGCAGAGCAATGACTAGTGGGAGTTTTGACGAGTGTGTCCCCATATTGTTTGTATCTTGTGCTCAACCAACACAAGGGTAATGTGATACTCATTTTTGCAGACTGCAGAGGCGGTATTGCGAATACATCGTGGGATGTACTGTGTATGGTGAAAGAATAAATAGAGTGGATTTACAAAATTATCAATTTGCATTCTCTATTGAAGATTTGTCATGAATTGACTGGGCAATACTCGAAGTTTGAACAGACAACTAAGAGTTTATTATATAAAAAATGCAAATTAAACTCCTACTTTTCATGTTTTTAAGAAATGATTACTTTGGCTGGAAACAACTCATCGCTAGCTAGGCTTACATGCCAAATTACTGGTGTGTTCATTCATAAAATAGGCATTTACCTCAAAATATGGCTGTAAGTACCCCAGTTTAACAGAACTCCACATATCAACAACTGGTGACTTTGACACATGCAACAAAGTACCAATAAAGGAGGAGAAGAAGAAAAAGACTACCAGCTGATGTAAACAATACCGGTTTCCAACATTCAAAAAAACTGTTTTGCAAATCTTTTTGGAGGAAGGAAGTGCATTTAACATATATGTTAGGCTGCATTTGTTAAAAACAAATCTTAGTACACCTTTAAATCAAAATTAAATGTAAGTCAGCCTCCACTCAACAGCGTGCATCTTGTCTCACGCATTAATACTAGGTTGGAAAGTGCAGAGATGACCATCTGCCTCCCTCTAGATAGTCCAAAAACATGTTTTGGTGGTCATAGAGAAGGCCAACAAGCTGTCAACTGAAGGGGGTAAATATAATTGGAAGTACTATTTCCTTGTGTCATTTCTGAAAATATAGCAACTCTGGTTTCTACAGAAAGTGGGTCAAGGAAAAGTCATGGAGAGACATTTTGAAAGATGAGATGTCTCATAAAATCCAAACAGCCGTCATGTGGAGGTGGCTTGTGACTTGTAGTTAGATAGCAAAAGGCAAATTACACAGTACTACTGCTAAACGAAGGTCTATATGTTGTCCATTATGTCCATTTTGGAGACATATACCGTTTATATAATACTAATTAAGCAAACAGAGCACAATCAAACTTCATTGTATTATTGCGGATTAATCATTGCAGCTTTAAGATGACTGCGATGCCATAATGAGGCTATTGTGTGATAATATTTCCATAACGACTATCGCTCAGAAAGGACAACAAAGTAATAGGATACCTTACTGACACTCAACAAATCTTTCAGGTGGCCCGTATAGAGGACTCTTCCGCCTGAAAATAGCACTTCCAGCTGCAGTCTGCACTCCATGGTACATTAACAGCAGGATGTCTTGTCGGTCCTATTCCCAGGCAGAGGCTCAGAGAGGAAGACTACAGGACAAGGATAAGTAGGTTCCAGGAGGTAGGCTCCTGCCAGATTACATAACAATGGAGGATGAACTCTGGCAAGGACGTTATGTGAGGAGATATACCCCTGATGAATATTTTCTCCTGCACGTGTGGAAGATTTTATTTTATTACTCCCTCAAGCACAACTTTGGTGTCTAAGTCCCTGTGATCCTTCTCACATCATTACCAGTCATGGGAAATAAGCGGAGCATCATTGTTGCAGTGATGTGTCACTGAGTAATTCTGCTCAGTTGTACTACAAAGGGATCCTGTCACAAATGTGACTTTGGAGCTATAGATTTTTGGGTCAATTTTCAATGCAGATGGAAACTCTGCTCTACTTTAATACTTCCTCAGAGCAGATTAAGATAAGCATCTCCCTTCCTGTCCTAAATTCAATGAAATGACAACCCCTACTGTGCCCCTGATTCTGACAAGAGAGCAAGTGTGATATGTCTTGCTTAAGCAAACTGGCACTGAATTTTCAGTAAGTTTGACCCAGGTCAGACTTAGCTGAGCCTAACCTCAATCCCAGACTTTCAAGCACAGAGAAGAAAAACCCTGCTGAATAACCTCACAAAGGATGAGGATAATTAGGATGACTGGAAGTGTTTTCGCAAGGCTGCGGTTCTTTTCAATATGACTTTTCTCTCACAGTCACGCCAGGATACACTCATTGATATATCTAGACACATAAAAATCTGATTTTGCTTGCAGTTTTACTGCACTGTCAATACCAGAAATGAATGTTGCCACGCTGGCATTGTGATTAGAATTCTGTATTGTCTGCTTCAGTCCAGGAACAATGCGCATGCAGGTATGATATATGTCGAGATATTGTGAAGGAGAGCAGGAAATAGTAATGAAGGCGCAGCTCTTAAGGCATACAATCATACCCATAACAATAACAGGCATTTGTAGGCCAGTTGTGGGCATAATGTACAATGTAAAATCACTACATCTTATATTCAGAATCAGTTCTCCAAAGTCACATATGAATGACAAGTCTAACAGCAGCCTCACTGGCATTCAATAGGAACAAAATACCCAGTGTGATCCGAATGATATTTTGTGTTTGCGTCTATTGTGAGCACAAAGGGTCAGCAGGTGGCCCATTGAGGTTACTGTCTGGTTGCTCATTTTGTGGTCTGAAATATTATTCAGTGGTTTTAGTGGGGCCTCTGTGAACAGTGTCAAGCTCTCCTCGTCACACAAATTTTATAGGACGAATCAAGGAGCTCTCTGTGGCCAATTCAGACTCCCCTGCATCGTATTGATCTGTCACTGACATGGCAGTAATGCAGGACACTGGTGCTAATGGAGGGTGATAAAGTAACTGTAAACCCGCTGCAACTCGCCAGTGCATCACTGTAAAGGCTGGTAGGAGCAAACAAGAGCCGCGGAGGCAAGAAGACTAACAAATAGGATTTCAAAATTTTTTTATACTCCCTCCATAAACACAAAGAGACCTTTTATGGATTCTTTGTGAGGATGACAATAAGAAAGCATTTCACCACAGAGAGCAACAAATGTAAAGTGAACAATTTGGGGGACTTTTATGGCCTTCTGAGACTGTGAGCTCAACGTAGTGTTTGCTTTCCACTTGAACCTTAAATATGCATGTGCTGAGAGCTCGGTGGGGGAAAATAGCTGGCCTTTTTGTTTGTTTACCATGTCTCAGGGGAATTTTTGTAAAATGGCTAAAGAAAGCTAATTGCCTTTTTGTTACTTCTAACCTTTCACATTTGGATGCATGTAACTTCCTGCAATTACACTATGTGCCAAAGGATATGTGATTTCCCCATTAGATTTCAGTAATCTGTTCCCTTAGGAGTAAACCTACAGTTCTGTGCAGTACACAGGCCCGGCAGTATTAAACAACACTGTAATTTGAATAGTTTCTTTGTCTTTATCAAAATCTTATTGCTATGAGGGTCCAGTTACCACCACTCATCAAACACGTCACTTGCGAGATAGTAGTGTGATAATTATTGATCGCCATGGAGGAAGTCAAATTTCAAACTCACTCTCTTGCTGCAGGGGTCGAGTCTTGCATGAGGACACCTCAGTTGTGGTTTGTCCATTTAAGCGATCATCTCTCTAACCCTCTGGCTAGCCTATATAAATGTCACCACACGTTATTTACTGCTTATATGATTATTGCAGTAGCAGAGAGCCATGTAAGAGGAAACACTTGCATGCCACGTCCGTGAAGTTGGGGAACTCACAAGAGACAGATTAAAAGAAGAAGAGTCAAAATTGAAACAGCAGAGGCCAAAATCTCTTGACTTTTAGTCCCTAGCATGGGTCAAGCTCCAGAAATGCTGCCTACATTTCCCATAATGCTTTTTTCAAAGCCCACATCTCCAGGTTGTAACACAGAAATCTCTCAAACATTTGAAGTCTCAAGCCCAAGCCATAACCCTGATGACATTATCAGGGTTGTTTTTTATTTACTTTAGCTCCTTTCAGGCAGAGTAGCACTCCTCATGACGAATAAACTGAACTCAGTGTATAAAGGAGTGTCTAGTGGAGTGCCCTTTTAAACCCAACAACATGTATTGAAAGATAGTCCTTACAGAGTAACACAGCAACTGTTGTGTGAGAACTGACACACAAGGTTATTACTCAGAGGTGATTTTACAACATCACCAGGTACATATTGCGCCAGGAGACTCATTAGCAAAAGTATCATCACAGCTCCAGAAGTCTTTTAGACAGACTAGAAAGTGATTTTTTGGGGGGCATGCAAATGCGTTACAGTTCTTTCAGTGTGGTAGACAGAGCAAATAAATAATCAAGTAATTATTCCAAACAGGAAGTAGTGTGATCACAGTGTTGGTTTTACAGTATGTCCCCAACAGAAGCAGAGAATGAGAAAAAACCTATACATTCTTTAGGCATTCACGAGATTCATAAGCTTCTTTTTAACCTTGTGGTGAGCAGAATTTTATTTTACAAGAGCTTTCATTTGTTTAAGGTTGCCTCCAATTATTCAAAGGTTATAGCCATTCACATAGTAATCATGCAACAAAAACCAGTGGTGTCCTTGAAGCGCAGTTCTTAACAGAAAGGGTCCTGAGTAACAAGCATTTCATCTCGTCGAGTGGTGGCTGAGTTAGAATTTGTGCTGTCATTGGTTGGAGCGTTGATACAAGTGTCATACATTCACAGTGGCTCACAGTGAGAAGGCAACATCTGATTGAAACATACAATATGTTCGGTATGCATAATACACATATGTTATAAATAAATGGGTGTATGGGTGTGTACAATAAGCCTGGAGCATTGGAGTGAGAAAGACAGATTTGGTTCATGAACATTTTTAAATCAATTTATATTCAGACTATTGAGGAAATCATACTTTTATCACAATTTTATTTATTATAGGACAGTCACCTGTTAAAGAGAAAAAGGTATATTTATCGATCACACACATATTTTTCTCCCTAGGGCTAACATTAATTGCAGTCTTCTTTCAAAGATATATTTTTTGTATATAGTATCTCATGGTAACTCTGCAAATGCTGCTGGCTAAAAAAGCTTTTAAATCTCAAACACTGATTGAGCTGTACTTGAGCATAGAAATAACATATGAATCCTTAAATTGGCTGCTATTCCCGCTTTTCTGCAGTGCTATCGGTAGTTCTCATTTCTCTCATACTTTCTGCAGTGTTAAATGGATGGCTGATATAGATTTCTATTAAGATGGTGGAGCAAATTTTATTTTTCCTCTAAACTGTTCTGTCAGACTCTTTCACAGCATCGTAACATTCAATATAGTGTCTATTTTTTGCTCCATTTAACTCCCAAGCTGCTTAGGTTCAATATACATCATGCTTCACGCTATCACTTCACAACCTGGCAAAATAGCCAGTAGCTTCTTTCCATCCTTCTTACCTCTTGTCTATCCTTCTCTCACCTCCTCCACTTGACACCCTTTCTCTGTGAACTGACTACACACTAAGTCCACACATCTATCTGCTCCTCCACCGCCTTTGACCTTCTCCGTTCACTTTCTTCTAGACTTCCCTGTCAATCCGCCTGCCTCTTTGCTGTCTGATGCCTTGCAAATTGAGCAAACACAAGTTCAGGTTGCTGGAAGAAAGTGGCTCAAATCTCGCTTGTCTGATGACCTCTCTCACTTTCAGTTGCTCCTCACCTTCTTATCGACATTTATTTCAGCTGCTACCCCAACCCTCCTCGTCTAATTCTAATCCTGTGCCTCTAACCCCTGCAAATAATTCTCTGTATATCTCTCCTCACCCCCATCCTCTCATGCCCCCTTACCCTCCTCCGTCTGAGGGTTCTGTCTCTTCTGCCTTGACAAGAAGTTAGACAATATTCGAAGCTCCGTCTCTTAACTACCCACTGGCCCTGTCCTCAATTCCCCCACTACTTCCTCTGCTGACCTTACTGACTTTGGTTTAAATTATCTATCTCCTTTCTCCACAGATGAGGTCCTGAAACTGATCCACAGTCTTGCCACTTTTCCTGATTGCTATCATCAGCACCTCTCTGACGGCAGAGCGATTACAATCTGCCTTGAAGTCAGGTGAAGTGCTACTGTGGGAACACTTCACAATAATGGAACTTTACAAGCTTTAAGAAAGTAAATCAATATCAATGATATTCTTATAATACTATAACATTTGTAGTAGTACATCATTAGTATTAACAGTTTATATGAGTCATAAGGGAGAAAAAACATTGATGTACATAATTTATACTGTATGTCATCATCTAGTCTACTTTTATTTCAGGTTAGACATAAATATTCTTCTTTAGGAACACAGAAAGTTTAAAATATGTTCCTAATCATATACAAATATTAATCGCAAACATTATTCAGATTGCCGCAGGCAGCGTTGCAGTAATGTACGGTGGTGATGATACTGTTTCTAAGTGCCATTCTCAGCCAACTCCATCAGTTTACAGCCTGTAAATATGCGGTAATATGCAGAAATTATATTTCTCTTCTTAACAAATTAACTACACTTTGCCACATCACACAATAGACTGATTTGGATATTGATACTGTATATCTGCTAAATGATAATCAAACCCCTTTGTTCTAGCTTGCAGCATAAATCAGCTGCATTGATGCATGGCCATTTGCTATGGTGACAGATCTAATTTTGTGAGAGTTGGGGTCCAAACTACGCTGGTTGATATGTGCAGCAGAGCAGGTGAGCCTCCGATGTCGAATTTGTAGATCCGTATGAAGATCCTAGTCTGTGTGAATTAATATTAGACACAAAATTAGACACTGTACATATATACAATGGCTCAAATGACTATGTGTAATGTGAAAGGGGTCACTCATAGTGATGAACCTGCTGTTCCCCTCACCTCTACATGAGCGTTTAGCATCTTTCAGCTTGTCGTTTTGGTTTTTCAGTCCTGCAACTTTACTGCTTTGTTTCACTCTCACCGCTCTCATCCACCTCACTTCCAGACACAGCTGTCAGCTGTTTTCAGTAAAAGAAAAGCTCTGATTAACCTACTGTATGCTAGCTGGTGAACATAGTGGAGCATTTAGATCCTAATGAGCCAGATTACCTCAGACATTGGCTGAGACATAAACAGAGTTAGAAATTGAATGACTATTGAACTTACATTCGCCATGTGGGCACAAACACAACTCTAAATGAATGATAATGTTGCTCCATGTCTGCTGGATGTGTGGGCTACTGTTTGTATGAAGCATAATGTTGACTTGATTTTGAGGTTTGGTGCATTGCATTATATTGTTAAGTGTTATAAGTTATATTGTATAAGTGTTTCTTATTTTTAATAATGCTCTACAACAACATCAAAACCGCAACCTCAGAAATCAACATATACTTCAATCGACTCAGAATGAGTCACAACCTTTGAACACTGTAAGCTTTGCAAAGATGGTATTTGTTGCGTGGCTGTTGCATTAGATTGCATTATAGGCTTCAGGTGTTCGTGTTCTTCTGTACACCCCACTGTGTTATTTAATGTTAATGGCCTCCCTCTGTGAAAGACTGATGAAAGAAATAATTAATCAGTTTAAATCAAGTATACCTGCAGACATGATTGTAGTGTTTGAAAAGGGCTGGGATGATTCATCATTTGTGCCACCATCTCTATCTTTATAACAAAGTATATAATATTTAGAAAATAATACTGTAACAATTGCTTTTCAAAAGGAGACAGTACTCTAGAAATTGACTTAATTTTAAGGACCAGCTTAAAAAACATTTCAGAAAATGTACACATGGGTCGATGGCAGATTTAGGTGGAATGTTCCCATCAGTCTATCTAAAACATGAACAACTGATCTCAGTAGTGAAACACAACACACACACACAACAGAGAGAGAGAGAGAGAGAGAGAGAGAGAGAGAGAGAGAGAGAGAGAGAGAGAGAGAGATTTCTTATATAAGATGGTGGTAAGCATGGTAAGCAAATCATACACCCATCCAAGCAGAAGTCTACCGTGGCCTACAGTAACCATAGACCAAACCATAACCAACCGGCCCTAACAGTGAACACCAGGAGCAACTGGTCCCAGTTTGTCTGGCTGGGTGGGGGTGGGGGGGGTGGGGGGGGGGACTGCTTGCCTGTACACACACACAAAAAAACCATGCTCCATCCTGAAGACAAGAATGAATACCTATACAGGGTGTTAAAAAGTGGTCCTTTACTACATTTACTAGAAACTGAACAGAGGCCACTGGGCTTTGTTCAACTTGACTGATTGAACTCATCAATTATAAATGCTTGCTTATTCACGCAGTTGGCTAAAGACACACACAAAAAGGAACAAAACTGTTGCAGATTGCACATGCACAAGTTAAATACAATAAAAACCCTTTTACAACACTATGAGTTTTTTTTTTAGGTGAACTGCCAAACAGTGCCTAACTATAATGACATATAATTGCTCTGAAAGGATTCCCATTTGCTCCAATTTACTATCTGTGGAAATTTAAAGTGAAAAATGGGAAAGTGAAAAAAAAAATACACATCAGGCTTTCTTTATTATTACATTATTACTGTATGTGACAAGATATTAATATTTTTGACAACTGTTGGCCAATCAGTACTGTCACATTCTATAATTTGTTTTTTATGAAGCTTAATTTCATACTGGTGAGAAGTGTCATCACTAGTGCGACGGAAAATACGGTTTCCAAGATTTTTGTTGTTAAATATACAGTAGTTATATCACACTGCATCACCTCCTTGACATGCTGCTCAACACTTATCATGTGAAACTGATATTATGGCTTTGTGAAATGTAAATTAACTACATCCAAAATTAAACAGAAACAGCACTTTGTCAACATTTTCAAAAGCTTTCTATGAAAAAAAAAAAACACTGCACAGCCTAAAATGGACTGTAAAGTCACCTCACCTTGTGATAAACAGCATTCGCTGATTCAATTTATCCTTGTTCCCCTCTCTTTCCTTCCTGCCTCATCTCCTCTCAGAGACAGACTATGCTTTCATAAGAGGCATAACTGCTGTCAGTTTAATGTCTTGAACGCCTTTGTTGGTGATACTCGTTTCCTGATCTGACAGACTCACTTCTCCAAGTGTGTGATAAATTTGATAATGTACTTTTTTTTTAATGCGTGTTTAAGTGATCACAAAAACATTATTTTAGCCATCACATTCCTATCATCTTATGTTCATTTTAATGCCATTTATATTACCAATCACATGTTGTTATCCAATTTAACTGCGTCTTTTCTTGTCATTTAGATTAGTTTAAGAGAGTGAGATGCTTTTAGGGTTTTTTGTTATCTCAAGTGTGAATTCAACTTTGCTTGTAACAAACATGATGGTCGCATGTGCATACAAAAAAAAAAAAGAGATGTAACAAATGTATAACAAGGTCCAACAAATTGAGCCAGAGTAAGTGTCTGTGCATATAACCATGGAAACTGTATGTGTGCACTGCACTGTGCAATACCGGGACCATCTGTAGAGGGAAGTGAAAGATACACTGCATGGCAGTAGATAAAAGAGACTGGCTGACAAGGTGGGAGTTAAGGTGGGTTGTGTGCTGTGCTGAATAAATGGAGTCTGGACTTAAATACTGAGACAGCGTCTGGTTTTTTAACATTGATGGGAAGCTTGTCCATGTAGAGGGGTCCTATTGTCAGAGGTTTTTGTTCCCAAGCTGTTTTTTTTCTTTCGAATGCAGGCATGATTAATCCTGCAAGTCCATAATCGATATGTGCATTTGCAGAAAGTCAGTGAAGAGAGACTAAGAAAGGCTGGATTATGTATGTGTTTTCTGGTTTGTGTAGGTATTAGGGCTGCATATTTGTGGATGTGTGTGTGTGTTTGTGTGTGGAGGTGAGGAGGCCTTTGCATTGCAGTAGTTGGTTCTCTGGGATTCTGTTTTTCTCAGATGCTAAGGAAAATGACAGAATAAGTAATCCAGACTTAATTTAAGATGTAAATAGACTCATTTGGATAATACCTCGGAGCAGTTGGCAAACTATCAACCTTTGGGGGTAACGTTGTTAGGAGAACTGTTGCGCCAACTTTTAATGTGATGTTGTATATCATCTTCATTAGAGTGAAAAAGAGTACTGTAATCACATAGTGTATGTATCTGAGGGGGAATATCTTGGATAACAGAATAAAACTAAACTTTTGGAAGTTGTAGTTGTAAGAATCTGAATTCTAATCTAAACACCATGTATAAAAATGATGTATTAGTCAGGTATTAGCAAAACCAGCTAATAGGACAGGAGGAGAGATGCCAACAAGCTGAAGAGTACAGAGACCAAAGGCATCAAAGGCTACACTTGAGTCAAAGAAAACAAGGACTAATGCAGAGCCCTGGTCAAAATAGCAGGTCATTTGTTACTTTCATTAGAGCTGTCTCAGCGCTGCTGTACACTGCAGTCTGGGGCAGATTCATGGAGGCGATAGATACAGAGAAAGCAAGTGGGCTCAAGATTGCAAATTGGTCTGTCATTTTTCAGACTTCAGTGTTGCTGATGAGCTTTTTTAATAGTGGCTTGAAAACTGCTACTTTGTCAGTTCAGAAAAAAAATAATACACAGAAAGGAGAACTATTTAGAATATTAAGTAAGAGTTTTTGCCCAGTGTGGAGAATTGTTCTTCTGGTAAGTTTCTGGGAATGGTTTCTAAAAAGTACTGGTATCATTTTTATACCATGATTTGCACAATTTCTGATTGAAATGTAATAAAATCAAATACACCCTCATTTGGTTGGTTAAAAATTATATGTTAATGTATCAAATAAAGTTATTTTACTATGGGATGGCAGTCGCAAAATCACAGAAATGCAGCATCCTCAAAGAATTGAACCTTTTACATTGAATGTATTTTCAGGTATTTACTGTATGAAGACCACAAGGGAGATTAGACAACTTTGTCCATTTGAAACATTTCAGGTAGAGTTATAGTAGTATAACAATGAAAATACATTCAGTGAGTGACATACAAAGAGTATTGCAGCAAATTACAAGATGCATGTACACTTTGCGGGAGCTGTCTTGCGGGAGCAGCAACATAATAACATTATTATTCTTATCCTACTGCTGTCCCTCATTTGTTGTTTACTTGGATTTGTATTTTCCTGGCAGTGCCTCAGAGCATGTCAAGTCCAGTGCATGAAGCAGCCAATCCTGTTTTATATTGGATTTTTTAAAAATCTGTTTATAGCATTAAACTCTGAGAGACATGTATTTTATTCTAACGTGTTTAAAGGTATTAACAAGCACCACAAAATCTCCTCAGTCTGACTCATAATTCTAGGACCCCGCTTTAATTCAGACACCGGACTTTTTGATGGACAGACAGCATTATTGAACTACTATTAGTTCTCATATGACCTTCCTTCTTGCAGAAAGAGAAGTTCCTAAATAGGATTATTGGTGTCTTTAACCAGCATGTCAAGCTGAGAGCACTATACAATTAGCGAATCATTGTTTTCCAGAGATGTTCAAGTGGCATCTTGAATGATCAAGTATTAAATTATCATTTGAGAGAAATGCTGCAGTGTTCATCTTTGTTGTTGATTTTTTCATTTCAACAGAAGCAAAAAAAGCTAAAGTAAAGTACCAGCATGTGGAAACATTTAGAGGTTATGTTTGAAACAATGATAGCGAAATTAGTTCCTCTTCCTGCAGATGGAAGATACAGATCTTGATAGACTTCTAATTCATAAATCTTTTAAACATCTAATAGCCCCTAAATACAACAATACTTTTCCTATTAATACTGATAGGGGCAAAAGGTAAAGATTGAACTTGTTTTTATCTATTAAAACTCTATAAAGCAACATATCTGATATTAACATTAAGTCAAATGTGAAAAAGGTGCTAGTATAGCTAATCCCACTGAGAATCAAACTCAGATTCTGTAGCTTTTTGCAGCTTTGAAGTTTTCACTGACTCTCAGCAGTTCTCATCAACACCCCCATATGTGCTGTGTAAAGCATGCCATATAACACTGTGGTCAACTGCCCCTTGTACAACCTGATGGTATGCTACTCGCGTAGCTTGAAATGGCAGAGAGCCAAAGTAAACTAGTGGTTAGTAAAGAAATTCGAGGATATAGCAAGTTAGAGAGACAGATAACATTTCAAGAGCTTAATGCCAGTGAATACTTGACTTACATTCATCAGGTGGCAAAAAATTGGACTTCTCATATCATTTATTTCTAGATATGATAGCAATAAGACCCTAAAAGGCAGATAGTATATCAAGGCTCTGTTGCTGTTAGTTTATTTCGGCAATCTACTGAGTGCATAAGTGCTTGGGCAGCAGCGAGAATTATAAAAACTATCCTCTTGCTTTCAAAAAATTAAACACAGAGAGTAATGTTGACTGAATTAGTACGAAACAGCAATGTTCTCTGCAGAGAATCACCAGTTAACTGTTGAACTGAAGTAACACATTTCTGAATTTATTTCACAGACTAGCTTGTTAGATTGCAACCAGCTAGCTTCAAGGCAGCTCACTCTGCTTATGATCTACTCCTCGCTGCTGCCAAGGCACTGCACCCTGCAAGGGCCGCTTTTGTATCCCCAGTCCTGCAATTACTTTTCAGTTGTAGATGTACACTCACCAAAGCTTTAAGGGGCCAGTATACTCTATCAGAAGTGCTTGTCAGATGGATGAATAGCTTCGGAACCCGTGTCTCTCCACACCTTTCCAAGTCGGATTAGGGGGGGCTGTGCCTGATAATTTCTGTGACTTTCCGAAATCTTCGATGCAACATTCACACCAACTTCACACTGTGATTGGCTAGCTGTGCATAGGTGAGAAAGGAGCCACTCCTCTCTCTAGCTTTGTTTTTTCTTTTGTTACACAACTATTTCTGTCACTTTACATGTGAACAACCGAGTGCAACACTATGAATGTCTTCCAGGAGAGACTGCGCTAAAATGTGTGCCGTTATACCCATATTTAAACAATATTGCGTCTCCCCCATCTCTATGGAGGCCGGCTTCTCACTACGCCTTCAAGTGTGGCCGTTCGGTACAACTATTAACACTTTTGATTTCCAATGTAGTCGTACGAACTAGTTCTGATCGAATATACTCCCCGGCCCTTATTGTGCCACTTCCACCAAATTTATCCATCCCAACAATCAAATGTGAAATCCCCATTAGAGGCTTGGTTGGGAGTGACAGTTAGGACAGATCATCTGGTAGTGTGAAGGCCTTACAGATTTATCCATCCATCTTAATCACTCTAATTGACTTGTGGACTGTTCTGAGCCATCCTGATAACATGAGAACCGTTTGGTATCACCAACTGCACAAGTCCTTTAAAGGGGATCAATGTTTCTCACCTGCCATGGAAAATTCTGTTTAGTAGGTTCTCCTTTTATCGCTGCATATTAATGGCTGCATCAACATGAATATTAATGCATATGTGATCACACAGGATGCTGTGAGATTAGAGGTCTTGACGTCAGTGACATATCAGGAGTCAGGAGGATCATCTCAGCTTCATCGTTGTGTGTGCGATACTGCTTTTCCTAATCGTCTGGCATGTAAAAGAGTGAGACAACAAATCGGCGAATTTTGTGATGCGAGTCATTTTTAAAAATGTCTAAGGATTTTAAAAGTTTTCTCATGTGGCCCCAGTATTTGAAAAGCAACTGCTGTTCTCAATCTACCATGACGTTATGCACTCTGTCTGTACTCTCCCTCTTTTTGTTTGGAACCATTATTCAACTTATCTCTCATTTTGCCACACAGTTGCTAATTGTTTTGTTTTACAAGAAAACTTTTATTAAAGTTGTTAACTGCTGCGAAATGGATTAGTATGCCATCTTTCTCCACACTGTCTATGGATTTGTGTGTCAGCTAAGGTAATTGGATCATTGATCTGTTCATTCATCCCTTTATTTGTCTTGTCACATGTAGTAAAACTGTTCTCTCTCGAAAGCTGAGCTGCATTATACAGTTGGTGTTTGGTGTAATTAAGTTCAGCCTCATCAAGTTCACCTCGATGCTCATATACAGACAGATTATAACTATCAGTATAACTCAGTAAAACTTTATATTAACTTTACTCCTCTTGACAAGTTACTATATTAACTTCATAAATGTATTTATACATCCGATTTTTCACCGTGACACACTGTTGATCACAAAAACGTTTGGCTAATCTAATCTAGAAAGTGAGACACATTTGATAGCAAATGAGTAAAGATGAATATTGCTAAACATGTTCCTCCTGTACAGTCCTGCCTTGGACTACTGCTAACATACTTAAAAACACTCAAACTTCCCCAAACTTCCACTATTTATAGACAAACACCAGCCCAGAATTTCACTCAGCTTCAAGTATTTGGCAAGAGTTTTAGGGGGTGGGTGCGCACTCATTTGCATACATTTGCATGTCATTAGCACTTCAAACCTACAAACTTGAAAGGCTTTCCTTGTCAAGACACTCTAATCTTCCTCTCTCCCTCTCCGTCTCCCTCTCTCTCTCTCTCTCTCTGTCGTACTCTTTCCCAGGTCTCTGCTCTCTCACACAAGCAGTGATTAAGGAAGCTCGGGACATCAATTAGAAAGTTTAACCTTCTGTTCAGACTTATGACAACTTCCGGGGTATTGAAATCTATTATGTGCTTGTGTTTGTGTGAGTGTATCTGAGTTTACAGCATGTGCCACACTCTTGACTAACATTAAAGAAAATGCCTCAATACACTCAAACACACACACAAAAAAGAGAAACCTTTAAAAAAAAATAGACATTTGAATCTTGAAATTTCTTGAGCTTTCTGGGGATTTGACCAATAAGTAGCTAAAAGGGTTTCCTACTAGAAGTGAGGTGATTCAATTAGTGATTTAAGGGTGACTAAAGTTTTTAGTTTTTATATATTTTGAATTTCATTAATAGAACCTTTGGTATATGGTCAAAAAAGTGATCTAAATGTATCCCTTCATGAAAAGTTCTCCCATCTCAGACACCAGACTGGCTTTGTCTGAGTGTGTCAGAGAAAGCACTGTAGTATTACTTTGCAATCAAGCCTTCTAATTATTTTTAATGTTGTTGTATCCAGCAGGCTCATGCAACTCTGATTAACTCCTCCAACAATGTTAATACAGTACAAATTAAATCAAGCCATTAAATTATTAAAAAAAAAAAAAAAATCAAAAATCAGCTATTTATAATAAACAGCGGCAACTCTGGACCACATCAAACATTCAGTCGGGGCAGGCATCCTGTACTTTTGCATAATTATACATCTTAGGACCATATGAGTGTACTTGAGTGTGAATTATAAGAAGTCTGATACTGGCGGTGAAAAAAAGTAAGAGTAAGCTGGGACATGTAAAAGCCCAGCTGCTTTGCAATGCCCTTTTTCTAAATATCATAATATTGTACAAGCTTTGGTTTTTGACACAATGACAACATCTAATTAGTGATGGCAGGACCTTTCATAAACTGAGTTCTACTGAGACGAATAGAAACAGCAGTGACAAGCAGTAGATTGGCACACTTGCAAAAATATCAACAAAGCTTCAATGCCATCAACACCCCCAAAACCCCAAAGTCATTTCAAAACATGTAATCTCTGTCATGCTTTCTTGTAAAATGTTCATATCCACTGAACTGTTTTGGAAAATGCAGACTTTGACAACATCGCTTCATTTCTTGTCACAAGTTTAGACAGCTTCCTCAACTGAAAAGAACTTCTTGGTGCAGACTGAAAGAGAATACAGCAATGCCTGGTGACATTAATAAAAGACTTTCTGTGGCATCAGCAAATAAATTGTGGTTCCTTATCTCGTGGTTTATTAATTACAGATATAACTTGCCTTTTGTAAACATTAAGCACATTGGAGTATTTTTATTGAGTTTTTATTAATCTATTATTAACTTTCTTCCCTCTATGCTTTGATTTTATTTCTTTTCTCTTTTTTTTTTTATATATATTGACAGCTTAAGAGACAGGAAAGGTGGGGGAGAGAGAGGGTATGACATGCAGCAAAGGGCCTGGGTTGGAAGCGAACCCGGGATGCTGCGGTAAGTTCACAGCCTTGATGGTACGCGCTCTACCAGGTGAGCGCCCCAGATTTTATTTCTGAGTATGGCAATCAGGAAGACAATACCATGTAAATGCTAGTATTTTAATGCTGATAGAATTAGCTATTATGTTACAGTGCAAACATAACTCAAATGAAACTTGCAAATTCTATGATTAAGGCTGGATGCACTTGGTACAGTTAAAAGAGCTAGAGACATCTCTATTTGTGTTGAGATGACATGACATGAGAGCCGGTGACAAGGACTTCAGTGTCTTTCTGCATTCAACTCAAGGAAATTTGGGAGGCATTCAGTTAGACAGCTTGTGGCTCACCGCACATACTAAATTAAGCAGAAGTAAGACAATCACCAATAAAAAACAAAAACATACTGACAGATAACCAGTCCGGGGCAGTCCCAGAGATGCCAAGGCAATCCCTCAGTTCATTATTTACCACGCCAAAGGCTGTGCAGAGGTCAAGCAGAGCATGGAGCATTAGCTACATCTCATCAGAGATCATTTATAACAGGTAACAGAGGGATTATTTGGAATTAATACACAGTGTCTTTATGTTAATGAGGTGAGGCTCAGAATTTCCCGCTCTCAACGAGTAAAATTAAAACAAAACAGCACTTTAAGTCCATCTCAGGTGGGTTTTCTCTATCCCCAGTTAATGACGTAATGTCAAACATTCATGTCTGCTCTAACAATCAACAACTATTACTTAAATAAGTCTGGAGGTTTTTCAAACCACTCCTAAGTTTGTTTTCCAGCATGTCATGCTTTTATTTCAATCACAATGTAAATTCAGTAAAGTTCGTTGGTTAAAGCTGTCCAGTTAAAAGGTTCTGGTGCTCATGAGCCGGCAAAATAAACCCTGACAAGATTCTCATTTTAAAACGACTCAGCTAGAGACAGCGTTTTCAACCAATGCACAAAACTAATGGTACCTTAACTAGCTAGCTAGCTACAACAGATCAAATCTGCTTGTGACAGCTGTCATTTCAGCCGGTAAAATTTACAGTCACTGGCTAGAAATGAGAAGCCTACTTTTGTCTTCTTCTGTCTAAAATAAATGACAAATTGTTTGAAATATTACTAAGAATTTTGAGGGTTAAATCTGCCGCGGTTATCATTGTAAACTTTCCGAGAATGGAAAACTTGACAGGCAACATTAACTAAGAGGGGCATGGTTTTGTCCTTGTTTTTCCAACCCTGGCAGCTACAGCGCATGAAGTTATAGTATGACCTGTTTTCTACTTTTGACCTCCTGTATGAATGCACCAGTGCAGCAGAAAACAAACTCCCTCCCTCTTTAGATGAAACGCCTTCCCATAAACTCACCGCAAATGTCTGTCAAGTACTGTGTCATGACACATACAAAACACATACATTGTGCAGCTTTCCAAAAAGGCTTCCCTGAACTGAGATTTGCATATAGATAAGATGGCTTAGCCTCGAACTGGGCGCACACATGACAGACTGATGTGCTTAATTTAAATTCACTACAATATGCTGCTGGTTGGAAGGTCCATGTAGTCATCGTCATGTAATCATATGGTTTCTAAGAAGACATTACAATAATATTTAAAGATAATCAATTTAAGACTGTCACCAGCACCTAAAGAGGACGGTGCCCATTTCTGTTCATGCCAGTCAACCCAATGGTACATCGAGCCCAGCATGTAAAGATGTTGCAGTACTACTATGTAATGTAGAATTATGTTTCTTTACATAACTTCTACAATTTTCATAAATGCATTAAATGAGAAATTAGAAAAAAAAATGGCTTAAGGGACAAGGCCCGCATATCAACAGATTGTAGTATAATTTAATTAGTTAAATTAGGCCTCATAAGGCTATTGTTGTTTCTTGGAACTATGTGAACTATTAGTGCTGATTAGCTAAAAGGTTTTTTGTCAATATTTCAATAGTCTTAGACCCTGATTTTGCTTTTACCATTTTTTTTTCAGGTAAAAAAAAAAGAAAATCCATGTAAACACCATTATTTCTTGTTTAAAGAAGAATTCAAATTAGCTTTAATGTTTGTAACTGCTCCTTCAGCAGTCAGACCCACACCTAGCTCTCTTAGTCAACATCTATCTGTATTGACAAATAAATATTTATCCCCAGTTTGCTTGTTGTTTTCCCGAGAACATGGATAAAACTAGTCTGTCGCTGGTAATTGATCTCAGCCTGAGACAGGTTGAGGTGGAACAAAGGGATTTCTTTCTGCCTCCTTCTGTCTCCTTTCATTTGCTACTTTACTTAATTAGATTCTAATTCACTTCAGGAGCAGTTCTATCAATAAACATGGACAGTTCTCCTGGTGCAATACCAAAGCCAAGCCTCTTGCGAAAACATGTCAAGTAGAACGAAGATATCAGGATAAATGAAGAATCGCGTCAGATCATTTGATGATGAAATATTACCTTGGTTAAGCACCACCAACTGCATCTATTCCTTCAATTTATTCTCATGTCTCTATCTCTTGTTCAAGTGGTCTCTTCTTTCCTAGATTTTGCTCAATCCTCTGGCTTGTGTTCCCCAACTAACGCATCTGTTTATCTTATTTGACACCAGACTGAGGATAAAATGTACAAACTGCAGCTCAGATAAAGCCGGTAAAGATGCTACATAGAGGGCCTGAGTCTTACTGTACTTCACTTCTGACAGAGAGAAGAAAAAGGGAGAATATGTGGGGAAAAAATAGAGGCGGGAGTTTGGCAATATTATGGAAGGAAAACAGAGGCTCACTATTTTCTATTTTCCCCAATAAAAGTTAATTAGTTATCTTTCATTCCACAGCAAATCCATGCAAAAACACAACATCTTCACAGGTAAATAGAATTTGGTTTACATGTCACACTGTAAGCACACACAGAAGTATTAACACCTCAGCTTTATGACCCCCTTACAAATATGCTCCAATAGAGCATAAAGGGGGCTGAATATAAAAAGGTCTCTTTTCTCATGAAGTGTCTACCTGTAATGATGAAATCAGTGGAGCTCCCTCTGGTGGAGTACAGATGACAATCCTTAGCGCAGTTGTGGAGTATGTTTCAAGGTCTACACTGCAACTGAACTCCTGATCTGAGAGACTCTACCATCTGATACCCCTGAGATGGGAGGAGGCTACATCTTTATCCTCCATTGTTACCCTATTAACAAAATAAAAATACATTTAATTATCACAAACCACCTAGCACCTGTCCCTCTTCTTTTCCTCTTCTGTCTGGTCCTCTCGTCCTAATGACAGAGTAACAGACGCAGTGGGCAGTCCTTGACAAAACCTCCAGAGACCCCATCTGCATGTGGTGGCTACAGAAATATCAAAGTCTGCTGTCTGTTTCCTGTGCTCAAACATAATGATGTAGCTATATGGTCTCTATTCTGTGTCCACTGCTGAACATCATTTAGTCTAAACATCAGTAATGAGAAGCAGCTGTTATCCTTCACCAGCTGAGCTCACAATGAAATGACAAGTAAAGTGCTGCGGGCAGCTAATTGAGGCTGTACTGCTGCCTTCAAATCCAATGCAGTCTCTTCGTGGTGGTTACATTGCTACAAGTCTTTGCGTGCATTTGATGTGGGGAAGAGAGAGTGGAGAGAGATGCTGTGTTTATGTATGTGTGGGTGTGTCTGTCATCTCGTCTGTGATCTCTTCTGGCTCTGCGAATGTGATTGTGCACAGTTCTCCCAAAGAAATGGGACTTTGTAAATGTGGTAACATAACAGTGATAAAACGTTTTACACTCTATGGCGGTAAAGGGAAAGAAATCAAGTTTCATCCGTTTATTGGGTGGGTCATGTGAATTGAAAGAAATATTTATTGATTTTTTTTGTCGGATTTCATTTTCACGAGCAACATGGCAGCGACAAAGGCACGTGTATTTGTGTCCAGTCCTTTGGTAAAATCTTAAAGTTGAAGTGAAATTTGAGCCCTCCTCATTTTTTTGTGTGAGGAAATATTTCTATAAATATACTGCTGCTATTGAGCATATTTTTCAGGGTTCAGTGATATTACAAACTATATTTATCTACATGTGTATATACATATACCTGTATATATACATACACATGAAGGTTTTATCATTTATGGGCACATACTGTACCTTGTAATACTGTATTAAATGAGAATGCCTTGCTTGCCAATTAAATCAAAAAAGCAATATAATTAACTTTTTTTTTAAACTAAGCTGATATGTAAAACAGTAAATCATAGACCAACACAATTAATTGTCTGCTGGCATGGTGGATTTTCTTGACTTAAGACTTAATGAGCATGGGACAGACATGTCTGTCCCATGCTCATTAAGTCTTGTTGTTTGAAAAACAAGGCAGCCTTTGTTAGCTGCATATGGACACGTGATTCTTTCATCTGCAGTGTTTGTGACAGGTCTGCAGGATGTAAAATATAATGCTGAAAGAACCAAAATGGAAGCATGGATGGACAAATGAGTCATGTGTTTAAAGGAGTATGCATGTATTAGTAGTAGGTATAGGAGCAATAATGTTTGACTTGCAGATGTTCTTAAGAGTTTAAGAAGAAATCACTCATATATTAACAAAATGAGAAGCTATAACTATAATTTAACATTAGGGGCACTTACAATTTCTTTCAATTAATTAACTTGAATTAGAAACTTAACGTGCCAACTGAACTCACTTCCAAGGCAAGATGATGGGTCTGTCATGGGATGTTGCCAACAGGTAAGTCGGCTCTCACGTTTATAATTGTGTTGCTTTCATACAGCAGCAGGGTGGGGTAGCGGGGGACATGGCCCATTGGCTTTAAGCCTGGAGAACGTCCTCCCTAGCAGGATGGATCAGCAGAGGAGCGACAGCATCGTGGATTAGTGCAGCCTGTCAAGGTCTGACGGTGCAGTGACAATTTAATCGCTGAACTGGCTCCCCGTAGAAAAAGGAAGATGAGAGGAAGAAAAACAGGAAGGGGAAGTAAAGAGGTTGTGGTCTTCATTTATATGATTCATTTTGTCATATCAGATTCTGTTAATACTGCTGTCAACGTCTACTGGGTCCTGTGAAAAAAACATAAACAGGCTCACAGAGACACAGACAAACGCACACTGGCACTCTCAGCCTATCCCTAAGCTTAACCCTACAGCAAACCACCAATAGAAATAGCTCTTTTCCTCATGGGGACCAGAGAATTGCAAAGGATTTTTTTTATTCCTTTTGTTAGATTCCATGTGCTTCCTCATCAGGGTAGAGGAGCATAGTCCCCTAAGGCATTTGGATTCTCACACACACACACACACACACACACACACACACACACACACACACACACACACAGCATAAGCACTTTGCTTATGAAATACTGGTTTTACCATCTACACAGATGGGTTTTGTAGGAACAGACATAAAACAAATCAATATTAATTTAAATATGATCTAATATCTTATGTCAGCATTGCTTTGGATGAAGCAATCAAATATGCAAATGTTGTTATGTATTATTCAGGACAGCAGTCGTTAGGTGGTATTTATTTTAATGTCTGATCAATCAGAATCAATGCACGAAAGTATAATGCAAAGGACAAGTGATGATCGAGCATTTGAATGTAACTACCATAGCAGGCACACTATAAGTGAGTCAACAACTATTTTTTTCTGCTTCTGGTTTTCCACTAATGAGGGAAGAAGTTACCATGGTAATAGTAGACACGAGCTACCTTGAGCTTTGCCAGGCTTTTAATGCACACACAAGCACAAAGACACACACACACACACACACACACACACACACACACACACACACACACACACACACACACACACACACACACACACACAGAGGATAGTGATTTCATCCTCCATGCTGAGGAGAATAAAAGCTAATCCATTAAAAACATACGGATAATAAAAGGCGTGGTAAAAACATAAAGAAACCATTGGGCAACTCTGACATTTTCTTCTATAATCATCATTATTAAAGGCAAAAACAAATCTCTTTTGCTGGTTTAATGTCTGTCTCTATTGTTATATATTATAGGTTCCATTTGCTTTGACTAAACCTGTAATCAATGCCAAATTTGCAATGATAACATTTTTCATTGAATCAAGTAAAGACCCTTTATCACAGGATCATTACATCTGTATTTAAACCTTTCTATAATGGTCACATGTTTTAGACCTTCTTTTAAGATGTTACCAATTTCATGTACAGGCCACTAAATCCTTGATACTACCAGTTTCACCAAATTAGAACAAAGGTATTCAAATATTCTACCAGTGGAAATTACAATGGTAAACTGTCTTTGTTAAAGTCACTTCTTAAAATGCAAAATGCTTCCTGTGTAATTCTTATGCAACCCGCTTCTCAACTTAGGTCTGGAATAGTAATTTTGCATTTTTATATTATTATTATGGATTTACATATCAATCAGAATGGGGTTTGTATACTGGGTATACAAAATAGCACCAATACACACAAAGCAAGGTCCAATTCATGGTTTTCCTCTTCATATTTCTCTTTGGCAAGGAGGCATCATCAGGCTGTTTCAACTATAGAGCTAACTTGCAGCAGCTTTGCATCATCTGTGCAACACAAGCGAGCCTTTGTGTAGTGTGTTGTTGATACAATGCCCATGCAAGTTAGGAAACATTCTGTTGAAAGGAGGCAAGTATTTTCAGTGAAGGGAGACCATTTTTCTTACTGATTTTTGCAAGAGAGAAAAAAAGATTTTGCAGCAAGGGATGATGTTACTGCAGGAAAAAATTTGGTTTGATAAAAACTGACGTACTGTAGGTAAGCAGGTGTTATTTGTGTACATAAAGAATGAAAATGAGCACCCACATTGTGCAACTCCGTATTTGCTGTGTTTCACGCTGTGAGTAAAGCATGCACAGCTTCTCAACGCCTGAATGTATCCTTGCTGTGTGTCACCAAAACACAACACAATGCTGCAGTTTGTGGCCAGAGCTGCAGTGCACCCTCGATCCAAGTAACATCTCCAGCCGTGCCTAACTGCATGCTTTTGGTTTGCTGAGCACATGTCAGACCGACACTGCTGAGCCCTCACGTCAAAGTCAAAACCTGCATCACTGAACAGGTCCAATATTTGCAATATTAACTACAACTTGCTAGAAATAATTGTATTGAAAAATGCAGAAAGAACGTTACTCGGGCTGAGCTGAATGAAGCGCACCCATGCAGAATGATCAATTATTACACAGTTATTTTCATAAGATATTATCAGAGGCCATAAGGTCCTGTTTTGTCTTGGGCTCCGGGAGGACTTTAAGTGGCTCTGGCAAGCTCTGCTTCACTGAATTACACACATGCCCTCCTGTAATTCACAGACCTCACGTACAGAGCTAACCAATGCATTACTCTTTGCGCCACCAATTAACCTCCCAATAACTCCACATGGAGATGTTGCCTTTTTTTTTTTTTTTTTTTTTAACACACTGATCCAAATTGAAGCACACAAAAAAACACAAATTGCTGGTTGGCCATGAACTTGGCTTTGCTTAAGTGAAAGGAAAGGAACAGTATGGTTTGTGTCAGCAGCGATTATTCGGCACGGAAATTCTGGTGTTAATAATTACCATAATTTGCCCTTGTACCGCCAGTATTTGTGGATCATGTCAAAAGTGCATGGTGCAAGTCATACAGTGTGCTTTTTTCATTACAAAAAAACAAAAAAACAGTACATGAACAAATCCTATCCAGACTCTTTGTAGAGCATATGTTGGACAATTTTAACTTGAATCCCTCATCTGGAGAAAACTTACTTACTTACTTACTTACTTACTTGTGGTTGTGTGTTGTGATTCGTATTCAACCTAGAACCATCAGCATGCACCATTATGCATGGAGTGACAGTTACAGTGGAGGTAGCTGTATCCTCCATGGCACTGTCAGGCACTGTCAGGTCCGTGCTGCATTGGCACATCCAAAGTGTCCCAACAGTCTGCCACAAGTTCTATTTGTCTCTTCACTAACACTGAATTCTTGCACCGGGCAACAATTCTCGTAAGATCACAGGAACATGTGTTATCTCTTCCAATGTTAATTTAATTTAAGGTGCTGTATATTCGCCCGTGGCGATTCTCTACCTCTGGCACAAGGACATACTTTCCCCTTGGGGAGAAGCTTTAGTGGCGGTTTTATTCCAGACTCACCATCACAAAACTGTCTTGAGTGCTGTGGTGCTGAACACAAGAGTAGGAAAGCTGGTGACATGATTGGGTATGACGGCCAGCTCTACTACACCTCTTGATAATGTATTCCTCTACCATTGGCTTTTTTATATTTTCATAGAATATATGCATTCTACTTTTGGCCGCTCAGTGAGTCTGACATCTCAGAGCCAAAGAAAAGTGTGTCATCATCTTAGTCTCTCCTTTGCTATCAGAAATGCACGTCAAATTCATGTTTCTCCTCCTCCTGAAGGCTAATTTGATACCAATCTGAATCTACAAAGGACTGATTTGCGCTGTGTGACAGCTGATGCCTAATATTCCAAATAAGACCATTTATTTTTAGATTTCTATGAAGTGAACAGACACTGCATTGATATAACATACAATATCTATATATGCATTGACTCATACTGTACCAGTAATGGAGATTTCTTTTGACAATGGAGGCATAGCTAAATATCTGTCTTGTTGAAGTAAATATTTATACTTTCACTCATCTACAGATCCACTGTGTGAGATTGTACACTTGTGTGTCAACTACTGTACATTAATTTTGGAATTTAAAGATGGTTTAAATCACATTTTAAAAATAACTGTAATTCTAATTATTATTTTTTTATTTTAATTCTAGTACTTTTGGCATTTGCCTGTGCCACTGAATCAAGTTTAATTTTTGGCCTTCTTAGGGATTAAATAGATTTTTGGTTTGATCTTTAAGTGATTTTACTGTTATTTTCTACTAATCAAAGACAGAAATATTGGGAAATTTGGCAGGGCACTGAAGTAATGGCTTGGCTTAAAAATCCTTGATTGAAGATGGTGTAATTTCTACTGTAGTTATCTACAGAGCGATAATTCGATATGTGATTGGGCTGTCATGTGTCGAGCCCCAATTACCACAGGACCTTTGAATTCTTGTACATTTATTGTACTTAGTGTATAAGAAGCCACAGCACTGATGTGGAAGTAGGTCTTAAACTCACATTTGCATGTTTATTTTGGGAGCCTTATTAGCATTGGCAAACATGAACATCCGGCAGAGGAGGGGGAGTGAGGAGGAGGAGAGCGAAGGAAATGTTTCATAGCAAAATAAATGGATTCCCAAGTTCAAAACTGTGTTCTCATCAAGTGTTTAAAGATTGTTCTGACATCTTTACTTGTCTAATGTTGAAGAACATCCAACCATCTATTATGCTCTTTACACTGTAGCCCGCAGGAGAAGATGACGTCAAAGGAGGCAGCAATCGTTAAACCTTTACTTTTCTGTACTTTAGAGCAGACTGAAGAGATCAGCAGTTATTGTCATGAGGACGCTGATCCGGCATTGCTTGGAGGAATGATTGATCAACAGCAGTATCTCCAGCACCCCAAACCTGGGTGTAATCATCTGCCTTATATTGCTTCAAGCAACAACTTTTTTCCTTTTAGTCATATCCAGAAATGTGGATGGACAATATCTGGGTTTATCACCACGCACAGGAAGAAGAACAGAAGACAACACTGTGTGGAGCGTAGCATGAATATAGTAATGGCACAGCGGCAACTCTACTGCTATTTGCAGCTTTCAGCTCATTGTTTTGGTTTGTCAGTCCATATGGTTGAATCCCCAAAAAAATAAAACCGTGGGCAGCCATATTTCAGCAAACAACCTCACACAAGCTGATTGTACGCTACCTGCTCAGCATGAAATGGCGAAGATTGGAAGTAAACAAATGGCTGGTGAGTAGAGTCGAACATTTAGCAAGCCAAAAAGAGACAGATAGTTTTCTCAGGAGTTGGTGGACCAAACAATGGACTTAAATTCGACAGGTAGACAGAAAGAATAAAATGTTTCATCTGGTAAATGTGTAAGTAGATAACTGTTTACTTAGAAGTCCTTAGAACTTGAAAAGTCAACAGTTATCAGTATCAGGGCATTTTGTGATTACTGTCCTGTAAAAGCACTTCTTGAAAATGACAAGCACACCTGGAGCGATGACATTAAACAACATCGACATGGCAGTGATTTCTGAGTAAATTATCATGGTTTTTTTTGACTTACTGCCTGGACTTCTCTCAGGCAAAAGAAACAACCTTTCAATAAAAGTTTTCACAAACCTGTAATCATTCTTTCACACAACAGGTACTCAGCTCAAGAGAAATTGGCAGACAGTGCCTCTAGGTTAGGCCCTCCAGTCTTTCCTGAGTTCTACATGCAGTCATTCAACTCTCGCTAATTACAGCCCACGGGGTAGTTGCCACGAATCTTCAGGGTTTCATGGTGCTGCTGTCGCACAGGTGGGACATTCCAAATTGTTGTGCTGGCCACCGTAATATGACATGAAACACACACTGAGTCTGAATTATTCCCAGAGCCTTAGCTGTCTCCATTCAGTGAAATTATATATCATTATATTATCAAATTTTCATGTGTTGAGAGTATTAATACTTGAATCAGTATATTTTTCCGCCATGCAAAATAGTGTCATTTTCCATTTTTTATAGCTGGTTGCGTTGTGTTTCTCCATGTGTTCCTCCATTTGTCGAACAATCATCTTTACAGAAAAAAACTTTGCAAATATATTTTTGAGTACATTTAAGTTATCTGGTTATTTGTCTGTGATTGATAATAAATCACGTGACTGTTTTAACAACCAAAAATGGTCAGTGAGTTTTAATTAAATGCACCATTTCCTGACTGTTTCTTTTGCTCAACATTTACTTTTCTAAGAAGCTTGACTCATGCTCATGCCTCATTTATAACGCAGCATTTTTTTTTTTCATTTCACATGAAGATTTAGGCCCTTTAATTTCAGGCAGGTGTACTAATGAGCTGTTTTTCAATTCAGCACCATTCAGCACAACTCTTCCCTCAGAGAACATTTCTTATCATGTATTTTTAAAGCGATACACCAGAGCGATTGCAGAGTTGAGGTGGATAGTGCATCAGGCTGCAGGGGGGGAGCAGGAACATACAAAGGAGAGAGAAGCTGAAGGTCCAAGCAAGAACTTGTACCCACTAAATAATGGCACATGCACATACATCTGCAATGCACATACGATCACATGTGTATTTGTAATAAGCATGCTTTCCTAGCCTACTGTTTCATTTGTGTGGTTTTTGCACTACAACAGAAACACAAACCTAAAGTCTTTATTGGCTAACACCACAGACATGATAACTAATAGAACATATTACTGAATATGCTACTAAAACAGATTGATAAGCATTATGTCATACCATTGTCTATATATATATATATATATATAGATATACAGTACCAGTCAAGTGAATGGGAAAGTGTGTCCAAACATTTGACTTTCCTCTTTATATTTTCCTCTTTGCTTGCTTGCTACAAATATGAAGAAACATAATTTGGTGGCATGTCAGATAAACGGTATAGGCTTGCTAATGCAGGCAAATAGGTTGTCAAAGGCATTACAAAGGACTGGATTTGTTTCTTCAATAAATGTAATCTAGGTAGTTGACAACATTTCAGTTATGCCTGCCACATTATGAGTTGTGTCAAATTCCGCTAAGGGTATATTTACAGGAGTTACCTCTATTTATTCTGTTGGGCAGTCGGGGTGCGAGTGGCTGCCTGAGTGAAACAAAAGAAAAAAAAAAAAAACATCTTTTGCTTTTAAGCTAGATCAAAGAAGGATCTTGCAAGAGCCTCTTCTATACACCTACCATTAAAATGCATCTCATAACAAAGAGATCATATCAGACAACATTTATGCCAAGGTTAATACACGAGGAGAAGGCCATTTTATAAGACTCCTATCACTATTAAAAGTTTTGTCAGACCACATTAAAGACACAGTTAGATCACATTTGTTCCACCTGTGCTTTCTAGTTGGATCTGCATGGACGCATTTCTTTCCGTTTGATTTGATCAGATCTAATGTAGCCAAAGCATCTCTGATCCCTGGGTTAATGGTTTAGGTGATTATAGATCTTCAGTGCCTTTTAGGTGCATTTGCACGACAGCTTTCCTGTGTTTCTTCACTCTAAGAGCACAGTCTGTCAGGCTGGGAGGAAAAAAAGCAGCTTGAATTAAAATGACCCCAAGGTTAGCGATTAGAGGGGAAGGGCAAAGAGAGGAAACGTCAGTGCTGAGAAAGAAACCAAATGCCTCACACACACACACACACACACAAGCCCCATCACACTCACCTGCAGTGTCTGTGAACCCCAGCCACAGTTTCAATGATGGAGCACTCTCCCTCATTTAGACAAAAGGCCAGGTCCTTGTCTTCCACACATGGCTTGAAGACCTCTGAACGAAGACTAGGAAGCGTTGGGGCCACTGCTGTAGACAGAAAAAGACAGAGAGGCAGAGTTAGTTACTATTGGACAGAAAAGAGGGGAATTTCTCTCATTCTTTCAACTTTGCATCTTAAATCGTAGCTAATTAGCACGGGAACATTTCTTTAATTTCTTTGATCCGTTATGCTTCTAAAAGTATATTTTTTCTTCTATAGTGATTTCTTTTTTGTACTGAAATGACCACTCTCCTCAGATTGGAAGAGAAGACTTTTTTCCTTGCTGATTTCTGAAACTCACTGGGCTAAACGCAGGATAGCCTTAGGAACAACTTTCTTCATTACTGACTGAGTAAAATTAGCATTTTCTGTTTGAAGGTTTCTGACATTGAACTGATGCAATAGAGCAAGTGAAGTAATGGTGTAACGCATGTTATTGACTGCATTAACAGGTTTAGTTATCATAACTGTTCTCAGTATTGTACTGCTTTTGGTGTATGTGTTGTATTTGTTGCTTTTATAAAACATATGTACTGAATTCATGGTGTCTGTTTTGCAGTTTTCTTCAAATGAAGCAGTTTAACCACAATTCCTTAGTGAATTTCCTGGTCTGCTGCTTTAGTAAACACTGTTGGAACACGGAAATAAATTACAGAGGTAAGGAAGTGAGATGATAATATGTTACACTACAGAGAGGCAGAACAGACAGGGATGGGCCTGGTGATGGAGCTTTAATTCTCCTCTTCTAGTCTGACCCCTGAGCCGCTCTCACATAAAGAGCATGGCTGCCATGTACAAGCACTGCAATGCAGGGTTCTCCACCCTGTGAAATATGCACAGCTGTTGGGCATGCGGTCACAGCGACGTATAAATACTGTATGCTAGCATGTGCAACCACACGCTAGTGTATGCAGATATTCTATCAAAATCATTCATGCACAAGTACACACGTGTATTGGCACACACACACACACACGTATACAGTAACACAGAAATAATCACTCAGAGGCTCTTTCACTCTATCATGTAGTCAAGCATTGAAAATTGGATTGACTGGTATTACGCTCAATACCTTGCCAATACAATTGGATTACACATCTGATTCTGCTTTCATCCATTCATATTATGCACACAGACACACCATTTAAATGCACACACATGCACACTCACACACACACCATATTTGTCTAATTGTCATTCCGCGCCTATTTCTATTATCCTTTTGCATGAGTCTGCCACATATTTTGTGCCCAATCTGCTTTGTGTGCCACACTTCTGCTGGCCAGTGGCCTTTATCAGCCGAGGCTCTACAGCGACCAATCGCGTGCGGAGGAATAAAAACTCGGTAATCCGTTTGTTGTGCCCCAGTGTCCAGCTCAATCTATGTTTTGTTTATGGCCATTGATCGATAAATCCGGGGCTCTTGATGTAAGGCCCAAGAGATGATGAGAGATCAGAGGTAACACAAAAAGAGATATGTGGTGCTCCTGGGGCCAACCAAGACTCTACTCTGTCAGAGTAAAAACTTTGGAAGCTATCATTTAAACCACTTACTGTAGTGGCTCATATAATATCTTCAGATGCATTTGGGGTCTCTGTCTTTTTTTTTAAAGGAAACAAAGGAAAAATCTTCACGTTCTGCATCTGTTGCACGTCTTGCTTTTTGATTGCTACTTAGAATAATTTTTGGATCAGTTCCTATTCATCAGCCCCAAGAGTGTGGTGCATATGAAAGTAGATCTCGAACCCAAGCTGACTCTTTCACTCTCTAGGCTTTAAAAGACACCGGATTACATCTTGTATTATTAATTCCACAAATTCCCCGAGTGGAATGTTCAAAAGGTTATCTATTCCAAGATGCAACTTTAATAATAGAAAATAGAGCACAACGTCACGTTTGATATACAAAGTCAACGGCCTACGTTAGGTCAGTGGTTTAGCTTTAAGCACATGAGGCAGAGCGTTTCTGACAAAAGAGGGAATTGATTTTGTGCTGTGAGCCTAACCATTGATATATTTACATTAGGAAAACCAAGGTCACGCAGATACCAAACACCCTTTTAGTACCTGCATCGCAAGTAATCTTATCTGTTTCAAAAACTTTTTTTTTTTCACTTGTCACCTTATCTTATTTCAAAGAACCAGTGAAGAAGGCTTTTGCTGATCCATTAATACTAGGTTCTTTTCTGTATAAAAAGCGGTTCAAGTGCAGCATCAGTTATCTGTCACATGTTGTTGACAGAGCAGAGGGGTAGCATGTGAACTACACAAGGTCACCGGGGGTAGCAATGACGCAGCACTTTGGGAATCGATGATGATGTATGACGTCTCCATATTTTTTTTTTCACGAGGGACAAAGCTCCCACAAAACTCCAAGGCACATTATAGCAGCACCTTTTGTATATTGGCTCTCTTTTTTTCCCCCAGACAGTGAATGTGCCAGTTTCACACCCAGAGAGAGGGACGCTGTCATGAGTGTCTTAAATTAAACATATTATGGCATACTTTAAATGTGCACAGGATTTCTAGAATAGCTGATCTTTGAAATTTCCTATGGTTATTAATATTGCACCTATACCAGTGCACAGTGAATCATTTGACCTATAAAACCAGTGGACGTAAATGCACACATTTCACATTTTAGTTCTCTATTTCCTTAAAACAGAATAAAAAGTGCAAAGTCTCTCGCCTGTCATTCTACATAATAAAGGCTCTGCTATTCTTCACCAGGTGCGAGATCTACAAACAAACAGCCTGTACTGATTACCTCTCAGAAATCTGGAAAAAACCCTTTAAGTCTTAAAGGATTACCTCCACTCTTTTA
This sequence comes from Macquaria ambigua, assembly GCA_008360985.2. Lineage (NCBI taxonomy): Eukaryota > Metazoa > Chordata > Actinopteri > Centrarchiformes > Percichthyidae > Macquaria > Macquaria ambigua. The sequence continues at coordinate 192,004 of VMKM01000290.1, forward strand.
GCCCTGTTGGCCACATCAAGGAACAAGTCATCTTCAGATATGTTTGGCCTTGAGCAATACAAGCTGTCAATTTCTTATGGGTACCCTTTTCATCACTGTGACAGGCAAGAAATGGTAAAAAATCTGCAGCATAGCAAGCACGACTCGACACTTTTGAACGAGCACCTGTCAAACAGGATTCTGTGGAAGTGCTATGTTCTTTAAATATTCCCCTGTCAGAAATAGAGCGAGTTAATTAAGCAATTAGTCCGTTTCTTCAACGTATCAGACCAGAATGCTGATAATGTGGGTTTGTATGTTTTGATGTGATATTTTCTGGTCGGGACTGACCCTGAATAAATCAGTGTAAACCCTGCAAGTGATCCAAGCCGTCAAACCAATTAAAGCAGAGAACAAATTTTTGCACTTTTTTGATATGAAACCAGAACTGAAATCAGTAAAAGAAAAAAATAATCTTTATTATTGAGGTAATAGTTGATAAATGATGTGCCCCTTGCTTTTAGCCGTTATTAAGATGTAGTGCCATGGCTAATTATGACAAACATAAGTTAAGTTCATTTGTCAACACTTTTAATGAAGTGATTTTTCCAAAATAGTACCGTCCAAATGCAAGCCTCTAGCAAACTCTGTGAAAGTCAAACTGTTAGGTAGCTGTAAAAAAAACATGGTGGAAAATGTGCTAATAAATGGCAGCTGCAGTGGGAGCGTGATTCATCCTGGACTCTTTGAAATCATTTTCACGTCTCTCACTCTCCCCGTTGCACAAAGGCAATCCAGATTGCCGATTCCCTTGGTAACTTTCAAGGAATCTACTGGCTGGGGATCACAGATTCAGATGATGCTTGAGAGATCAGAGCTATCTGAGAGGAATACCAAGGCTAGTACTTCTTCTCAGTCACTACTATTGAATCGCTTTCAATCAATATCTTCAAAAAGTCCAACAGCTTAAACTAAATATTGGGTTTATTTTATTTTAAAATGTACCTTTTATTTTTGATGGGGGAAACGTCATTACATGCAGATCTGTTATTGTAAAATAATAATAATAATAATAATAATAATAATAATTATCTATATAGTTATAAAGTGCTTTACATACATAAAACAGAGCAAAGGAATGAAAGACATGGGGAAAAGAGGCAAAGTGTCAGTTAGCAAAGCAAGTATTACAGGGGCCATTACAAATATGAATGTAAAAGCAATAAAATGAATAAAACAGACAAAAAGTATTTAAGTAAGTCCAAAGTCTGGGGCCAGCAAAATAAAGGTTACAATAACTCCACAACTAAAGCAAAGTCCCATGATTTAAAACTGAACCTAGTGAATCAAAATAAAGCTGAATGTAAAGCTGAATGCCTTCTAACATAACAGGATATGGGAATTATCATTACAAAAGACACATTAGACTCAGACACATTATGTTTTTTATAGTAAAAAGGAAGTCACAGTACCACATGTTCTTCTCTATGAATGCATACAGATACAGCCAATCAAAGTGCACTAAAAGTGGGCCAGTGTCTGCAGTCAGATATTATGCTGCAGAGCGCAGCATGGATCTGAGGGGTTTTGTGGTAAACACTGAGACATGTTCAATGTCTGCCTACTGGTTATACTATAAGCTATAAACTTTGATCATTTGGTAGTATGTCACAAACTCCTCTTTAAAACATAGAGTATTTATATCATTTGAACAAGACACAGATCCACACACGCCTTGACATAGCCATGGCTGTAATACTGTTTTTCAGGCAGGTAGGATTGTTATGCATCGCTTCTTTATGACCCGTGATTATCTTAAATGGAATAAATAGTGAATGCTCCACTTGTAATGGTTTGCTGCTGTTATTGTCGGTGGCAGATGTCACCTCAGTTTCACATTCCCACTTTCGATTTTTAGCTCCAATGCTTGATTACTTTCAACTGTTAATTATAGTTCGGCTGAAAGCGGTGGTTATGTTATATGTTATGTTATTCAAATCCAATTTTAAAATCCTTCATTATGCTTTCCTGAAGTTGGAAAAGAATTGTCACAAAAAGGCTTTTTTTTTGCATTTGTCTTATGGGGGGCCTCCATATTCTTTATATACTCTGCACACATACACACATTATATACATGCAGTTGAATGCACACACACACTTACTGTAGACAGAGCATCTTTGGCACAGACATGCAAGAGACAATTCCATATACAACTGTAGCATTTTCCTTCTATGGCTTCCTTCTAATGTGCTCATTAGTGTTCTTGTGCTGAGCCTTATCCCCCAGGAGAGTGTGGTCGGGAGAGAGAACTGCCTATGTTTACTGCAGCACACATCAAAGAGGGCCTTACTACGTAAAGGGAAAGTCCTAAGAGAGCCTACTGATTGCTTACCCATCATGCACCGCTGCCTTTTGGACAGAACCATATTCAGGGAAATATGCAGTGCAGAGGGGATGGACAACACATTGGCCCTGACAATGCTTTCTGTCACAATGGTTTGGAAATGACTTGACCCTTTTTTTTTCTCCTCTGAAGCAGCACTGCTGCTGCAGGAAGAATGGAGAAATTGTTAATTACTGGAATCCTTATTAAAAAGAGGAGGATAAATTATCGGTTTCTGTGCAAGCCGTGACAAAAAACCCAAACCATATTTATATACATTGATACCTGTTGATACGGTTTTAGAGCACACCTTCCTTTTCACACGATATGAAAAATGTGACAGACATATGGTTCTCATATGCCAACACAAAATGTTTGGAACACCATTTCTGCCTCCTAAATGTGAAGACAATAGCAGCTAAGCTAACAATAATACTTAGGATGATACGAATCATGCTTCATTGAGTTATTGAGTGTCAGTGGGTAGATACACTACACTGTATATGACACCGCCAACAAGCAAAAAGTGTATCCTGAAAAAAGCTGGCTAATTAACATGGCTTTTGGCATTGGCCACGTTTCCCTATGTAAATAAACTACTTTGTTTTTGCTTTCAAGCACTGTGATACCCTAAGCTAGCATTTTTAGTTGATTGTTAACTCTCACTTAAGTAATTTATTCCAACTATTCCACAACACATGGCAAAACATGCTATATCCTGTTTGTTACATTGGCTTGACAAAAACCAACAGTGGCGTGAACAGCATACAAGAATATATAAACTGAAAAAAAATATATTGAGCCTGTGAGCATGAATAAAAGGACCTTGAAAGATAAAGTTCTGGACAACATATACAACAGAGGAAGGAGGAGTAAGAACTGTAAAGATTTCTTATAGCCTTGAATATCCAATACTTACAGACAGCCATGGTCAATATGTATAAACAGTTCAGTAGACACACACACACACACACACACACACACACAGAAACATGCACATACTGTACTGTATGTCTTGCATGATCATCAAGACGACAAGCCTTGGGAGACCTTCTGTCCCTGACACAACCCATGTCGCATGACACAAACAATTAGTAGTTGACCTGTGGGACAGTTGGTTAAAGGTGGCAGTCGCTGCCTGTAAGCAGGGTTAAAGAGCACATGGCCTTGGTCGCCATGACAGCCCAGTGACGGGAATTTGGTGGGACATTTGTCACAGGTACTCTAGTTCTTCACTAGTCCTTCACTCTAGTCCCACTGGTGGTGGCCTTAAAGCGCCAAGCCGTGACATTTATACTGTACATTAATAGTCTGATTATAGGTTCAGACAAACAAGATGATAGGGACCATTTTTTTCCACCTATGGGTAAGCAGTTGCAGATGTTTTTAAATGTCTGAGTCTAGTCATTTTCTAATGGCATCATTATTAGGTGAACTAAAAAGGGCTTTAAATGTGTTCACAGTGACAGGCCCAAAGCAGCAGGTTAATAAAGTAGACCCCAGAAGACATCAAACATGCATTGAACCTTAAGGGAACAATTCACCCCCTAATGAAAAGTTTTAATTATCTACATTATCTCCTGACCCCGTGTCAGCTGAATCTTGATTAAAGTTTGGATGACCACCGTACACACAACAAGTAAGCCCCTGCAGTTCCAAACCCCCTCCTTCTCCCAAACAGATCATAAAGTGACCTTGGAATTTCTTTCCACAACCCACGCAACATAGTGCAAGTGTTTTACAGCCAAGAGACTGCACTCTAAGTCCAGATCGCCTGGACTGCGCTCCACCAGAAGGCTCGGCTTGCTTGTTGTCTGATCTGCACTGTACCTCTGGTGGAGGTGCAATGTGTCCGCACTGTCAGAGACAACCTGCATGTCGAATGGGCTGTACAAACATCAGGGGAGCCGGGACTCACACAGGAAAGAGTATGTAATTTTGGGTGGAACTGTTCCTTAAGAAAAGCACAGAAATTCAGCGCATCAGTCTTCTGCAGAAGGGAGAAAAGACCTTTAGTTTTATCTTAAGCAGAACATTGAACAATCACATTGGAAGTGAACATCACACATTACTTTATTACCATATTACTTACTTCTTACCCCTCTTATTGTAAAGATGTGACTAATGCTATGTTGTTTGATAGATCTTGCACCTAGCTGTTAATGCTACAGATGAAGTACTACCAAAGTCCCTTTAAGAAAATACAAGGAACACAGAGGGATGGACAATTGAATGTCTCTGAAGTTAACATGACTCATATGGTCAGGTTATTATCAATACCAAGAACTCAGTGTTTTCATCAAGGTGCCTTGAGGGCCTTTGAAGATAATTTGCCTCCTCAGTTGCACATTTCTCTGACTCAGCAGTGGTAACGAAGCCACAGTGCCAACCTTACTTCTGATGTGGATCATAACAACAGACAGCAGTGACTCAATGTCTTTCGACCTGCAGATCCTCCTGTAGCGGTTTCGTTGGCTATCAAGGTCAAAATGTAATCTGTCAGATGTTATTGACTTCCTGTTTAGGACTGGAATCAGTAATGATGTTTATAAGAATGCTCACACACAGAACAATATTATTAGAGGCAATTTCTCCTGCGCTAATTTGTCTTCACAGCCCATATGCATTAATATGGAACTAGACAGATAATTTATCCTGATTCATTGATTGTAATTTGTGGTGTAATTATCATAATATACCACCAGGAGGGACAAAATTATGTTACTGCTTATGATCTCAGAAACAAAAACATGCAATTTGCTGTGCTGTATGTGGTGCCTATTATTCAAATGTTTTTGGCATATTTCTTTATCTTTGTGACAGATTTGTATGTTTTTTTGGATGACTTTGTTATTGGAGATGATCTATGTTACAGCAATACGTGTTACACATCACATTAGCTAAACCACTGTGATGTACTGTAGATGCCAGTGCAGCCATGAACATACAGTACATCCATTCACTCCTGGGGAAACTCATAAAAGCCGTTAAGAACGGGGTGAGTGCCTCTACCTCATACTCAAAAGTGGGCGATGTACTTTAATGCCATTATCTCCATTACTTACAGAGCAAATAACAGAGAATAACCAGCAACTGGAGATATAAATATGAATCCATCAAATGTATATTTAATGAGCGAGGTTGCTTTAGTGCTTTTGCCACAGCAATGACATTAAATTTAGATTTGGATTCCAGGACAGGACACGCAAGAAATGAGACAAAAATTAAAGCTTGCTCATGTTTTGCTGAAATATACATACCTGTGGTGTTACTTGAGGAAGGACTAAGTGATTAATAATTCATCACTGTTTACAAAGGGGACACCATGAAAGAGGCCGCGAAACTAATGACAAACACACAACGGACACACACAAATGTGCAAGAAGGCATGAAAGTAGGGAAGAGCACTCACGGAGAGTCAGACTAGCAAATAAAATGCAGTGTGTATGAGGTCTGATGTATTAAGACATTTTGACAGAACACGATATCCATTCATATCCAAAAATATGCTTGATATTACCTGGTTGTGATTATTCATGAGAAAAAATTAAGATGACACAGCCCTAAAAAATGCAATCTATTCTAGATTAGAAACGACTGATATAAATTCATAACCAAATATATTACCCATTAAATAACACCAACATAATTAGTTTTAGTTATTTTCACAAATTACTAATTTAGAGATATGATTATGATCTGTGATTTGTGTGTGTGCGGCTGTGTGTACGTGCACAGCATGTGTCCGTCAATGTTTTATTTATTTCCATGAAAAGTCCTTTTTTTTTTTTTTCTCACAACAATTTATTAACAACGCTAACAAACCCTTTATCAAACGTGGCATATTTGGCTTGCCTGTTAATGTGCATCTAACTGTTACCACGGCGCTGATACCACACTTGGTCCTGTTTTGGCAGTGCCTGTCTCCATCTGCCTTTTTTTTTTATTTAAGACTATATTTAAAAAGATGGCATAAAAATTTAATCCTGGGGGTTCTAGAGGATTATGCTCTGCCAGCAGAAACTGGCAGAGAGAATGAGAGGTGCAGTCGGAGGAGTACCTAATTGTGTCTTCATTTACTTACTGTAACATCTTCACTGACAATGATGGTTAAAGCTAAAAAAAAGCTGATTTCTTCATGCTGATGAGTTGAGATGCAGCATTATCAGCACTATGATCACCGCACAGTTGTGTTAAAATACTTCACTGGGGGAAAAAAAACAGCTTTTTTATTTTCCTTCCATGGGTATTCACCATGCTCCCTCTTTATGCCCAACAAACATATTTGAATTGGAGATGACTCAAAATACTGTTTTATGCACCACTCATCTCTACAGTAGATGCGGTTTTGCACATGCAAACAGATGAAATAGTAATCATAAGAGCAGAAGAAAAGCAGCAAAGGAAAAGTTGAGAAGCCTGATTTGCCACCACCATACTGTGTAAGCCAATAAAGATTGAGAAGTCGTTTTGACAAGTTTGACAAGTTTCACAAGTTACTGATGCTGTTTTTCTTTCTGTCTCTCTCTTTTTGGTCAATCCAACAAGATGCAGGCAATTATTCACACCTGAGAGGACAACAGGAGAGGAGGGTCAGTATGCAAAGCGTGAGAACTTGACAAGAAAGACAACCGAACGCCATTTGAGATCTTCGTAGTTTAAAGGCACAGCAGTCTTTTTTTTTTTTCTCCTCCGCCTCATCGCCATATTCCGCTCTTTCCCTGCCACTCTCTGTCTTCCTCAAGGAAACCCCGGGATGTTGCAGAAATGCAACATCAACATGCATCCCTATCTCAGCAGCTACGGCAGTAAGGGGAGAGGAGTTGAATGATTCACCTACGTGGACCTGAGAGTGGCTTCCTGTCAGCGCAGTTGATTAAAATTCCTGGGACCCAGAATGCAGGGTGTGATGTACGACGAGCAGGTGGTGCGGGTTTAATATGCATGAGCGGACGGCTCCTGCATCTGCAGATTGGCAGTCACTGAGCTTGCCTGTCCGCTCCCTTGGCAGCTCTCTTGGCATATGGAGCTACCGAGGGCATACATGAGCATAGCAGGGGGGCTGGTCTTAGCACCCACTGATACAATTCAGTCTTTTTGTTCTCCTGAGATCAGCAGGATGGCAGCTAGTTCCTCTTGGTGACTTTCGTCTGCTCAAAGTAGCCGAGATGAAGGTAGAGGAGAGCATTTTTCTGCTGTATATTTTATTGATTTTATACAAACAGCAGGAAACATCAAAAGGGAGGAAGATTAGAGGAGCCTGTGTAAAAATTGACTTGAGATGGGGTTTTGGATTTAGGCTTACCGGAGGGAAGACGTGATTAGCCCCTTCACCATCTCAACGGATGATTCTATTGATATGAAAAAGCAAGCACAGTCCTACTCCAGATTTTGAAGGAGGGAAATGTGAGTTTAGCTAGCGCTGACACATAAACTGTGACTTGGAAAGGTTTAGCTGTGTAAGTATTTCAGGCAGCTGTGTAGAGTTAGATTCACAGGGCTCTGTGTTTGTGTGGGCGCATTGCAAAGTGATATTTTTCAGTGAGTTTTTTGTTTTTTTTTCCTCGCCCGAGCCTGTTTGTTATTTTGGTGATTTGATGTGTGCTGCAGTGGGAGGAGAGGCGCAGTAGGAGGTGTGTCAGTGGCGATGCAGCGGCGCACTGTAATTTTGATGTCAAGTTTCTCCACGTTTTGTGCCATTCGCCGCCCGCCTGCAGGTCAGCAGGGCACCAGACAAGCCACACCCATGATCCCTTAAATTTTCATTACAGCAAATGGTGGAGGCGCACTCTTACAGACCTCTCCAAAATCCCCAAATCACACACACCTTTTTTATTTATGTCTGCTTTTCTGTTACACTCTTTTTATACAATCGTCAACCAGCAGACATCTAATGCTGCAGATAAGTTAAATAAGTTACATTATGGTTATGGCAATAAACCTGTCAGTTTCTGCTCCAAGGGGGACAATGAACAATAAACTACAAAATAAGGTTAACATGATTAATAAATTACTTTTAAACATATTATTTTAGACATATAACTTTATTTTGTTTTTGATTACTCTAAACAAGAAAAGTTTTTAGGAAATTATAAACTCATATTGATGTTGTTGTAACAGTGTTACATAGTGCTGAAGTGTTGGAGACAGTGATGATGACTTGACTGTGCCCTGCATCTTGATTCATGAAATTAATTTGTAGTGAAGTGGTCATCATTAGTAAGCGAATGGTTACATGCTACTTTATAAACTGAACTTCCCATTGTCATGTGTAATTACTGCAATCACAGCAACATGTTGTAAATTTTATATATACTCTATATATCCTAAACAAATAGCTAGCTTAACATTACACTGATCTGAGCCAGGCATATAGAATATACTATATCAAAAGAATCATTTTAACTTAGTAATTGAGTCTGCATTAAGTACACCTGCAATGAGTCATTTAGGGACAAATCTGTAAACACAATGAATGTACTAATTGGATTACATTAATGATAACTAGCTTGGAAAAACTCACCAGGGGACAACGGTTAATCCCAATTATAAATCCCACTGACTGTGCATCTCGTGGACAAAGCAAAGCCCTGATGAGTTTTGCTTTCCCTTAAACAAGGCAGATTTCCCCTGTCACCCATTCCGCTCAATACAGCCATCCATATCTTGGAGGTGGCTCCCTCACACACACACACACACACACACACACACACACACACACACACAAAAACAGTCACAGCAAATTCGCCCTGGCATTATCACCCCAAAGCTCTACAAAAATAAACATAGGTAGAAACACTCAGCTACACACACCCGCAAACGCCTGCTGCTCTCAATGGAGCAGTGGGAACAGGATTACATGCCTTTCAGACTGCTCACTCCCAGCAGAAAGACACAGCTCTGATCCAACCATGGTCACACATGCAGAAACAACTGAAAGGTTGTGGCTTGGCCTCCCTCAGGAACAAGCTTGTCATCAGCATGACTTGACAAGAAGGAGAGAACACTGACATAACACTGATAATGTGACAATTTTAAACGGATTTAGCAAATAACGATTAAGTGGGGGGTGGGGAGTATTACGGTAAAGTCGCGAGCTGAATTAGTGCATATGGACCTACAGGCTTAGCCCTGAAGCAATGCTGCCAAACACATACTGTGGGGTATCTCCAAGTGCATAGAAATGCCGGACTGGCACTGATAATGCACTGGGACTGGCAGCGTTGGCCCTGACGCTGGATCAGTGAAATCCTGTTTAGCCCCCCCTGGCCTTCAGCGAGTGTCTGCCATCTAATTCTAGCCAAATCATGGCCTGTTTAACACCTCACCACCTGCTATGTTCATCAGCATGTGTGTGTGGGAGCGAGAGAGAGAAACGTGTGTGCGTGTTCAGCGCTAAGCAGAGAAAAGTGTAATGACTATAGGTACATTTTGACCAGAGAAGTGACCTCATTCTCTAAGATGAAGCACGACTGTGTTGTAATCTAGTATGCTTTTCCTACACTTATTACTTTTCCCCATAATTCCACCATACATACATACTGAGCAGTGATAACAAAGTAGTCTGTTAATTGGATGGCTTCAGAATGGCCAACATAGGGATTTGATTTTAATGCAATTAATCAGCGTGAGTGCATGAAGTGATTAATGGTGATGATTTCACCTGTCACATAGGAGCTGTTAAAATCCCTGTAAAACATATTGCTCCCAAAATATTCTTCTCTATCCTCCTCTATGGCCTCCATCAGAGGACGTATGAAAACATTAAACCTGACGGACAAAATTGTTGTGCATGAATGATGGTTGTGTTTTCAGATAGTGGTTCTCTCCGGTGCATAGCATTCCCTAACAGACATATTAATCAAAGACGTTTCGCTTAGAGCCATTTGGGGATGAATACAATACAGTCCCCTCATTCCTCCACACAACAATGTTGCCTCTGCTTGACGTGTCACACTCAATGAATGCCACAGGCAAATATATTTTACCGACTGGATGTCTGTCTCCAAATTACTGCAAAATACTTTCTCTGGAGGAAACAAAAGGTAGAGAATTCTGGCTTCATGGACAGTGTGAAATGCTGTTATTTCTCAGCTTTTTGTTTTTGTTGTGTTTTTGTGTTGCTGTTGAATTTGGCATGTTAGGAGAAGAAGACACTGCAGGTTGCTCAAAGCTGAGAACAGAAAACTCCCAAGCTGAAGCACAAGATAAAGTGCTTTGAATAGCAAACAAACAGGGCTTTAGTGGAGAATGGCTGGGGATGAATCAATGCAGGGAACGGCAGCGAATTGCAGCGACAATTGCTCCTGACATTCACAGTCCCCTTTAACTATGAGCACGTAAGAGAAAAAATGCTTCATCAAAGTGAAAAACAAATAGGACACCAATATGCTGCCATCATTTATGATTTTTATATTGTGATTCAAGGATTTATTTTCACACAGGAAATAATTATGATGCCATTTATAAAAGCTTTTTGACATCACAATATATTTTATTAATACAAATAGAAAATAAAGTGTATTGCCATAATATCTTCATTGTGGTCTAGCAGCCATACCAACAATTACATGATAATGTAAGCACTATTACTCTATGGACTTCATGTGACAGACACAAATTCTTAATACCTAGCAAAGTAGGTTGCCTCTGTGGCTAATACTATACTCTTATAGGATAAAATAAAACTGAAATGATCTTTGTGGGGAAGTCCGGATGTTACAGGCATAAACCCAACACTAACCCTATTAGGATATAGAAAAAATAGAATATAAATTGGAAAAATGGCAAACCCAACTTTTGGCACATCATTACAAAAGACTGAATTGATTAGACCAAAGCATATTATTTTGCGATAAGTTATTATTATTATTATGATAACATGAACACCGCATTATTCAGGATAATGCTCAGGCTGAAAATGGCAATCTCACATTGTCACTACTGACAAATAGGAAGACAGCAGATCTTAAGAAATGAGAAATTGTGCAGCACACCTTAATCCAGTTATACCACAACAACAGCTGACATTACCGCCCCCACTGCAACATAAAGTGGCAGCTCACTGATCCATTCAAACCCATTCAAAAATATAGCTCCCGTAAATAAGCTGTCAAAACTGATGCTGATTTTACTTAATGGTTAATGTAGCCTTTTTGACTTGACAGGACGACTGCTCTGCTGTGACACCCCAACCAGCCTGCAGTCTTTATTCCTGTCAGACGGGAGGGTGTTTTAGCAAAAATTGGGAACCTCTATCAGAGCCTCAGCTTGTCATGTTTTACTATTTTTATTCCAGTAGAAGGAAAGGTCAAGTACGACTGCCATGTTCAGATTATGGGTATGGGTGTACACCGGCTGGCACAAACAATCTGCAATCACTTTCAAAGGTGCAAGTGATGTTTTATTTACTGGATCACTACTGGGGATGGGTGTGGAGGATACGTAAAAAAAAAAGAAAATGTAATAAAAAAAGTGGCTGTGTTCGACATCACCGAAAAAACAGCAGTATTTTGTATGAGTAAAAATTGGAGAACTATACCTCTACTTTGAGAAAGTACAGAGATTAATTTCTAGACAGATCCATGTAACAAAAGGGGATTTAAAAACCACACATTTCAGCAGTATGCCTTACACATCCGTTAACAAGAGTTGGTGGATGTCGATCCTCATATTTCAGTGGTCCAGATCTTGATTGGGTGGTTTTCAGTGGCATCCGAGAACTTGACATTTGTAGCGTATAGAGCAGAGTGAACACGGTTTACATTTAGCGCGCAGGCAGGGGATTAGTGTCTTGCTTTGATAGGACAAATGTCTACTGATCGACACATTGGCCGTTACAGTGCTTGAATCAGCAACCCTGTGGGACAGACACTTTGACCACCAGCAAATGATAAAAAGATTGGTTTGGATAGTTCAAATGTCGTAGTTACTTAGTTGCTTTTGCTCATTGTGATCCTTAAGATTGATTAAAAATTGTATTTCTTAAAAAAGAGTACAAGTGATTCTTTTATGATTATTTGTAGCGTTAATATAATTGGTCAAAAGAGAAAGAAAGAAGGAAGAAAACGCAAGCGTGTTGGCTTTTCTGCTCAAAGCCATTCGTCAAATTTCATTTTAGCAGCTTATGACAGACAACGCAACAAAAAGCATATCCATATCCTTTCACATGCACTAACTTACACAAGCTATAGGCTTCTATACTGTGGAAAAATACTGTGAACAAAAAAATGCATTGCATTCTTTTGATGCCGTCCTTGTCGCTCTAAAAGACATTCTCTTAGCGCCAACCAATGCTGCCAACTATGACAGCCATCCACAACTAAGCATAAGTAAGACAGAGGATTTCTACCAAAGCCACTGACACCTGTCACCACAAAGCATGAGAAAGGGGTGATGGTACACATAAATATAACAAACTGGTCAGACTGACTGGACTGATAACATGGAAGCATTATAAGACAGAGGGCAGAGAAGAATGTTCTGCTTGGGAGGCTGAGGCCTTTCAGTGTGTGTACAGCGCTAGAGTCTGTCAATCATTGCCAGCTGGCGCCCTGTTCTTTGCAGTTGTGTACTTGGGATGGTACACAAATATTGCAGGCCATAGGAATGGTTTCCAATGGTTGGACATACTGTAGGTAGGATTACTGAACCGTAAAAAAAAAAAAAAGGCTGGGCATAAGTAAGATTACTATTCTGAAAAACGGTCTAGCTATGTTGCAGGGTGTCCGACTCACCATTCAAGATACAACACAGAGCATATTATGCGCTCATTCGTGTTGACGGTGCAATGGTTCCAACCCAAACAGCCCCAGACTCAGCCAATTAATAGGGTGCTGAGGTAGGATGCCTTCACTGCCCGTATGAACTATTCAGGATATTTTTTCCAACTTCTATAGTCTTCTAATTTATGTGCACGCCATCTGCTGGCACGGTACTCAAAAGTCTCATCTGGCTCCAAGAACACATATTTCTTTTTTTTCTTTTTTTGCACATTTTGATTTCATACATATTTTTCCTCTTATTTTTACCTGAAAAATGTAACTACAGTATGTTTACACACTGTTACGGCATGAACATTCAGCTCTGTGCTGTCTTACAGTTCACAGTGCGACACCTGCTTTTTTGATGTTGACTGCACACACGTTTAATTAATGGACAGTCCTCAGATTTCCAGTCATTAAGGGGAGCAACTGAGACAATGACGTTTTTATTTATTATTTTGATTTGGTTGAACTTTTAATTACCTTTGTGTCATGTCAACTCTGTACATCATTATTCCCACTATAATTAATATCATCTTCTGTGCTATCATTAATAGCATAAAGAATTAAGCCATCATTTCATAAATTTAACTTAGCTAATTCCCGCTTGAAATGCAGGATGTAAAAAATTACTGTTTGCAGTGAACGCCAGCAAAATGTTTATGTCCTCTATGTATAAGATATTATCTCAACCCCAGCCTTTATGTGGTCCACATAAGAGAGCTAATAAAAGATTGTGAGGGTGATACATGATGAGCCCTACAGCAGATACTGTAATGACATATCATATTAGACTTATGAAGCACGTGGCTGACCAATCAGGGCAAGCAAAAATGCCACCATGCATGAATGCAAATACATCATCCTTACAGTACTTAATAATTACTAAATAATTCAAGATGATAGACCTGGGCATTCAATTTACACATGACGAGATTTCTGCACATAATGTGATAGAAATGTCAGTATGACTGGTTCTCAAAGAAACCAAAGGTGAAAATAGCTGTCAGTCATCCGTCCACTGGCGGACCTGCATTACCTGCCAGTTAGCATCTTTCCTTGGTGTGAAGAAGGTTCAGACAGGGATGAACAGAACTGGTCTAAAAATTTTAGCATTTTGTATTTCCGCATATTCAGGTATATGATACACATTATTAGTTGGTCATTGGTGGTTTTGTTTATGTTTATATGACAGATTCTGTTGCTAGATGCCTCTGGGATGAAAGAAACTCTAGCAAGATCATTATTTTCATCTTATATAAACCCCATATCTTATCTTCAGCCCTTACTTTTGTCTAAATTTAGCCTTTCCTCATCCAGTACTCTCCTAGTAACTAGTAGTACTAGTAGTAGCTACCTTTACTTGTCCTATACAGTATCTATCTGGTTATAGCTGCTACAGAAACTAAATGCTACTTTAACAAGCTTACAATCTGCACTTCATGCTTGAAAGTGTCACTGAGGCAATACTTGCAGCATGCTTTCAGATTATATGCATTACTTTGACCACCAGCTGGTTTTGAAATAAACAGGGCTAATGTATGTACACTGTTCAGCTAGAAAAATCAGCCTATGCACACAGAAAGGCGCGGGAACAGCAGTGAATCAACATAATGCTGTTTACATCTTGCTTATGGGTGTTGCTGTAATTCAACACATATCTGTCAGAGCCGCACAGTTTCTAAATCAGGGATACACCCTACAGTAAAGCTGTGTGTGGCTTTAAGTGAAGCAGAACCCTGTGCGTACACACACAGAGCGGCCTAGCCCTCTGCAGCCATCAATTCACAGCAGTGAAGCCGACTGCAGCCTGCCCCTCTCTCTCTTCCCCTGTACCAGAATTAATTTCTCCCCTGAGCTGATAGGCTACGCTCTACTGCAGCCAATCCATATAATTAGGCCGTCAGCAATGTAAACCCCTGGCTCAGACTTCAAGTCCATTTCAATATTAGGTGCAGACATGACAATGGCTTCATCAAATGTGAGTTTTTCCTGCATTAATTTGATAAATTGTTCTTTCTTAGCCCTCTATGTGGCTTATCGCTACACACAACTGGCTAATGTTTCCGTTCTGTTACACTAGTTCCCCTTTCTGGGCTAAAAGGAATTATTCTCTTCTTCTACTGCACAGAATGCTTGATGTGTCTTCCTTTGGGTTTTATGATGCATTTAGTTTCTCATTACTAATGAATCACTTGCAAGTGTTTTAATGGGCATTTAATATTGGCGGAGGCGGAAACCAAGGTGTACGCCCCTCACCACGTGCTCCCTCCCCTTACTCATCCCTGTTACGTAAGTATTTTTCCTCCCTGAGCCAATTATGTAGGGTTTTGACGTCTGATCTCACTCCATATGGCGACAGCTCTGTTAATCGCTACCTCCCAGAGAACTGCTGCGTGACAGCCTGCGTGTCAAAATCCCCATCAAAACAGTGAGGCGTGGAACGGGGAGGGCGGGAGATGAATAGAACGTGTGTCTGTGTTTGTGCATGTGTGTGTGTGTGTGTGTGTGTGTGTGTGTGTGTGTGTGTGTGTGTGTGTGTTTTTGGGGGGGCCGGGAGGCGGGCAGCGAGGAGAAAGGAAAAATTAGCCAGAGAAAACAAAGTCAATGAGGCATGAAGGAGGCTTCCCTCTCCTGTGTTTGGTAGAGGTAGTCGTGCCTCCTCATTCACTGTTACCACCACTCCAGGGGGAAGGACAGAAAATGACAGCCTCAGGGACGGGGGAGGGGGGGGCTAGTGGAAGAACAGTGAGGCTGTAACAGGATTCTACATGTTTACTTGGTCTGGTTGTGGTTGTTGGCTTAGGCAACACTTGACAGCACAGGTCTCCAATCCTCTGCCTGCGTGTTTGAGCAGACATTAACTCGTATAATGCATTTGCATTTCCCCCAGTCCAATCAGATCTCCTTGGATTGAAAAAGACCTTTGGGATGAGGTGTCAAGAGGGCATGTTGTACACAACACTACAATATCAAGGTTTGAAGCTATTACATTCACAATGACTTGCTTTGTGCATTGACTGATTACCACTGGGGAAGAGGGAAATAGCCTGCATCAGCCTGAATCCCCTTGTTACACATATTTACTTGTAGAAATTTATGATAATAGCTATGTGATCCTTAGCGGACAAAAGACACACAAACACATCCATTTGCTGTAAAAGAGATACCACATCTTTACATTAAAAGCAAAACCATGCTTAGGCTAATCAAAGATTAACATGATAACTGGCTGCTGATATACAGAAAATAATTCCAAGTCAATTGTAGCTGCTTCTAAAGGATACAAAATATACCTGGTTGTTTTGTTTTGTTTTATATCATGAAGTAAGATCAGTTAATCTGCTTTTTTGGCTACTCCTGTTTCCTAGAGAAAAGGTACGTGTCTAATAACTGCTGTATTTAAAGAGATTACAAAATCAATACTTCCCTGCAGTTGCATTACTCCCCAATTGCCAATAAACCTGCAAAATCACGACACCACTATCCATATCATAGAGGTATCGCCTTATTATCATTAAACAGGAATACACAAACATATGCATAATTAGCTCAACAGGAAGTTGATTGATTGGTTGTTGCTTCCTTTACGAGCGACGTGTTGCAGGCTGAGCCTCTGATTTGGACGGGGTTCCCCACATATACAAAAGCATGATGGTAATTTATCTTCCTTCCAATCATCATTACTGTTTTGATAAGTCTAACCTTTAGAGGCAGGTGGGAAAATACAAGCTTAATTATATCACTGGCACAGCGAGGTACCATTGCTATTCCTCTTTTAAAATCTGCAGGTAATTTAGGGAAGAAATTATTTTAAAATACTGTGATAAAATACAGATTTCTTTTCTTTCTCCTACTGTGTATAAATATTGAAGCAAATGTATATGTGTGTGGGAGACACTGATTATGCATGTAAAGAATTAAGGATGTCTCAAGCAGAATCAGATCTATACGAATGGTTTGTTTGACGGCTGTGGGTTCTCCAGCTATGAAAAATACGGCCTATTAAAACACAGTATTTCGAATGTTGCTAGCGAATGAGCTGTGAAGCAACGTGAACAAATACACTTTACCATGCAGTTTCAGTATCCCCATCACAGAGTTTCCCCTAGGAAATTGGTTAATGGAGGTGGAGTGGAAGTGTAAAAACCACAAGTTGCGATTTTACAGGGAAGGAAGTCACTGCATCTGGTCAAAAAATGGTGCAACACATTACCCTCCGTAAAACCGCAACTTAGTGAGCTTTAGAGGTACTGGTAGGCTGATATTATTTTACTGGACAGAGCCAGGCTAAGGCAATGTTTCCCCCCATTTTCAGTCTTTATGCTGAACTAAGCTAACAGTCTCCTGGCTCTTGCTTCATATGTAATGGACAGACATGTGAGTGGTATCAACTGTCGTGCCAAGGTTAGCAATCATAATGAGTGCAAATTTACAAAAATATGCTCACTTATGATATTTATTGCAAATGATAAAATTTGTTTTTAGTACTTTTTCAATTGAAACTGAATTATATTATGTCGTTTCTATTTTTATGTATATTGTATATTTACAGTAGCAGTTAAAAAGTACACCACAAGCACACTGAACACATCCTTATGGTGACTTAATCTTCACCTTGCCATTTGCTTTTGGCACTTTCCATCTTTAGGTTGTTTAAACATGAAGAATCATGAAATTCTTCCATGTCGAACCTAACCTTTCTGATTCCACGAGTGAAGCTTACTGTAAAAAAAAAAACCCCAAGAGCGGCCCACTGATGTGAACAGTATGAATGCTAGGTAAGCAAAAAATAGCTACATGACAGTGTTTAGTCAGTGTGCACTGAGGGTTAAAGCCTGACTGAGTCACTATGGCTCATGTCAGAAGGCCTTAGACTTTGCCACCTCACACGACACACACGCCTAAGGTCAGTGTCACCGCCCTGCCAAGTGTTGACCTTTGATCAGTTAGAGGAGTGCTAAGAACTGCCCAAAGGTCTCTCTGGGTATATCTCAGAGTGTGGGAGGGAAACGACAACAGCCTTTAACTATCCCAGTGAGATTTCCCTTGCCTGTAAAAACATTAACATGCTTTGTCAACATACAGTAGTGCTCTAAAGCAAAGCACAACATGAGCCTAATGTTAAATCCTTGAAAGTAGTGCAGATATCTGATAGTAGAAACAAAGTAACAGTGAACTGACAGTAGGATATTTTCATTCAGTAACCTGTGTGTGGGAAATAGTGAAATTCAGGGAGCTATTATTTTGGCCACAGTCAGTCCTATCACATACTATACATATTGCAAAAGCATTTCTTTTGATGCCTCTGAGCTACTATGAATTTTACAAAAGAAAAATGATGCATTGTGCCAAGATTATGGTGGCTATAGTGAGGATAACATTTTTTCCTGGAATTGGATTTCCTTTAAAACAGATACGTTTAGTCCCTGGGCCCAAACACTGCTGTGCTTCAACCACTTTGTTAAAAAACACTGGCCCCTACAAAGGGGCTGCTGGCAGGAAACAAAGAGGTATCTATTTCACCTCAGATGCTACTAGAATTCCCATTGCACATAATCAGGCCAGCTGATATCCCGTCTTCCCTGCAACGAGCAGTAAGGTACAATATTGCTCCCCCACGTGCAGCTACAAATGATGTTCACCCAAATTTTAAAGTGTTTCTTTGCACTGATGTCTCTACAGGACTTTGTATTATATTTACCCTCGAGAGTTTCATGTTATCTCAAAAGATTTTCCATTATTGTCTCACTACAAAAATCTGCAAATGCATGCACCTCTGAACTGATTTATTTCAGGAGAAAAAAGGTCGACAACAACTATCAGGAATAATGCATCATCTAAATTATATTTGAAAGAGCCTGGCTTATATTAAGTTTTACAGTTCAGCATGCCAAGTAGTAAATACAATAGCCAGATCTCCCCCATCTCTCATGCTAATTATTGTTTGCGGCTTCAAAGTGTTCTATGTTGTGCTTTTGCTGTTTACTGCTGCTGACTAGACACCAATCAAGCTCAACTCTCCTGTGCTGCTGTCAGAAGCTCGTTTGACCAATCAAAATGTCTCATTGTTTACACTAAAGTGGTGTGGGAAGCAAAAGTCAGCATATCCTGCTGTGAGGGTTATTTTTAGCCTCTGTCAGAGGAAAAAAAACGACCAGAAAAACGCATGTAATATTACATTTCCGACTCGCACAGAGAGTGAAGGGAAGGGGGGAGAAAAAGAGAGGGGGAGGAAAGATATTGATGTGCAAGAGAGGCATGGGGAGCAAGGCAGAGAAAATGGAGAGAAAAAAGAAGAGATGAGAGAGAAAGAAAGCAAGAGGGAGAGACAGTCACACTTGGTTTGCCTCATCTCTGGGCGTATCATCTGGCTTGCAGGGGGAAAATTACTGTACCAGTCCCCCAAGGGCCAGAGTGACTTCCTTAACCACTTTAATAAACTGGAAGAGTGTGATTGCCCAGACAGTGCTGCTGTCAGCGTGTTAATTAGACACAGTGCTTTATCAGAGCTGGCCACTCATGGACCAACCAAGCATATTACCATAAATGGTTTACTATCAGCCTGCATGGGAAAGCAAACTTAAAGCATATAATCTAAATCCATTGACATTTGGCTAAATTATATGTTACTGGCTGTATGAAAAAGTGTTAAAATCATACTACCTGGTATAGTTCGGCGAAGTTGTCAACTTATTAAACAATAAATAAACATGCATTATTAAAACTGCATTTGTTTTGAAGAATGCATTTCAAATTAAATGTAGCCTTTGAAATATTCCATATTTTGTAATCCTCATTTCCACACCAGCCCTCTTCCTCATTATCCAGAGGATCCCAATTACACTTTCGCAAACTCTGTTTACACTCTGCTGGTGCTTTTTCACCTTCAATGTTTTATTTCCCGACATCTGCTTATCAGCATATGTTTAATCCTCAAATTATCACTTTTCTAATTTAAGACTCCAATTCAGATTTGTATAAACTGTAAACGTGTTTATTTCCCACTGATCAGCTGTGAATTATAGTAAGTTTTTATTGAGGTGCAGAACATGTAAGGCAACATGCAGGACATGGAAAACAATTTGCACAGAAGACTTGCACTCATGTATTCACAAAAATCACAATTAAATGTGACAGACAGCTGATTAAGAGGCTCAAACCTATATTAAAGAAAAAATAAAAATAAAAACTTTCATGTTTTTAGTGGAATACGTCTGTAAAAGTTAGTTGAAGCATCTCTGCATAATGCTTACGTTAAGGTTGGATCTGTAAGATGCTAATTTAAGCCTTTAATTAATGTAAACCTTTAGGTTTGCCAATGGGGAAAGAGGATAATGTGTGGGATAATATCAAATTAGATAAGATCAGGCAAATTAGTCAATATAGTCAACCAGCTCTATAGGTTCCCATTTGGTAAAACATCCTAAATTTGGAAGACAAACAGAGAGACCAAGCAGAGAGGGACCCAAAAAGATCCCAAAGCTGCATGGTCATTTCTCCAGTTTTACACATTTGAAGTAACACCATACAGTATGTAAACACCGCTTGCAGCTACTTCACATTGTAGCTGATATATTCATCCTCTTCAAGCCCAAGAATATACAACAAGGGGGTAAGGAAAAAACAACAGTGTTTATCCACCCTGAAGACAGTAGATATAATAATCACCTCCAGCCCAAGTCTTTTCACAAAAATGAAACTAGGCTATTGAATAATTCATGAGCTCTGAGTGTGTGTCACCAACTCAGCATTTAGCTTGAGGAAACCGTGGGCAAACTCTGAGAGGGATACTATTGTTCTCCTTTCATCTCTTATGTGTAACTCTGTGCTTGGTATATTTAAAATTCTCATCTTCATAATGAATTAAAAAAAAAAAAAAAAGCTGCATTCATCCCAAAAGATATGTGTTTCACTTGGAATCTGTATGACACTGACATAACAACAAATGTCCAAAAGAAACTCCAATTTATGTAAAATATATCTGAGAGGAGCTAGTTGATGTTCAGAAGATGTCTGACCCCGGAACCATCCCAGAGCTTTGAGAAAACATGCTAACATTCAATTATAATACTTTTATATAAGATTTTCATGAAATCAAACCCCATTTATGATGCTATTTACGGTCTGCATTTTAATGTACAGTATTTACAATCTGTAATTACCTCTCTATACAGTAGTTGTCATTATTAGTGGTGGAGTCAGCTTTTATTGTGAAGGACCTACAGGAAACACAATGTATTTGTCAGCGTGGTTAACACAATTGTTCATTCAGCTGCACTGTAAACGGATGCACCACTTGTGTTGTATTTCTGACAGAGTCACTGCTCAAGGAGTGCTTGCTGCCCCTGGAAGTCTGGCACCTGCAGTATTAAACCGCAATTGCTGTTGCCACGGTAACCACGGCTGTCGCCAAATCAACCAGTACTGAAATCGGAAAAGGATTACAACTTTAACAGTACATATCAATGCTAGTAATATTATTAACAGGTGACACTCTCTGTTGCACTTTTTTAACAATCACCTAAGGTAACAGGTTTTCTGGGTACATACTCATGAATGTGCCTATTTGTAATTGCATGGCAAAATTAGATACTGTTAAATGCACCTTTAGGCCCTTAAGGGAAACAGAGGAGTTGCAGAGTGGATGAGACAAAACTCACAGAGATATGACGTAGTGAAGAAGTGGCCTGGGAAATGAAAGGGAAAATGAATCCCACCGAAGTGGGGAGTGTGAGTAGAGGGGGTGGACACGCAGGGCATGTCTTAATCTATTTCCAGAAGCTTTTGCCTGACTGCTTGCCCTTGAGCCCATTATTTTCCATGCTGTGGGTGAAAATGAAAGATAACAGGTCATGAGCAAGAGACCTGATTGTGTAGGAAGGCAAATGAGCATCTACCCCATCCTCAACTGAAATATACTACAATAAGCACGCTGAATGCAAAATGGGGATATCTCAAAAGAGCGTAAATGAATATAAAGTAAATCCGACACTATGATGATTTGGAAATGAGTTTAATTTCATGTGGAGTTGCCAAAAAATGTGGCACAGCAATACAAAGCCTGCCATCCATCTTCCTTATATTTCCCTTGATATTTCTGTCATGACTTTTCGGCTTCTGCTTACCGCTTCCCTCAGCTACAAAATTCAAAATCATATATCCTAGTCAAGAGTCAACATAAATAATTTTAAGCAAAAATGCAGAACAGCACAATGTTAACCTGAAACAATAAGACAAAGACTGATGAGCCTAACAAGCAAAATATAACGTAGGATGAAAACTGAAGAATTGCAGAAGTTCAGCAAGTTTAGAAGAGTTTGGGAAGTATGGGTGATGTATGTATGATGATATGTACATGTGGTGGTCACCAGATTTAAGAGTACAAACACAAGACAATCCATGTACTTGCAGAAGGTATTCTAAGGCTTAGAGATAGCAAACTTGTCAAGAATGGACACCACATCCTCACAGTTTGAGAGGAACTATGTGCTTCAGGTTGTGAAGTCACTCAAGACACATGGCTGTTTATTTTCCTAGCAGATTCAATAGACTAAGGTAGTGTTTGGATATTATTCTCACAATGAAAACTGGCGCTTGCTATTTGTTCACATCTGCCAAGTCACAGAAAATTGATTCTGGGATGGCCAGCAAACTTAGAGATCTTTATCCATCCTCTCTGCTTGCCGTTCTTTTGTTCTGAAATCGTGTGTTTGCTGTTAGATATTGTTTAAGAGGCTTCACAAACAACACAAAAAATGCAGTCCCAACAAGCACTGGTCAAGAGGTGGAGAGTCAGGAGAGGGTCACAACAGGTGCACGCACTCAATTAACCCTTCTTTAAATCTGGCCCTGTCTCAGTAGGTGCTGGCAACTGAGCTATGGAGATATAAAGTGATTTGATTAAGTGTGAAGCAGCCAGAAAAGGAGAGGAGAGGGAAAAGTTATTCTACAGCTCCAGAGTACTGTGAGGACTTGAGTTTTCCTTTTTAGGTGTGTGTTTTATGTTATAGGGGCTGAAGAAAAGACAGACAGAACCAGAAGCAAATCTTCGGCGTCCTTGGTTCTGTGAAGACTGAGCAGCTTTCACAGTGCTGCTGTTAATGACAGATAGCTTCTGAATTTCTGAAAATGTAGCTTTGTCATTGTCCGCATGAAGGTGAGACCACTTACTTAATGTATTATGCTCTGCTGTGTAAGATTGAATGTTATTGTGGTGAGGTGTATGGGGCAATGTGTAATAGTATGTCCATCATGGTTTTCTGACAATAGCAGTTAGGTTATATGTGTGAGTACAACAGCTTCAACCTACAAACTAACCCAATGACTGCCCTATATAAGAGAACAGAGCAGAGTTGGATAATACACTTTGACATAGTGCACACAGGGGTTAAACTCATTTTCAAGCCACGCCTGGGACCTGTGGTAAAGACAAGTATAATTTAATTTGTTTGGTAGAACAAACTACATACTGTGTACTACATACAATAGATTTGTCTGCAAGACACTCATTCAAGCAAGACGTTCATTTCAGTAAATCTCACTCTCTATTACAGCCTCTGAAAAGACAAAAGGCATTATCATCAGTGTGCAGGCCTAAAATGTATTGCAGAGTCCCAGGCTGTGATGGATTTCACTAATTAATGAAGTGTGATGGCACCAATACTCACAAATATGGTATCTTTAGAGTGAATACGACAGTCTGCTTTCATTGCTGGCCTTACACAGTTTCAAGACACTTACAATCACGCTGCTTTAGGTGAACGGTCAGATGGCAGACTCGATCTTATTTCAGCAAATTGAGTCACATGACTTTTCCTTAATCTATGCAGAAATGTCCTTCACGGCATAATCAAACAATCAAGTAGTAATTAAAATGCATGACAATGGCAAGACAATGCTTTGTCTTTACAGCCCTTAAACAAATATCGAGCTCAATGCCCCATGACACAATAACCCACACTTCAAAACCTAATCAGTCATAAACATTAATTGTGGCATCTTTCATTTGACATAAACTGTAATTGAGCATAGAAATGAGTTTAAGCGAAGGGGTAGGGAGAGCGGGTTATGAATCTTCTATTTTCTCAAGGGCTGATTTCAGTTTGTGCTCTCACGACCATGAAGATGTAAGGATCACAAAAACATGGAGCCCCTTCTGGTTTTAGATCAGCATCACTGTTTTTTCTTTGATTCACTGAGTGACAGAATCCGCAGTGGCTCGTCACAAGCCGGGCCGCTTGCCCTGCATGGAAGCCGTTGTCTCTGTCCTATCAAATCTGAAAGTGTCTCTCCCTGGCACTCCCACACTCCTCTCAAGTGAGATTGTTGCTCGCGGGGTGGGTGGATGAGACATGATCTCACTCTGGTAGGTGATGACATTGACAGGAGCAGCCAGTCACACTGATTTGTTTAACAGACTTGAAGTGCGGGCTATCTGTGGCTGGAGGTGGGAGCGGGGCGGCGAGGGGTTGATGATCCTCTGGACTAGTCAGAACAAACATGTCCACTTACGGCCAGATGATGCGATGTGATGTCTCCTCTGGCCATGTGGACAGAACATGCAGAGTCATGACCTGGATTCATATCCTTTGGCGACAGAGAGCTCTGCAGTGTTTATTATGAATTTCCATTGTTTGCCATGTCATATTGTCATTATTCATTGAAACTGTACTTGCTTATACTTTCCGCTGCCAACATTTAACTTGATTTAAAATGACTTGTAGCTTGAATAGATTTCAATTTTAGATTTTTGCTGGAGGGCATAAAAAAAATGAACAGCCGTTGATAACTTACTCCAAAAAACGGAATTGTACGTTTTCATCCAATTTCAATTAATTTTTCTATAAGGGTAGAAGTAACAGATTTCAAATTTAATCTAACTAATAGGGCTTAGAGAGAACAAAGTCTAGGTTGGTGGCTGCAGGCACACTAGGAATATTCTTAAGACAAAACAAAAGTCAGCTCCAGTATTTGGGATATAATACAGGATATAAAAAAGACATTTTGTTGGGCTTAGAAATGGCTATATAAGGGCTTCATTCTACCTGTTAATATTCATCCAAAGCAGAGCTATGCAGAGCAGTGCAAAGCTCAGTAAATTGTATTCCCTGATGTAACACAAATAATTATTTTCTTAGGTGGAGAAAATTCACAGGGCCTCACTTTTTAGAGATGCATGCATCACATTTGTTTTTCCAACTCTGGCTAAACACCCACAGTTAAAAGAAAATGTTGTACCTGGGAGAGCATTACAGAGCGACTGCACATGGAAGTATGATTTCTGCGGGTCTTAGCAACTTACTGTGGAGAGGCTTGTTTCTGCCTTGAGGATCAGATGGAAAACCGATGGGGTTGGGTTGGCACAATTTCGAAATTGGAGAGTAATCATAATCCTGAGGGCTAATAAAAGGGGGACAAATTTGAGGAGCACAGACTGAATATGAAATGCATTTGGACTGAAGAGAGAGAGAGAGTGCGTTCTTTCACAGAGGAGCTATTTTTAAACCATGACGTCTAATGGTGGGCAGGGGGTAGCTTTCTTTAATGACGGTGCTCTGGTTTTTTGACTGGAGTCAGCACCTCTGTTTCAGATCACATGGATTAGAGGCCAAGAATGAACAATGTGCGCCGGGCTCTGGCACAGACAAGCGTCAGTACTGCCAACACACTTCATCCATCCATGCTGGCAGCCCGTCTATCATTCGCAGTCTGCAGTAGGCCCACACCTTCCAAACACATCACCAAAGCAGAGACTACTTTTGGAAACATGATACTACAACCACTGCCATACAACACCCTACTACACCAAGCGTATACATACACAAACACGCCGCTGCAGCTTTGCACTTCAGCACCAGGGTCAGCTCTCTGCCTTTCTGGTCACTTCCATTTCTGTCAATGGGTCTATTGGCGTCATCATCCCCAGTCAAATTTTGACAGCGCACCGGCCAGCTAGCCAATGTGCTCTTACCAATAGCCACTTCAGACCTCGCTGTTCAAGGTTGAAGTGTCACTTGACTGCTTTGAGCATCTATCGTCGATCTTTTAATGGAATCAGCACAAAGGATGGCATACATGCAAGACAAATTAGTGCACCATGTCTGTAACCTTATTTGACCATTACCATCTCCTTCACAGTAACTACCAGTGCTACATAATTTGGTGTCTACATTTCCTGTGTGTTCCCCTGTGTTCTCATTATCTGCCTTTTATAGGATGCGATTCTGCTGCTCAGCACCAAACAAATTCACTGAGCATGTAATAAATACAGGCGACTTTGTTTTTGATAGAAAAAGAGAGATGTGTTCTGGGGTTTAGGCATGCAGAGACCTCTACATTTTTCTGACAACTATTTCATGATTTACAAGGTTTTTGCTACCGAACTGTCTGAGTTTCCCTGTTTTACCAGTAGCGGAAAAGTATTATTATATTCTGGAGATATCTGTAAGAATATTAGCAGGTGAGATTAAATAAACAAATCAAAAAATAGTTTTCATGGTGTCACAACAGAGTGAAACAGTGCAGAATTGATATTTCCTGTATAACAATGTGTCATCTTGGTGGCCTGTGGTGAAAATTATTTTCACACATATTTTATGTCTTCATGCACCTGTGGTTGCATTGTCTCCTGTGGTAAGATGCTAATCACTGTATTCTAAAGTAAATGAGATCCTCTTGAGGACAGCTCAGAAAATCTTCTGGTATGGAAAGTGAATAGAAAAAATGCACCAGAGTCCCTTTAAGTATAAAAAAAAAATATTTTTCTTTTTATCCAATTTTTTTTAAATATTCAAAATAAACACCAGTTGCTAAAATTAACCTTAAAGTTAAAATATTGAGCCCTATATGCTGTATTTGTGGCAGGCAAATGTATGTATGTTTCATGTTTGCTTGTAAATTTATAAGTGAATGCCCAGAATATTCTGCACCTGAGTATATCTGAAAGGAGCAAGTGAGTAAATTCTGAGTGTATCCTATTGTATCACTCTACTTGACACTTTGTTCCCTAAGAACTGCACTCAAAAAACCTCCACATCCTTTTCTCTTCATCACCACTGCCTGCCCACTGCTTGCGACACCTCGTTTCTTGCATCAGCTCATCTGCCCTCTTAGAGCACCGACTCCTACATATCATATGAGATGAAAAGATCACTGGACGAGCACAACACTCGTGCGAGTTGCACAGAAAGCAGATAGATCACTGGAATCTCAACCAACGTATTTATTTTCCAATAATCTCTTAGGTCTTTCACTGCTCAGGAGCTGATCCTTGATGATGGATGATTATTATTTGCTCTACAAAACCTGACATTTATCTTATGTGGCTTCATCTCATGTGTTCACTCCCATTGTTCACTTGATGCACATTAATTTACATTGTGACAGTGTGAATTGAGCGTGTTATTGTTATGGGTTAGATGCAAGAGTGAGCATATACAGTATGTGAATGTGGCATTGAGGTTTATCAGCACCCATTACGAATAGTCAGGGAGCCATTAAAAAACAAACTAGTGGGTTTCTTGATGTACGAAGACAGAAGTCTTATAAAATATGCATTCAAATAGCCTATTATATATGTAGGGGGATATACATTAAATAACACATGGCAAGAAAAAGTCTTTAACCTTACTCTACAGTATATATCACAACCCTAAAGTCACATTGAATAAATCTGTGGCCGATTAACTCTGTGTGTTAATTCTGTGTTGTTGTGCTGTGTGGTTAAATGCTGGAAATACATACTGAATCTTTCCAGAAGACTTTAACTCAGTTTTTGTTTTTACATGCAGAATTACTCACAATAAAAATCAGTTTTTGTGGATACTTCATGAGCAAAAGAATATTGATACTGGGTTGGATTGGGGCCTCAAATACTTATTCTTGCATGATAAAAAAAGTTGTTTTTGAACATTCAGTAATGATTTTGTTCAGCCATGCTTTTGTGAAATGCCGCTGTGCCTCCATCCAGACTCGAGTATTTCCTATCAAGGTTTGGTGAATAATGCTGAGCAAAAATGGCTTTGTCAATAGCGTGGACATTCCTTTCATCTGTGAGAGCATGCAGGGATATGTCTAAGCACTCTCTGAAACTCTCGCTGATGGCTGTGATTAATTGACAAGTTGATTGACAACTCAAATGCCAGGGACTGTCATTACATTCAGCATTCACCTACAAGCTGTGAGACATCTATCCTCGCCCTTCAGTGGACAGAAATACACTTGACAGAGTGGTTTTGCTTGACTATTTTAGACATGGTATTATCACTCATTCCTCCTCACAGGGGTTCAAATCCAATCACATTTGCTGCAACAAATGACTCAACTGACTCCTACACAAACAAACACATCACAAAGGTATTGTGTCTCTAAGGAATCCATGAAGAAGGTAAAGCCATTTGAACTAAAGGCTAAAGTCTTTTGAAACACATTTAAAGATGGAATCTGTAATATTTTTTCAAAGCAATAACTATGCTTAATCTCTTTCTTGTTGAGAGTTAGATGAGAAGATAGCTACTACTATCATGTCTGTATGGTAAATATGTAGCCAGAGCCAGCAACCAGTTAGCTTAGTTTAGCATAAAGACTTAGGTGCAGAAGGACACTGCTAGCTTGGCTCAGTCCAAAGGGGGAAAAGGGGTTACGTGCTGGACAAGACTCACAAATTGCCACAAATTGTGGTTTGTGTTGTAATACAAGGTGTTCAATTTGTGAGTTTTACTGTTGTTGGTTCAGTAGGCAGATTTTTTACCTTTGGAGCTAGCCAGGCTAGCTGTTTCCCTTGCTTCCAGTATTTATGCTAGCTAAGCTAACCGCCTGCTCGCTGTAGCTTCATATTTAGTGTTCAAACTTGAAAGTGGTATTGTTCTTTCTATCTAACTCTTAGTAGGAAAGCAAATAACAGTATTTACCAAAATTTCAAACTATTCCTTTGATATATAAGTATATAGTATCTGTCTGTACAATGAAATGTGACAAATACTAATAATGGTGCATATATTGTGGTTGGGGACGGTCTCCATAGCTATCTGCTGTAAAATTGATTGAGTTTGTCAGGTCACACCTGTCTGGTTAATAACGCTGTCTTCATCACTTCAGTAAATAATATGTTCACATTTATGTTACCTGGTGAGTCAATTATACTTTAACTGTATAGTAAGAAGGTGAAACAACTTTACAAATGCAACACACGTCATCTTCACTGTAGTTTGGACATGCACAAAGTTATGGTTTACAATTGAAGTCTAAGAGTGATACAGCAAAAATGCAAAGTAGCCCGGCAGTAGCTGGCACCTGCAGTGAGGAACACTCAGGTGTGAATGCGTCATCATCGAGTTGCCCAATTTGGCTTCATAAAGATAAAAAAACAACCAGACAAAGCAATATAAAATCCATGTAATTTGCGATTGGAAATAGAACAAGATGAGCTGTGGAGACACACCAATGCTTGTCAGAAATATTATGAGAATCCACATTCTTAAAGAGAAGCAGATAAACATACACATAATTTTAGATTTCCTGAAATAGACATGACAAGCATTTTAAGATCAGTTCCTGCTTGCTTTGTAGAAGAGCATCAGTGGGGAGGTGAGGCTCAGCACTTTTACCCTACAGACCAAATTTCAGATGTCATTTTTAAAAGCTATGATTATCCAATTGATGTTTGTTTTGTTTCAACATTGACATAAAAAAGTCTAAATAAATATACCAACCATTATGTGTTGTGAGCCTGCAATGAAAGCAGACATATCGCTCGATGCTACATTTCTGAATATCACTTCAAAGTCCCTGAACATGCATTCTTACACTGGGTTACTGACATAAAATATGAAAGACTTGATTCTCAAAAGCAGAGAAACACAAAGGCTTGTTTAAAAGTATACCATGGGACCCTCAGTCGGTGTCTGCCATCTAGACCTGGAAGTGCCCGTTCTGCACAGGATTCTGATTGCAGCTGCATTTTTTAAGATCCTCATCACACTCTCTGTGACCTCAGTGTTGACCAGAGCAGAAAGTTGGCATGATTGAAAGACTGAGTGAGAGCGATGGATGACGAAGAGCAGGACACAAAACAGACAGCAGAGAGGCAGATTAAAATAGGAGAGAAAGGGAGCCAGGGGCTTACTCTTTTTTTAATAAGCGGATTCAGGTTTAATTTTTGAATTTCACATTGCTGCACCCCCTGCTGTCTACCCATCCCAATTTCCCTGCATAATGTTTAGTTGTTTTTTTTATTTGTCATGTTTGTTCATGCTCATATGAAGCCATGCTGAAGAAAACTGCCCCACATGAGTTACCAAAGGGACAGTTTTGTCAGTTAGGAGCATATGACTCCTATCAACTTGTGCTACAACAGTGCACTGCTGTCCCATTAGTCGAGGGCAGGTTGGCACAACATCCAACTACGGAGATGGCGTACAAATCCATCCGTGTTCTCCAGACAGTGATAATCCCCACTGATCTCCTCTCCGCCTTTCCCCCGTCCTCCCCAACCATCAGACAATGGAGAGGGAGGGAGCGAGAGACAGAAAGAGACTGACAGGGGAAATACAGAGTAAGGAAATGGTGTTAGAGAGTAAGATAGTAAGACAGAGGTTAGAGGAGACAGCATTAGTGAGACAGAACACAGAGAGAAATATGTACTAAGCAGCCCCACATCAGCCTCCCCCATGATGTCACAAAGGCTCACTGTGCTGCCATGATGCACATGATATGCTGGAGAGGATTATGCAGTAATCACAGGGGTTTGGCTGTCCTCACAAGGGAGTATCTAAATCCCTCCTCTCCCACCAGCAGTTGAGCCCTCTGCTGGCTTCTCTGAGGGATGTACCTGGGCAAACAGTCAATGGTTTTGGGGAGGATTTAAAAACACTTCTAAGAAGAATTTGGAGGTCCCTTAATCGCAAACAACACAAGTGGTTTGTCCTCAAAAGAGAAAACACCTACAGTTCATGTAAAAAGCAAAAGCCAAAGAGAACTTGAAAGCCAGTTCTTTTTTTTTTTTTCTTTTTTTTTACAACCTGGGACATATGGAGTCCATCAGGCCAGGTTTTAAACAAATTCCAGGTTTAACCATATTATCTCTATCTCTTATTTAGAAGAATGAATACACCTAAAATGCTACAGTTGTTACTTTTAGTTTGAATTTGTGTGAGCACACAAGTTTTCCAAGTATAGTGGGTCTAAGTAAACCCAGGAAGTTGCTTTGCAAAAGATATTGGAACATTTTTATACAGTTTCAACATTTTCCACCTAAGTCCATCACACCCCATATTTTATTTTAACCACATTATCTAAACCACTTATTTGTAAGTGGACATGAAGGTTAAAAGGCACTTGTTTAAAGCCTGTCTGATAGCTCATACTGCTTGACATAATGGAGTCCATTGTACAGCTGTGTCAAGCGTTGTCACTCCGTCCTCATACCTCTACAATTACTGAATAAAATGTTGGTGAGTTATCATAATCAATAGGAACAATTGCCAGACCTAGGAAAATAACACTTTGCATGTAACAAAATGTGCCATTGTTAAAAAAAGTGCTAGCATTTAGTGCTTTATCTAAAAAGTTGGCTTCCTTTTTTATTTTCATACAAAATAAAATGTTTCAACTGAGAAAGATTTAACAGCAATGCTTGAGCTGTTGGTGCAGTTTGTATGGAGTCTATACTATTTATTTCATTAAATACTGTACATAATGCTTGAAGGTCTTGCATCATCATCTGTAAAATAGTTAAATCTCACTGTAAAACCGTTCAAAGGTACATTCGTGCACATTGTAAAATATGGCTGCCAAGGCCTCTTTACTAAAGTCTTAAAAATTCTATATTATACTGTATGTGCAGCTGGTCATCCGTTGATGCCCAGTCATGTCTCTATGGGATTGATATTTATAGTGGTGATTCTAAATTGCTCAATTTGTGTCAATGCTATGGAGCGCTAAAGTAGGAAATAGTGTCGTTTATGTAGCGTGGCAAAAGGTTGAGTTGAGGTTATGGAGGTCAGGGCGGTGTAAGAGTTTGTAATGTGTTTGACTTCCCCTCTCATATCAAAAAGTATTGTTGGCTTTTGTAATAGTTCACCATTATGATCAAACAACAATCTTTGCCTAACATTAGCCAAGTAGTTTCAGTTGTCCAAGTTACTTTTATTGTACTGAACTGTAGCTGCCATGGACATATATTGTATGAATGATGAGTTAAAAAACATCGTCACTGGACATAATCCAGGGCTTTGTCCAAAATTGATGTTCTTCTTGGCAAGTGTGTAGCAGCTGCTGCAATGCCCATCATGGCTGGCTGGTCATTATTACTACTGCCAACTGCGCTTCTTTGTTTTTGTGTTTGAACCGCATGAAATATCACCGATCAGGGCTTGAAATGAACACCATCCATCCCGCCAACTGTGGGCACAATTTGACTGCTGAGAGCAACTATGTCTCTTCTATCTGGCACTTGGGTGAGTGGAGATTTCTTCACTCTGGTTCTTGAATGAACTCCAAGCATCTCCAGTACAGGGAGTTTTATTAGTGTGACCTGTCCTCTCTCATTCCTTTCCTTTCCTCTTTGTTTGGTGTCTTTCTGCAAACCAACCACAGCCTTCCGTTTTTTATTCACTTCGGGAATTGTTAAAGCCTCCATTCTTCCCAGTAGTGCGGTATGATACAATGTGGCATAGTGAGACTCAGACAGCACAATCTGTTCATTTTTGTATGACATCTAGCCGAAGCACACCGCAGAACAGCGGAGCGCGGCAAAAGATCGAAAGAAGAGATTACAAGTATGGCTACATTTTGATAAAAAGTCTTGTTTTTCCTATTTCTCACTATGCTGCATCGAGTATATCAGCTATAAGAAAGCCCCCATACTCTGGAGAAATAAAGTGAATGCTTGCTACTGAACAATGATCCCCCACGTCTCAGCCACCACATTACATCATTACCTCATAGTCATTCCTGCAAACAGTGTAAAGCAGCACATTTTTGTAACATGCTTTAAAAAGCATGGTATGAACGGTAAATGGACAGAATAAACAGGAAAGCGTATTTTATTGGCTTTCTATGCAGCTGGTAGACCTAATTCCTATTTTATTTCTCTGGCTTTTCTTGAAATTTGCTTGACATTTGGCTGGACTTTTATGAGAGTAAGATGCCACCCATCCATCCTAAGCCACTGAGTAAGCTGTCTGGGGCAGAACAGCTGGCAGACCCCACCCCAACAACACTGGCTTAATCTCTGATCCCTGGTAGCTGACATGCCCTCCTCACCTTCCATCCCCCCATCCCTCAACTTTCAGTCCTGCTCTGTCTGTCTCCCTCTCTCAACTCCTCTCTTTCTTACTAGCTCCCCTTCTGTTGACTTTCTTTTCTTCTTCACACCAGTGCTTGCTATTCATGAGCTATGTCTACTTTGTTCTTCTCTGCGGAAACACACAGGTAAAGCAACGGCTAAGCCTTGCAGCACAGACATCAAACTTCACAATTTAATTTCAGGGTGACGTCTGTATAGTGACATATGAAAAATATATGAAAGCATAAAATGATCACAGTGGTACAGATACGACAGGAGAAATAATGGGAAAAAAGGGTAAAGAAAATAATAAAGATATTGAAGCAAGCATAAAAGTAAGACACAAAAGGGTAAAGATACCGACTGTAAATGGACCATTTTGGTTTTGAAAACTCAGAACAAAAGGCAATGAGTTGTTCCCACACAGAAATTTGTCAGGATATTCCTCCTTTGGTACGCTGAAAATATTTTTGATTTTGATGTCATTTCCGAGAAATCACACTGGTGGTGCTTTTGAAGCAGCGTTACCTTGTATTTGCTTTTTAATATGTGATGGAGAGCATTGTCAGTGTCTTTAGACCACAGTTTAGTTTCCTTGATGATCTAAAGAATCTCTGATATGTATAATTATTCAAGGCATATATGTGAATATTCTATCGGTCAGTTGAAAAACATAATACACAGTTACAGCACAGACTTTAGTATTTGTTTTCATTTATAACCTGACTTCTGTAAATGATCATTTATCAGCTGCATACAGAGCGGCCTGTACTTCCCTTCAGTAATAGGAGCCTCCCTTAAGCCAGCAAGTAAAACATTCCTTATGCATCCTTTGACACTTTCCCATTTAAAATGATTCTG
Source organism: Macquaria ambigua (assembly GCA_008360985.2). NCBI lineage: Eukaryota > Metazoa > Chordata > Actinopteri > Centrarchiformes > Percichthyidae > Macquaria > Macquaria ambigua. Next base: position 226,278 of record VMKM01000290.1, read on the forward strand.
ATTCAAAATGTATTTTTAATACCTGTCCTTTTCCCACATCATTCCTGCCCACATCTAAAATGGAAGCAAGTGAGAGTCCGGCTCGCATAATGAAATCAGGCAGATGACTTAGGTACCGTGGTTCATGCAGCCTCCCATCACATTCAGTGTTACAGACACCTGAGAGTGGATTTTGACAACCAGGGGGATTGATGCTTTTCACTACTTCACTGTGTCATTTTCAAAATTACACCACAATAACAGGACAAAGAAAGGTCTGAGTGGCTGTGAGGGGTACAGCGCTCCTTTGTGGAGGGAAAGTTTGCTTTTACCATTCCATATTCTTCTCTCTCCTTCGAAATGGTCTTCGTGAAGGTGCAGGAAAGAACCGAACCAAAAATCAGCGCACAAAACAACATTTGGGAGAAGAGCAGCACCAACAGTAAACAGCAGATCTGGTAATAAAGGCGCAACACAGAAAGACATCTGGTGTAAGTCACAAGATCAAAAACGTGATTCTTTTTTTATTTTTGAATACATTTTCTTCTTTGGCCTTAAGAGAGTGTTGCGTCTCTTTTTATCACATCATTAAAGGTGCAGGACAGGTAAGCACTGAGGGGTTAAGGTGAAAGCTGGAGGAAGAAGATTTAACTTTTATCTTCAATCTATCATTATGGGAGAAACAAGAACACTGTTAAATTAGAAGGGTGAGCTCTCTGTCTTTTGGTCAGTGCTCAGAGGGAATAATGAGTGAGACTAGGGAAGAATAGTGAGGCTTGATGTGCCTCACTAAAGACATGGCTACACAGAAATACATCAGACTCTGCAACAGCTCTGGAAGCACTCCAGAAGCGTTGCAGAGTGCAGGCTGACAGAAAGGATAAGACTGGCAAGGGGAAAAGCGATGTGGTCGTGCCTTTTTTTTGACAGCAACAGATGTAATCCCGGCTGCTAACAGTGAAGGCACATAACTGTGGTCGGGATGTTGAACCGCTGGCCAGGGGTTTAAAACAACACTACTTTCACAAGCCATTGCTCTCATTGTTACCCTTCTGCAGTCAGCTCATGCACATGCTCTGTGGAATGTCGTGCACTAATCGCAGGATTACAACTACTGTAACCAGGCGCCATCATGGTTTCAATCATGCCTCCCACTCCTCCATTTCTCACAGCTTTCACGGACACGTTTCTGTGTATTATTTTCACGTCCATAACCAGCAATGCACATTTGTACATTCTACTCCATCGCTGCTCTTTTCAGTGGTGTAAAATCAGTGAATTATTATATTTATGACATCTGCCCTATTTTTCCTGTCCTACTTTTCTGCTGCAATGACTACATTTCGCTGCTGGAAACACTCAAACTCATCCTAATTTTAATCTTGCTGAATTTCCTACATTTTGTCTGACTCTGGAGTTAAATAAGGAGCGGCAGACATGAAAAAGAAAAGAGAGGTACACCAAAAGACAGCATGACATAGAGGCAGGGAGAGCAAGAGGAACACAAAACATTATTTTTGGCAGCCTCTCCAAGCATCCCCATCAGTCACTCTCATTACCATCCAATTGTGAGAGGAGGGCTACTCCATCCGGCATGGTGGAACACAACCTGGCAGCTGCAGCACTGTAGGACAAGCCAGGACTCCTCCACTGAGCCAGGTCCATGCTTTTGGCCCTCTCTGTTTTTCTACCTATGCAACTGTATTGCCTAAAAATGTCATTTCACGGTGATCTGTGTTCACAGTTTTCATTATCTGCGACTTAATCTGCGTCAAATGACAGCTGCCCTTTCCCAGTTCCAGTTCAACTCTATTATGTTATCAATGTCTGCGACTTAAAACTCATTTAAATGCTTTTCACACCCTCAAATTCAGTGTATTGTTGTTCAACTGCAGAAAAACATTTCCCTAAAGCAATGCCTTGTTTTTTCGGACTATTTTTCACCTATGCTGGGAATGTGTGGGCTTTGCTATAAGACACACTGTATCGCAGCTTTCAAAACCACCAGCTCATAATTACAAGGCTGCTTTTCTCAAAGAAGCAGGGATATTTAAAATGTTATTTATTTCAATTCTGTCCAGTCAATCATCATTTGATCATTTTGTATATTTGAAAGTGCCCACCAGTGACTAACTGACCATGGCAAACTTGTTTTTATATAACCAAAGTACAGTAGTTTGCTCTTATTTGAATAGTCTGGCAATAAGATACCAAACAAAGCACTAGAAAATGATGTGATATGACTCTGAAACAGGTTAAGTTATACATGAATTATAGCTTCAAAAAATCTATAGTTCAGAATTTCACAATGCGGAGTGAGAAAAGTGAATAAGTTATACTGTCCCGTGCCTCGACAACATTAAGAAGCCCTTGAGTGAGCCATTTAACCTCCAGCTGCTTCACTGGAGCTGCCCAGTGGCAGACTGTGGAAGACTGGGTTTGAACTAGGCACTCACACTATGAGTCATGTGTTTAACTGTATGAATAAAATGCAACAGTGCTTTTAAAGTGAGAGATAAAGAAGACTTTATTGGGTGTTGAATGAGAGGGTTCAATTAATTTTTCCACGCGAGGAAGTCAAAAAGTTTTCAAAATGGAAAATGGAAAAACCAGACACTAGCAGAGGGGCCCCATGTTTTGCACAGCTTTGCATATTTTTCATTCATGTACAAAAGAAAATAAAATCCTTTATCAGGCTGCATGTGATTACTTAAAAGACGATCAGGATTACCAGCGTGGCTCTATAGCCGAAAAGTCAAGTAAATAAAAAGCTTGAGACCGAAATGAGTCACAAAAGGTAATGTGACCACAGCTCTGTGTGAGTCAAAAGCTTACTTTCACTCTGTTATTTGGAGCAACATTACACATCATCCTTGTGTTCTGAGCCTAAGAGATACTGCACTGCTCTGGCTTCTCATCGTCCCAGCATTACTGATACCCAACACGACATCAGCTGTCTGCGCTTGTTATATCTTATCTGGTAATAGCGGTGAGAGGCAGAGGCAAACATGAATAGTGGAGGTGACATGTAGGGAGAGACCCATGAATGTTTGCTTTGCATGGGAGTGCGAAGTGCTACAAATAACCAGAAACCATGCGAGCTCAATTGCCGATGATTACACCTGCTGTCAAGAGAATCGTTCAGGGCATTACGAAGAAGACGGAAAAAATACACCCTCCAACATCTACACACTGTTCCGTTACATTGACTTTCAAGTAATCAGCTGCAACCTCACATGTCATCCAATCGGAAAATGTGGATGGGATGAGACACTCACCACCGTGGCTTGTTTTTTTAAAAACTCTCCAAATGAGGGGAAAATCTGCCTCATGCCTCCTGTGCCACACCTGCAAAACGATGCCGTCAAATGTGAAATTCTAATAGCATTTGAACCAATGTGCGAGTGCAGCTGACGTAACTACAATTTGAAGAATGAATGTTTATTTTCACGACTGTCTCTTTATCCCGTCTCATCGAGAAGAGAAGAGAAGAGAAGCCGGCCCCTTCTTTCTTCGCTGTGTCGATGTTTTTGCAAGGCTTATTTTAATTCCCAATACCTTTTGAAGTCTCGCCAAGACACATTATAGAATAAAAAATTATATCGACCAATTTTTATCAAAGGTCTCTAATTGATGTTTTTTCTGAAAGAGCACATTTCTATCTCGATATGAAAGGCCTCTGCTAAGGCGAGTAGTGCAAGAAATGAACTAATTTGAGGATTACTGAAATATTAATAGTTTTTAACTATATACATTTTCACTAAAATTACATCTCTCTTCTGTGTCTGTGTGTCCGCTCATTTATTCCTTACACTAACAGGATTAGTGCCTTGCAACAGAACTGCAGATATCAAGGCAAGGAAATGGCATCCAAGGATCTCTGACTAGGTCTGAGCTGATTAAAGCTGAAGCAGTAGCCTGTTAATGAAGCAGTAGTCTGCTCCAGAGGCTCGTAACCTGATAAATAAAGAAATTGGTTTGTGTGCCAGTTTCATTTCAGAGGAAGGTCATTGTGTGGGTGTGCACAATGTTTTTATGTGCTTTGATTGTATTTTCTATGCACGTGTTGGTCGTCTCTTCCCTGAATTCCTCCTGTGTATCTGTTCAGAGTATCTGTGCAAAAGTCATCCATCTGAAAGAATCAATATTGTATTGAAATTTGAATTATATTCATTATGTATATTTCCATATACATCAAATGTCAAATGTTAACAATCTGAATCCTTGTGTTTGAAAACAAATAACAAAGGGGTTTGAAAAGTGCATTTTATGCTGATGCCAGAAATAAAGCAGACCCATTGACAGAACACTTACTGATAGTTTCCAAGAAATCACACAGCATTAAATCAGCTCTAACTACTGCATTGCCCCCTAGAAGCAAAACACTGAGTGAAATCTGGTGCTTAAACATAGTGCCGCTGATCACAACACATTTTAGATCTGGATCTGCACAACTAAGCAACTATTTGCAATTCATAGAGACTACCCTTCCTAAAATGAATGACTGAGATGTTTTTTTTTCTCAAGCCAAGTCTTGTTCCACTCAATCTACAATTGAGATTATGTTAAATGCATAAGGGTGAATTTGCAAATGCTGGAATTGAATGAAGTGAAATGCAATCACTGTCAGCAAAACCGACCTTATCTCCATTTTTGAAATGTTTTTCTGAAACATCAGTGTATTGCTGAGCTCTCTTCAAGGCATGATTGGAACAAAAAAAGGCTCAACACTTTTGGAATGAAGTATCAGGACAAAAAGATGCGGAGAGCTTTATTTCGCAATCCATTTCGCAAACTATAGGAGAATTCTCTGGGCTACACAGTTTCTGCAATTGCTGGGTGTATGAGGTGCCAAAACATCCTATCATTCATCCTGCAACTGAGGATGACCTTGGTTAGAAAAATCAATTTGAGCTCGCTACAGGGTAATGTTCAAAGCTGCTAATCTTCATTCCAAAAAACTCTGAAACTGTCAGGCCAATCCTTCTGTGATCAGCTGAATATCATTTCTTGAATCCTCCTAAGCATACTCTACATCTGATCGCCGATGCCTCTCCTGCCTGACATCTAAAAAGGAAGTAGATTTCGCCCTCGACATTCAAATTGGAACAAAAAGACAGCCACTGACATCCCTCTGTGCACTGTAAAATAGTCACTATGATGTGTTTTATGTCCAACAGCCAGATATGTACGCCAATGCTCTCTCTGACAAAGCATAACTGATCCTGAATTAGTAAGGCTGACCAGGTCAGTAACCAAGCATAACTAAAGACAGGTTATTATCTTATTCATCAGGTAATAGATGAATAAGGTAATAACCTGTCTTTAAATCAATGACTGCTGTAATTAAAGTGGACTGATTTAATCAGATGAAGGAGGGATCGTGCATGCAGCCAGGCATGCACAGTCATTACTCAGCTAGTTAAACTGTTCAACGCTCTCTGTCCAAGAAGGTGTTTGACTTAAGCCTTGAAATGAGATGGGTTTTTGTGCTCACAAGTAACCAATGTATTGTAAATATGGCAAATTAACCCACCGTTATAGACCCTCTTCAGTCCACTCAGTTTGCAAAATACATGGTTCTCCAGCTGGATTCAGCTGGATTTACTTTTCTGTTTTGCATGCCAAGTGTGTTAACAGTGTGGTAGAGGCTATGAGACAGGTAAAGAGATCTTGTAATGGTAATACTGTGCGTGCTCTGCATTTTAACAAGCTCTGGCAAGGCCCTCTCCAGCCCTATATCATCTTGTGTGGTGCATAATAATATTGCATTTACATCGACCCTTTTGAGAGTCTTCAAAATTGCATAAAGGCCCAGAAACACATCCCACATTACGCACAGGTGGCATGGACTAGACCATAAATGTTTAAAGGTCCCCATTATAGGTATTCACATTCTCCACTTTGTATATATACATAGATAATTAACGCAAACTGTGGTTAAAATCTGATTTTGTAAAAACTGGTAAATGTCCAAATCCAGTTGTTTTTTTACAGCAAATTCTGGATTAATTCATCACATCACACTTGAAATGTTTCTGTGGGAGTTTTTTTCTTGTTTTTCAGTGTAAGGTTGGGATGTGTAATTTTCATTTATTTATTTATTTCATTCACAATGTGGGCAAGGGGAAGCTATTCGGGACTGTAATGGTGACTAAGGGCTACAAACAGAGGAAAATCTGAATCTGAATTTGGTCTTGATTGGCATTTCAGGAAGCTGTTACAAAAGTTCTTCTAGTCGGGCAAATTTGCTGCATTTAAGGTTACTGCCGTTAGAACGTATCCACTCAGTGGGCATATACATTCAGTTAGATGAGCAAGTATTACATGTATGTGTTGATCAGGATCTAGTAGTCACTGTTCCTCATGCTACAGCTTAATTTCATTTTAAAAATTATATTAAATTTGTAATTTATATGTGTTTGCAAACCATTATTTAAAGAATAGTTTGACATTCTGGGAAATACGCTTTTTTGCCAAGAGTTAGATGAGTAGGTTGATACCTCTCTCATATATGTAGCTAGACTGGAAACAGGAGGAAACAGCTGTGGCGTAAAGTGTGGTTTTTCCACAATTCTTCACATCCAACTCCTGGCAAAAGCGAATACACATATTTCCCAAAATGTCTATTCCCTTAAGATGATAATTCTTTTCCTGAGACACCCTGCTGTGTTTTCATAAAGAAAATAACGATACCCGAGTACCTTAAAAGGTTTGAAATGACCAAGGCTGCAAAAAAAAAAAAAAGAACTTGCACAGGAGAGAATTATTTCCTAGAAAGATTTTATGAATGAGGCTGACTGGGGATCAGCAAGAAAGGCAGCATTAAGGCAAGGAAGTCATGAGAGAGAGGACTGAGAGAGAGCTGGCGCAGAGTGCAGGAGTACACTGCAGTGTTGTGGTAATGGTGAGTTTACGTCTCTTGCTCCAGGCACTGTCTAGGCTACTCTACAAAGCAGGTAATGAGTCTTCTCCCTAATTTACTCACCTCTAGCCATCTTAGCAATTTATGAGATGGCGTCTATGTTTGCCTACTGAGTGTGGACAAACATTCACCATGTATTTACAGGAGATGTTACAGGAGTTGTGCTTCGTGGTTTGGTTTTTTTTTCTGCGTGCGGATGTGCAGAGAAAACATCGGGGTAAGTGTGTGAGTGTGTTCTGTCTGTGTGTTCTTTAAACTTTAAAAGGGCCTGCTGGATAGGTTACATGCGGGGAAGGGAGGATGTGGAAAGTCTTCTAGCATACATAAAGATGTGATGACATTTCGGTTTATAAGCAGAGGAAGGTGCCTTTACAAGGAAAAACATTGTGATATACAAAAACCATACACTGTAACGCCTTAATACAATATGTGACACAATGGCAGTTGTTTAAATCTAATAATAAACCATATTTTATATTTTCTATGTTACATTTTAGAAAGAGCCTGCTGATGTATTCATGTTTGGTAAACACCCGTCTAGGAATAAGATTCCACTGTAAGTGGTGGGGTCAACCGTTCTCATGCTAAATTTAAATATGAACTGGCAATAGGGTGAACAAACATCCTGATTTGTTTGAGACAGCTCCCAAACTTTGACCAAAGACAAATGTCATTTCCACAAATTCTTTATTATACATCTATAATGTTCCTTTTCTTGTCTATGAATCATTAATTCCTCATATACTGTGCAGATCATTAGCCTGTCGCCTTGTCTTCTCTGTTTCTATGGTTACAGGGAGCCTTATGCTCGTGCATGTACCTGTGTAGCATTTTCAAGGGTAGCAAAAACTAAAGTGCAAACATGGAGGAGATGATTTTTCTAAATTGCTGTTGGACATTTTGGGAATAAGCTTTAGCTGTATGCCCAGGGGCGGAGTGGGACTCACTTTCAGCCCGGGAGTTAAACGATGTAGAGTGACCCCCCTGATGTACGGTGGGGAGGAGTGGGAGGCCAGGCGAAGGTTATTTCTGGAGCTCTAAGTAATTAACCAGCTCCATTTAGTAAAGTCATACTGTTTTTATGGTGTGAATGAATATGGAATGAACCAACTACCTAACCCAGAGAGGGCACTGTGCCTTTGTACCACCCAGACTTTGTTATTGTCAATATATAAGGGTCAGCTACTCACCAAATAAAGGCTCATGCTGGAGTTAAGGTTCAAAGTTAAAAATAGGAAAAGCATCTGCAAACTCCAATCTGTGCATTATTTATTTATTTATTTATTTATTTATTAGGGCTATTAAGTCTTAAAGCATTAGGAGGAAAAAAAGCGAACACACCAATATATAGATTCTGGTATTCACTTAATGAGCCTCGATGCAAAACACCTGCTCAATTAGACCATGTGACCATACCAAGGTTCTCTGCAAACTAGTTCACACCTACAAATGGAAGTGTAAAAACACATGTAATGATATACATGAGAAAACACTTCTTCTCTTTGGTTTATTTGTGCCAAATTAAAACAGAAAATGTTGTTAAAAGTGCTTCACGGCAACAGATTATCACTACTCCCTAAAGCTGTCAGATCTCAAACATCTGAGAGGGCACGTGCTCCCTCAAGTGAAATGGGCAATACGCCCCCAAGTCCACGCACCCTTGCCTTATTACTCTGCCAGCTGTACATGCACAGTAGCCATTACCTGCTAAGCTAGCAGTGTTCACCCAAGCATGTCAGGAATGGCTGTGATGTAATTAAGACCTGCTGGATGGGGCTCTCACCTGCCTCCTCAATGACACTACTGTATGTTCATTATCACGCCACAGGGAATGTACTCACGTGTCCTGCTACACATCCAACATGTATGTACAGTACACTCACTGTGCATGTAATGTACACACCAACACCAACACCAACAAAGCAAACAAACATACGACCACAGACCTACAGTTGCACCCACACAAAATAATGTTCAGTAATATACCCAGACATAACACGAATGTGCAAATACTACCACAAAACCATCAACCTACACACAGTGCTGCAGCCGCAGGCTTCATACACCCAGGGACTCCAGCTGCGCTCAGAAGATTCCTCCCTCCCTCTCAATCACGCCACACTGATTTTAAGGACCTGCCGCTTGGCAGCTTTTCATTTCATGCAATTACGTCTGAAAGTACTGCTTATTTCTGCTAAGCTCGAGTCACAACTGGGTAAACATTTTGTTCCTGCTGCATGATGATCATCATATGCTGCATGAAGTCATATGACGATTGTGGTGGCATGTGCTGTACAGAAATCAAGCATGATGTATAGAGAGCAATTAACAGGACAGGTTGTATTTTTCCCTGAAAGCCCCATCAATAACAGATACATGAACTAAAAGTTCAACTAGGGTCTCTCAGATCTATGTTATTCCCAATGTGTCACCCCGGTAATTGCACCATTTGTTCCAAAATTAAAACATTTTCTGTTACATAAAAATTGATTTAATCTATCCAATGAACTCTAAGTATGACCCACACAGACCAGAAGGTGCAAGCCTTTAAAGCACATTGCTAACACAACATTAAAAGTTGGATGAAACACAACTTTCAGCAGTTGAATGAGAATATTGTTTGGCCCCGCAGCTTATGTCGTTGCCCAGAGGTTGGATCTGTTATCCACTGATGTCAGGCCACATGGCAAATACCTTGGAGCGATATTTGCGCTCTGAAGTTTGACAAACAGATCAGCTCAGTTGTGAAATCTTGCTTTTTCCAATTAAGGATTACCTCCAAAATCGACCTGTCTATCTCTTATTGTATTAATATCCTCCTAGCTGCTGCAATTCTCTATTTTTGTATGAATCAGGTATTGATTATTGTTCAAATGTAAAAAAAAAAAAAGAAAGCACCACATTACACCAATACTAGCCTCTTTACACTTGTTCCAAACTCTAGAATTCTACTGTACGTCTTCACACCTCTGCATGGTCTTTGAAAACTTCCCCCACAGCAAACTACAATCCTCTGCAGCACCACTGGGCCCCTCAGATCCTCCCACCATGGACTGCTGGCTATCCGGTCTCCGCTGAAAAAGTCTGCTGATTCGGCTTTCACCATAGCTGCACTCAGAATGAAACAGTCTCCCTGTATACATAAGGTTGGTTCTCTTGTGTATTTAAATAACCATCTTTATACCTGGTTCGACTCCCTTGCAGTTTGTACTGTTTGACCCGATTGTTTTTTAGACATAGAGTAGAAACAGACATGTCCCAACACAAAATAACATATTTTATTCAAAAACAAGCAGCAGTTGTAGATAGGAAATAAAGTACAAATTCTGAATTCTAGTCTCCTCCTGTTTGTCCCTAACCTTTCTTTACTTCCTGCAATCCCCTCTGCTCTATTTCTATGTGTAACTTTAAAAACAGGATGTTTGGATTTCCATGGCTCCTTCTTAACTGCTCTGATGTGTGTCCAACAGACAGAACACCACATCGCCAGCCTGTCAACACACACAGTCCTCTCCCTCGACCTGCTAGCTGTCTCAGAAAAACACAAACTTTTCTTTTACCTCCTTGTAGTTTTTGGACAGCTAGAGGTGATGGTGGAGGTAAGCTGGTATCCTCCACGTAGATACAGTACAGTAGAGTGCATTCTGACCAGCTGAATGAGGCAGAGGCAGGTAGTTTTGAAAATGCAGTCAAGTGGCTGAAAGTTACTGTTATTTCTATGGAACCTCATTTGACATTTGGGTGAGTTTTACTATTTCTGGACTTGTCGGCTCTCATACGTAGCCCTGGGCAAGCCTGATTTCCTGCCTTTTAAGTTAACTTATGAAGCATCACAGGATTGAGACTTGGAGGGAGCGAAAAGCCACATTTTCTTCGCACTCCCACTGTCCTTAAATTTTCCTTTCTAGCGCTCGATGCATAAATATGAAATTCTACCCCAAACCATATCACATTTATCTTGGTATAAGAATTTTATTCACACCAACGAGATTACAGTTGAGGCTTTATAGAGCACTCGAATGAAATCCTCAACATGAGATCCAAATGGGTTTCATCTACTTTATAAGAAAAATTTGGTGTGCTTATTGTACAGTTAGACTTAAAACAATAACTTTTTCTTAAGACTTTTTCTTAAGATTGGCTCATCTTAATCTGGGCAGTTTCTGTCAATAACTCTGCAGGGCACTGTAGAATCTATTTTTACTCCACAGTAAAGGTCTGAAGCTGCATCACTTCTGTCCCTCTCCTTACCACTGGATAAAGATCCTAATGTTGAACTGTCTTTTATGACAGCCTCCCAATAGAAATAAGTCAGTATTTGTCATATATCCATTTTCTTTTTCAGAATAAGAAAAACTATTTTAAAATGATGAATCTTTTGATGTGAATACTTGCATTCAAGATGTATGATGGATTACATGCACACAGAATTTGTGTTTGCCTACAAAAATGTGTTACAAAATGCATTTTATTATAATTCTGAAGGCGTCAAATCGTGATAGCTCATTACAGTAACGCTACTAACCAGTGAAATCTGCGAGGTTTGTTGCGTAACCAACAGTGACCTTACAACAGCCTCGTAACCAATAAATAACGCAAGTGCAAATTAAGACAGCGCGACGACAAACACTCAAAGTTGCTCTTACACCAGTAACACAAATAACACTTGCAACTCGTTACAGACTCTTCTGCCATTAAGAAGAGCAACCAAACTTAATGTGCAGATGTTGCTTGGCTATTACAACAGGCAAGGAGGGGTTACACAACCAAGCATGATAGCTCTTTTTGCTCCTAAGGACCAGGGCTATTGATGTGTTCATTGACAGCAAGATAGACCAACTTAAACAGCGGGCAGAACATTGGCTTCTGCTGGGACTGGTAGGCGGATGAGGACTCATTACAGTACAGATACTGAGACCTGAGCTGCAGTCCTCTTGTATTGACAAATATGGTCTTTGATACCTTGGTGCTTACAGACAATGTGCTACACTACGCATTCAGCAACACAGGGGGGTGTCTGCGGCATAGCAACACCATTTCATCACACAACTTCATGTGATCGAGGGAGACCTGATGACTGATTTGTCCCGTAAGATTAGAGTGGCTCTCTTGAAATGCAATTCAAAGAGCTTAGGGGGTCAGAGGTAAAAGGTCCAATTTCATGGTGTCTGCTGTGAAGTATGATGCCTAAAAGATGTTTTTACATAAAGCTAAGTGGCACACATATTAAGGTGGGATCTTTTAGTAAAAGGTTTTTGTCATTATGTTGGTGCCATGATGATTCACATGGCATGGTCTTTGGTCACACAGGTACACTAACAGAATAAGCTCTTTGATTACAAACCCAGTCAATGACCCTTGAGAAAGGCCTCAGACATGCTGCCCCCTCAGTGCTTCAGTGACAAACGATGCATCCACCAACCAAGGCTAACCAGACTCAACATTCATTTAGGCCTGTCCACAGGCAAATGGAGGACATGACACTTTCTGATTACTTTATATTGACTGTTCTCTCTTAGCCTGAAGAAATGAGAGTCCAAAAAGGCCAATCTAACAGAAAGCTACACTCTGGGGCTTACTACTAGATTGTTAGTTAGCCCATCTGAAAGGTAACGCTCCATTAATGTTTTCAAACGTCTCTGTCTATATGAGATTGGTGATTTGTAGCCAAAATCAAGCTAGCTAGATCTTCACAAAGCAGTGGCATGATTGGCATGCACTCACCTGCATGAAGTAATTGTCCTGTATGGACATAACTGAGAATGCAACTTGAGTTGCAACTTTCGAGACAATTTCATACACAATGTGCAACAATTAGAGAAATGTTGTTATATCTCGTAATTGCATCTTACTGTACCTTGGGTGCCATAATCAGGACTTCCTTATTTGAATCATTAAACATAAAAAAATATATCTTTATATAGTAGCAATGCTCACTTACAGAAAGTCACACAGATACACACAGATAACTAACGTTCTCAAATAAATGTGTTCTTCAGATGAGCATGTGGCATAATATTTCATTTTCAAACATAAAAAGATGACCTGAAAACAAAACGTTAAACTTTATTTGACAATTTTGCAAACTTACACACAGCATCCTAAAATGCTAACAGCCTAAAACATCTCGTAGCATGATTTTTCTGTGGCAAAATTACTGTGAAAATGACAGCAAACACCAATACCAATTAAGACCCATAATATAACATTTCTTTGCTAAATGTACTGTATTTAACATAGCAAGTGCCTATTTACAGCAACATAAGATTGAAGGGTTTATTGCAAACAAGCACACTCACACACACACACACAAACACACGTTTACAGGCGTGAATTACACATTTGTAAGTTACGCTAGAAAAGTCTCACACCCAGAGGGAATTTATTTTAAGTGGCAGCAGTTTGTTTTTGGTGCCTCTCCGTGTATTGTGTGAACTATTCTATTCTCAGGTTCAACAGAAAGCTAGCTCTTGCAGCTGACAGGCTACACATGTGCCATATCAAAAACATAAAAATCTATATCCACTCGACCAGTCTTGATACACTGAAGTAGGCATGGAGAGGTCTGTGACTGTGAGCTCTGAATACATAAGGGTCCACAGGGGCCTCTAGATGCCTTCTCCTCACACCACCTTTGATTGCTGCATATCTAACCTTCTGACCTGCCGCCACTTTGATCAGGCCGGGCTCTAAGATGCTGGACATGTGCAGCTGCTCCTGCTGCTTATACACATTCCCTCCATCACACACTCTGACACTAAATTATAGATTATATTGTGCATGTGTGTGTGTGTGTGTGTGTGTGTTTGTCGGAGAGAGGGGTTAGGAGTTCTTTCAGTAGTGGCTAAAGCTGTGAGGTGACATGCTCAGAGACATTTTGTTTTCCTCTGCTCTGCATAGTAATTACCCTCCACCTCAGAACCCACTTGAGTTCATATGCACGCTGACTGGAGGTTTTCTATTAAATGTGGTAATCAGCATATGCTTGCACACACTGTGAGCTTTACGCTGTATGTGGATTTTATATATCGTGCCAACTAAAAAGCAGTAGTGCTGTTTTGTTTATCTCTGCATACATTTCAGCGCGCCTCTGCCAGCTCGTAAACTGTGGACACATTATAGACGGATGTGCCAGCTGTAAGACGTGCCTCTCATCTGCTCCGTAAACTCTGCAAATGGCTGCCAAAGTCCCACCAAGATTTCAAACAGAATTGGCTAGATTTCACTGAGACTTTTATGGCTGCACACTGAAACAAACACAAATGAATAATCAAGAGGGCATGAAAAATACATCTATATACATACTCTGTACCCACAGATGGGTATAGAAAACCTCTCGGCATACACAAACACACATAAACATGCACTCATGCACACTGTCACTTGTTAGATAATGTTAATGTCAAAGAAGCAGACAAAGACCAAAAGGAAACTAAAAACGTAACAAGCTTATGAAGATATTTCAGTGCAGTTAACAGAAAAAGGGACAACACGGAGAGCAGCGAGAATATCTTCTAACATCTGGATTACATAACGCTGCAAGTTAATCTTACCTCAGGCAGCCTTTTGCCATACACTGTACAAATGGTAGCAGTAATCCTTGAGTGACTGCAGCATTGCTACATTTAAAACTTCACTTAAAGGGCTTTTTTCTTGTTTTTGAGGGCATTCGTAATTAATCGTGAGCTGGGATTCCCTTTGGCTCATGTTAAAAGCACTCGTGTTAGGCTTTTAGCATGATAGTGAGGAGAAGATGTTGGGATTTGGTAGCAGTACTAGCGGAAATCAGTGAGTCTGATTCTACACTCTCAACACGCAACACACTGAGTCAACTATTCTTCTTAACGGCTGGATCGAGTGACCTAATAAACAACCTATTAGACAAAGGTCCAGCGTTCAAAGACCTTTGGGCCTCCAGAGGATCCAGACTAAAAATCAGACTACTGTAGGAACTCCACTGTTCCAGTGCTGGAGAGATTCATTATCTTATCAGATGCATATTATGTCACAATGCCTCTCTGAGTCATGTAGCCAACGTGTGGGCAGTGAAACTGAAAAATACAGAGATAACACGGTTTCTATATGAAGCGGCAGAAATGTTCACAGCGGTCCACCCAAGAGCTGTTTCACTGAATTGTAGCAATAAAACAGTTTGAAAATGTATTTATTGTACCGTTTACAGGGAGACACGTTTGGGGCAAAAGCTACCATAGAAACACAAATGAAAGCATATACTGTACATTCACCTCAACAACTTATATCTCTGTTTAAACACAAAGGCAACATTGTAAAAGGCTATTGATTTTTCTCCAGCTTACATTTTTGGTGAACATGCACCTTTTCAAATGTACTAGTTGTTTAATAGAATGAAATTAATGCATTTGAGCTGGAACAATTAGTCAATCAATCAATAAATCGATTGACAGAAAAATAACTGGCAACTATTTAGATAATTAATTAGCAACAATGCTAAACTTTGCCTAATTCCAGCTTCTGAATTGTGAATATTTGCTGCTTGTCTTTGTCTTTAGAGATAATAATAATAATTGTTTAATAAATCTTGGTCAGACAAAACAAGCAATCTGAAGAAAAATGTAAAAACATTTTTAGCTCACTTAATCAGTTAACAGAAAGTCCAGAAATTCATTTTCTTCATCTCACTGTACCAACTGTGACTTTGTTTTTTGTTTTTTTACAAATTATACTGCTCACACTTTTTTCCCACTTTATGAGGTCACCTAAAAAGAGTATTAAAATATTGCTTCACTATTTCATCTGCTCCAACTGTCTATCAAGTGCTGCACATGCATTATGCAACATCTATGTTTGGCTAACAGCTCACTGCTTTGTTCCAATATTGCTCTGCATGCAGCTTACATTACAGGACATTCATATCATGGTGTAATGCGCTTGGTTGTCAGTACGGCAGTTCTCCTCCTATTCTCCCAACAAATGCAGATTTTATTAGATTTTATCATATGAATAGTAACTGTAAGTTGGGAGCAAATCTGACAAATGAAATGGAAATACAAACTGAATTAATTATAACGGAGTTCCCATAAGAGGGCGTTTATATTATTAGTCGGTGTAGCTTTATTATTTGGAACAGTAGAAAACTGTGTGAATACAGAGTGCAGACAGTATGGAAGAGGTTGTACAGTCCACACACACAAACACACACACAATTTGCACACAGTAAGGTGTTGAGTGTACAAAAAAAAACAAAAAACAAGACGTATAATACACTAATATACAGTGTTTCCCCTATTTTATGACATTTGTATGGTATTGTGTACATGTACATAGTATGTATGGCCCTTTTTTCACATAGTATCTCTCTTAAGAGGAATGGAAATATACAAATTGAGGCATATTATTGAAGAATTTTGCTACAGGTAAGTGCAGGTAAGACACTGATTTTGACCCTCTTGTGTATCCTATATACATTTGCTGTAGTATAATCATTGCATCATAATATGCGTTAGGCAGATGAAGCATATGTTCGCCTTTATGGTGGATTTTAACTGTGACAAAAGCGGAGGGAGATGTGCTACCCTTTTACTGTTGAAAAATACCTCATGAATAATTAATTCTGGATCATGCAGATGAGGGGCTGACTGCCTGATGACTGCTAGCAAAGTGAACAGATTATTCTCTGAGTCACCCACCATGAATTCAACAGTCTAAGCTCCCTCTCTCACTCAAGGTCAGTGTGAGCTCAACACAGCCGGCATCTAAAATTCTTTAGATGTCTTCAAAGTATTGACCCTGACCTCTATATACTGCACCCAGAATGCTTTCCCAAACAGGTCCAATGAAGGTTTTTTTGTATAATGCCTGATGAAAAATCATAAATAAAACGGAAATCCTATGACCTTGCAAATTTAAGGAAAAATGCAACAACGTCAGCTCTTCTCTAAAAGCTGGAAATAGGAAAGCAAAGACTAACCTCAGACCTCACTGTGAGAATCTACCTGGAGCTGCCTTGATAATAATGATCATAGATATTCATATGTTCCAAGTCTATATTAAGGAAACATCTCCTGGAAATGAAATAAAGCTGTTTTTTAAAAAACTAAATCTTTCAAGTCTGAGTCCTAGTTTGATCAAAGTCTGATTTTATTGTGCTTGATTTGTTTGAGGTTTTTTGAATTCTATGTTTTAGAGAAAAGTGTCCCCAGATGCTTGGAGAAATGCGAATATGTTAATTGTTAAAACGTCATTGGTACATAAATGTATATTTCTTGTAAATACTAATACTATTGTAGTGCATTTACCTTATTCAAGTCATGTAAAATAGCAAGCAACATTTGTTTAAAAAATATTCAAAGTACAAGTACTTCATTACTCATCTGGACATTGCATTTTATTTCTAATCCCTTGTTTATTAGTGCTCTGCCTAGCCCTGTAATCTAGTATCATTGTCAATCATTAATATAACAGTGTTGTGGGTGTGTGGCAGCCATTTTGAGTTAAGGTCAGGCATCTGTTGCGCAGAGATTAAGGAGGATCACAAATGCTTTCAATCTAGGTTTCATGAGGGAATGAAATGACCTCCCTCAATGGAACTTTTAGCTCAATCGCACATGAAGTCTTTATACTAGCGGCCTCATACGTCACATCCCTTCCTATCCCCTCTTCTCTCCCTCTCTCCTCCCTAGAGCTCATTTGTTTTAGCGAGGGTAGAGCACTTAACAGTCACTCCAAAAAGCCTCTCCAAACCGGAAAATGTGAATACAGCAGGTTTAGCTCTACTGTCCCCACTCATGAGTGCTTACCTGTGAATTACTATTATTTTTCCCCATGAGAAGCTACAAATGTGCCAAAGGTGTTGATACATGGAAAACTCTAACAGGTCACGTTCTTAACACTTTCTAGATGCATCTTAACAAAGGCAATACTGGCCATTTTATCAAAAGCTGAACACTTCCACCAGAACAAACAAGACTTATTAGAACCTGGCATTTGTCCTACATGGTTTTCATCTGATGTGGAAATAAAATTTAATTGTTGGCATCCTCTAAAACAGACAACAGCACAGTGGTGGAGGCCAACACTTGGCACAAGTTCTGTCATTACTTTTAATCAAGCATTTTGGCTGCTAGTTTTACACTATTACATCCATGCAAAAAGTTTACCAATCTGATGACTACAAAATAATTATAAAAGTTAACATTACCAGTTCTAACAAGGTAAGAATAACAATGATTGTGATGCATTTACAAAAGCAAATTCTCTTTGCTGCTTTCCGCCCTCCACAAGAAGGTCAGCTACAAAGCAGCAACCATGGAGCTGGCAGGGATCAGTGTCTTGCTCAAGGATGCTTAAGCAGGGTGAATGCTTACCAACACAGAAGCTTAAACCCGGATGCTCCATTTGAGGGATGGTGTCCCTTTCACTGTGGCATCCTGCCATCTCTAAACACCATGCATCAGGGCTGGCTACAGTGGCTTTAGTCTTACAGATAATTCTACTGGTGCATTTAAATGGAGAAGTCCAGTTATTTGCAGTCAAGCTGCAGTAAAGTTGCAAAAGTGGAAAGGTCTTTAACTTTAGATGTTTTAACGCAGAAAGAGAGCTCTGCAGAAAATAAGCTATTGTATTTTTGTAGAGTCCGCATAAGTGAAGGAGTTTTATAATACTAATCCCCAAATGTAGGTATCTATTTGTCCCTAGTTCTGGTTTGTGCAGAATGACGTGCATCACAACTGAGAACTTCACCAACGTACTGTATCATACAGCTACATATTTTTTAAGGGTTATGAAAGTTCAGTTTGAGAGATTTTGTGTGGGATTTTTGTTTTTTTTTTGTCGTTTTTATTTCTTTTAAACTTTTAAACCCGTGGGAGCAGTCAGGAAATAACTATAAGAGCAGCAGTACACTTAGAAAAAGTGTGTGAAAAATGAATACTGTTATCTTGTTGCTGGTCTTTTGGCTTGTGCTGAGGTTCTGTGGTGCTGAACGGACAGCTCCTGTAAAGTGCACTACATACATCTTCAGTATGCTGCAGTGTCATTATTGTTGAAGTGTTTTTTATTATCATATGATTATAGCTATGACTTGACTGTTGATTGTAAGGAGGGCCAAAGTTGTTTAATCTAATCTCTCCTTGTCTCTCTTGCTTGATAATTACTCATTGCTTGCTCACTCTTCACTGTGGTTGAACGGCAGTCACTATGAAATGGCAGCAACTTAATATGATGTTTGGGGTTTTTGTGGGGCAGCCATGGCACTGTTTGGTTGTTTTTCAAGTTATGTTTCAGCTATGTATGACAGGTAATACAAGCCTTAAATTTGTTGTTTAAACAACAAAAGCTGTTTTCCAGTGACTCCCTTATTACGCTAAAGCACTTTTATCCTGTTTAGTCAGATTTCATGATTCAATTTCCTTTCTAGAAACATTCTGCAGGTGATTTCTTGGTAGTTATTGGCAACGTAGACTTCTTACAATCCTGGACTCCATGTTAGGATAATTAAAATGTACCTCTTGTTTTTAAATATACTTCCTTTTTTTAGGGTTAGGGTTAGGCATTCTTGTGGTGTAGTTTGGCTTCTACTGTTCATATAAATGAGATGCAGGATGCTAGTGAGCCGTACAGGAGGGTGAGCTCAATACCCAAGAAAGTGATTTTGAATTAGAAAGGAGGCCACACAAGGGTTTCTTTCCAATTAGCTAGTCCAGCCAGGAACATTCTCATCATACTGTAGATAGCATTAGAGCAAATGCAATTGAAAATTGGCATAATGGCTCAATTTAAAGTAACATTTCTGCTCAATCAAGAAGTCATTTCATATTATTGGGCAGGGCAAAAACAAGACCCCTAATAGAAACAGAGCGAGTGTAGCCAAAGCACAACACTGTTCAGTGTTAGATGCACATATGACAACATACTGTACTAGAGGATTAAATATGCCGTAGAACTAGCCTTAAATCTAACATATTTCATGAATCACCTTTGTATGCAAAGATGACAGTGACCGGCAGGAGAAGCAACATAAGTTAGCAGCAGCAATAGCAGATAGCAACAGCTTGTTGTAAGCAGCAGCAGCAGCAGTAGCAATCAGATGTGGAAGGACACTGAAGGCCCTGCACACCAACATAAGTGTTGCCAGTTATTCGGGCTGATAAGGTCTCTGCTCAGGCTGAAGTGGAGTGAAGCTATGTTGGGAATAGATCTTTTTCATGGCAGACATTTTTACTTAGCAGGAGAAAGACGGGTGTAACTCATAACATTAATGATGCCTCCATTCATTTTAAGTGTTGCTGTACAGTAAGTCATACCAGTGAGCCAACGTGCACAGTAGCGGGGCCCTGGTAAAACTAAATGGAATGCATCCATCGTTTTAATGTTAATAACTACACCTGTTGTGTCTGAAAAAAGGTCTATTGCACAAGGTGCCTTGAATGTTTGTACACACGAGTGATTAATAAATAAAAAGACAGAGACACAATGAATATTCACAGACTGCTGAAGTGTGACCTTTAAGGTTCTCTGGTGCCTTTATGCACTTCTTCAACTTTTTCACATGTAAAAAGTACAAACTCAGAATGACTATCCTTTGATTTGAAGCAAAGACACAAGCCGGTGAGATTCATGGGAGATTATAGCCTCTACAGCGGCACATATAGGGAGTAAAAGTGAAGAAAAAAATTCAGTAAAGCTCAGTCTGCAGACACACACACACACAGTCCTATCAGGGGGGACTAATGAGCCAAAATAAGTGAAAACACCTGTGTGGATGCACCACGTGTGTGCTGGGCCTTTAAATAGATGACATAGGTAAATGTGTGTGTAGGCGTAAAGACGGCATTTAGGGAGATCAGCCGATGCTCAGCTGATATGGATGGCGTCAGTGACTGTGTTCCTCTCTGAACCTACGCTATGAGCTCCATGTGCGCTTCCTCATCTGCTCACTCCTCCTTCATTTTCCAGTCTGTGACCTGTGAATCAATAAAGGTCCACCATTACCGAGGACGCTCCAATCAGTTGCATGCAGCTCAGAGGAGACGAGGAGAAACGAGAGCCGAGGTTTCAAGAGGATCTTGGAAGGAAGATACACAGTTGTATCCTGTGCAGAAGTTGTTGGGGTTTTTTTTTTTTCTTTCTTTTTATCACAGAGTAACACCACTTCGCTGGGAATCTGTTCATTGATTGGTCACTACAGCTCATCTGATTGGACTGTAAAAGGAGTGTGAAAGGCTGGTGAGAGACTGTGACTGTATCAAGCTACCCGTGGGGACAAGACTAACAACAGCACCAACCGTGGGTGTTACATTATTCCCACTTCTCCATTATGAAGTCAAAAGTATTAGACGTGTGTTAATCTGAATCTGAAATGAATCATAAAAACACTGTTCCAGCCTCTCAGTCTTTTCTTAATTAACCAGCCTTCATTAGTCTTATATCAAAGCTTAAAAAGAATACTTACTGCATCTGTAGCCTTTTGCAAACCAAACAAGCCACAGTATAGACTTCATTAAGCACTTTTATGTTGTTCTGAATGCTGCCTCATGTCGCTTCTTTTCTTTCGGTAATGAAAAGGTTTTCATTTTCCGTTATGTGTTATTTTCAGTCAGTCACAGACTGTGACGCCTGCAATCGATCTATCATCAGTATTGGAGCAGAAAACGTAATCAATCACTGTCAGGCTGAAACACTTAAAGCTTTGATATCATTTCCCTTTCCAATATTTGTTTTTCTGTAAACTGTAAATCATTCCTGCATTTATGGAACATCCTCAGCATACTCAAGATTAAAATTAAAAATGTAGGAAAAAAACAGCAACTGCCTCAAATTCTCGTGTATGTTTCTACATTTTATATGAGAAGTAAATGACTTATAACCGAACCTGCAGTATTACTGTACCTCATGGCAGCTGATGTGATTGAAAATCGTCAGTGACATTTTTAATGTGCTTAAAGTTTAATTACACAGCATGCCTGTTTGAAAACGTATTGATGGATGACCAGAAGATGTAATCCCTTATTACACACGGTGGAATACATAAGCTTGATATGACTGATTTCATTTCACTTCCTCTTATGGCAGTTTATTGTGCATGTATGGATCTATGGCGCAATTGTGATGTAAAATAGGAATAATATTTCACATCCTAGCTTCATATCTTCCACGTTTAGAGGAGGAAATGACTAAAAGAATAAGAGAGCAGCAATAACGTGACAGAGAAACACATCAGTCAACGCAACAGCAGCCCTGTGTCACATTAGTTTAGCAAAAGCCAGCTCTGAGACAACAAACCAGGTGACAGGTGATACAGTTGTGCGCCATGAGTAATTGACGCCTCTCAAAATGATGCTAGTGAGAGCAACAATGTCCCAATTGGTCAATAAGATTCATCTAAACATTTCTCTTCGTTGCATTTCTCCCTCAGCTCATAAGTAGGAGGAGCTGCGGTATATGGGTAAGTGTATACATGAGGGAAGTGAAGAGGCACTTGACTGTATTTTGGGATCCTTCACCTCAAAGTGTACATTTTTATCAAAGTCAAAATAAAGAATAGTCACAAGAAAGGGATTTTTTAGGCTAATATTACATTCATGACACAACATTTTACTGTTTTATGAGACTTTATAAGCATCTAGTGCTGCTTTAAAGATGAATTGTAATGATTTAATTGCAAAGATATGGCTGTTTGCTGGGTCATACGGTCAAGTGGAAAAATACAAGGTGTTGACAGCCGCTCAGGCGTAAAGGCCATGGGCCGATTAAGACCTTGCCTACAGAAATGGCATGCCCGAATGTGATCACCTTCAGTCTTTCTCTGAGCAGATCCATTATGGATCGCCTTCTAAAAGGTCAAGCCATCACTAGTATAAGGACAAACATTCAGCACCAAATCATACGTTTATATAAGTTATTGTGCTCTCACATCCCTGCCACTTATTTATCGCTATTTTCCAGAGAAAATTGTGTAATAGCAAACTTGGGGGAACACTGTAAGTTCCCTCTTCTCAATAGAATACTCACACACGGCTGTTGCTAATATGACTAATTAATGAAGGTGGCATGAGACCTCTGTGGCTTCAAGCAATGTTATGGCTGAACTGGCAGGGGTAGAGGGAGAGCTGCCCAGTTTTTTATTCCACATTAGTCAGGATTGTGACAACAGCAATATATCTGGAAAGTGCGTAGCTGTTCTCCACAGCTGTTTGAAATGGTTCTACATCTTGGTCCTATGGCGTCCCACTGGTTTGTAATCTAGCCATGTAATCAGCTGGGATTAGATTACACCTGGGATGCCAGGTGAATGCAATTAACTAGCCGGTAGGATAGAAAAATTAGAAAGTATATTTGAATTTCAGTGATTAGTGCATCATTCATGGATACAGTGATTCTTAGTGTTTTTAGCCACGCTAGCAATGCTAGCCAGATAGCAGCTTGTGGCACCATTTTGGTCCAAAATGAAATACTTTGTGCTTTACAGTGGATGAATCCTAATGACTTTGGTGATCCCACACACCACCATGAGGGTTGACATTTTTTATTTGTGAATGAAATACTTCAATAACCACAAGAGGGTTTTCTCCAAAATTAGTACAGGTCCTCAAAGGATCAATTGTAATAACTCTGGTTAGCTGTATTGTACTAGCAAATGTTAGCAGGCTAACAAGCTAAACAAGGATGGTAACAGTAGTAAAAATGACCTGTTTAACATGAGAATGTTAACATAGACATTGTGCATGTTAGCATGCTGAGGCTAGCATTTAGCTCAATGCACCACTGTGCCAAAGTACAGCCTCACAGAACCATTAGTGTGGCAGTGGACTCTCATTTCTAGCTATGGTGAGCATTATGATGAATAACATAAAAGTTATTCCAAAAAATTACAGAGAGAGAGCAAGCCTCGTCTAGCACACTGGTTGCATTTTTTAACTTTTCAGCTTGGAGCACAGCACAGTTTGAAAAAATACTGTTCAAGGTAACAAATGTAAAAGGGAAGTCAAGGCCTGGTCAGGAAGAATCCAGTACACCAATCCGTATTGTCAAATAAAAAGTGGTTAAAATGATGACCAAGCCAAACGAATTTGAACGTGTAATAAATGATAAACCTTATATCAGTCACATAATTTTGACTTTGGGCTTAACTGACTGCAGTGCTCAACAATTTCTGGAAATAATCACACACACACACAAAGAGTATCCAACCTACAGTGTTGTATCTTATTATGTTAAAACAAGGCACAGAAAGCGCAATTTACATTAGCTACATTCACATGAAGCTCGTTCCTCACCATCATAATGCAATCTTAAGATGCAGTTATGGTATATTTCTAGCAGATTGTATAAAATAGCTCCATTACAATGTCTTTAGCTGTAGGTGCAGTTCCATCAACACCATCATTCCAGTCATGCATTAAAAACAAAACCACTCTTTCAAAGCGGTGATAGAGTAATCCTTCACATTTCTACCCAAAGCTTTGAAGTCAATAAGACAATCCAGCTCCTTAAGTCAAAAATGAAAGCAAGCACACATACACACATTTTTCAATAGCTGTGATTTTAAAAGAACCTCCCCTTCAAAGATTAGATGTTCTGGCTTTATTTTCTCACGAGCACACAATATCTTTTTGACAAATGTCTTGCTGGATGACTGTGCAGAGCATGATTCCCTTTCAATAGAGCTACACAATATCTTGACTGTAAAATACTGCACTGTATTGTATTATACTGTCTGGAACTGTAATATATATGATCTAATATTCATTAAACTTGACCTGTACTCTTCCTCTTGTTTTCATTAAGGAAAACTGATATAAAAGGGCTTTGGAGTATGTCATTTAAAACATGGTCTTCATTTAGTGCTCTGCCTATATTCTAATATTGAGAAATGGAGACAAATGAACAGTGACAGAGGGACAATTACCACTGCTATGCCAAATGGCCATATTAGAATGATTACTAGTTATAATCGAGACATCAGGAAAACGATGACTGCATGACAGAAATGCATTGATCATTTCCCACATCTCTGTGTTAATAAGATCAACGATATTGACACTGGCTCAAGAGCCTCAGAAATCCTCACCACCCAGAATCTGTCCACGACGACAGCAGCAATTTGTCTCTGGATTTGCACTACAGTGATAGCGAGAAATCCAGGATGGCAAAGCTCAGAGATGATGTGTGCACCGTCCCTGGAGGTGTGGGGAGGATAAATGACCGTGTGTGCTCTCAAATTAAGATGCTGAGGGACTACTTCAGAATGGAAATGAGGTATAATTGATATGATTTGTAGGGCCACTCCCCATCTGCAGGCCAAGCAAAGAGCACATCATACAGACACAGCAATCAAAGAGGAGCAGAAAGAATAATTTAAAAAAAAAAGAATCTCCATTATAACTCCTATCCCCCTCATAAACCTCATGAGGATGTTGTTAAGGTGTTTGCAGTGGAGGTGAGAGCAAATCTAATCAGAGGAGCACTGTATTTCTTGCTGTGGTAGATGAAAATTAATGCTGTTAGACAAGGCTACAGCTGATATAAAATGGCAGGGCTGAGTGGCGACAAGTTATATAAAATGTCAGCTCGCATTACAGCTTTGTCTTTTGGTGGGAAATTCCTAAAAAGAGAAGTGTGAAGGGAGAATTTCTCAAGAATTTGCTGTGTTCATGTAATATAATTTTTTTATTGTTGCATACCGCTATACGAATTGCAAGATTTTACAATATTTGTGAGATAGCACTTCTTGTTTTATAGACAGGGTAAAATATAGACATAGGAGCTGTGATGTAACCCTTTCAATGCCATTTTTACCAGTCGTTTGGAATCAGGAAATCTAACTTTAGGTAACAGCCAGTGAGCCTGAATAGGACATGAATATGGACACTTCATGGATGCTACCAAACATGCCCATTTGTAAAATCTATCTACTTTGAAGTACAATCAGAAACAATCAAAGGGCCCAATAAAACTCTTGACCCACACATGCCCTTTGATCACAGCTTTATCATCAACACACACAAGTAATTTGGCCCACTGTGGCATATTATTTATTCATCAGAGGCAAAAATTCACATCTTGCAGTTTCTATTTTGAATATTATGCTTATAACTGATTTACAGTAAGATTCGAGTATGTTAATAAAGTACGATTAGTAAATCAATGTATTATTTTGATCATAGTTTAAAAAATATACTTTTGTGGACCACTATAGTGCTGGGAACACTGTTTCACTGTTTGTGTTTCTGTCTTCCTGTCATGTATTTTCAGTGTTTTATTTATGTTATTATTGCTTGTCTGCAATAAAAAGCAGCTTTTGTACACTTCATTGGTGTTCCTGATTTCCAGATGTTTGACAGACACACATGGTTGACATGCACATTGATGACAGTTTGAAAGCAACCTAATGCCCGCAACTTCCAAACGAACCCAGTGTTAGCTTAGCGCCCGTGTCCCCAGATGTGGAGATTTTTTTTAAAAAGTTATTTATTTACAAAAGAGCCTGGGGAACAATCTAGCAACTTTTTGGGGCAGATATTTGCTACAGCTCAGCTGTGTTCAGTGAGCAGGAGAGAGTTTCACGTTCAGTCAGCAAATATGAAAACAACATGGCTAACATGCTCCGGTTCTGTTTTTTTATTTTTTATTTATCTATTTATTTATTTCATATCATATTGTCACAATTACTGTTTGTAGCTCAACAGTGATTTTTTGTTATTTTTCCTATGTGTTATGTGTTTTATGTCATAGGGACGATTTAGATTGCATACTTTTCTGCTTGATTTGATTAGTTTGTTTTGCCAATCCTGGGCCACACCCAATAAAACAGTACTGCCAATCATGTACGGGAGACTCCCTCACTGCCAGAGTGAAAACCTGATGACATGTTGTTATCCACCTATTGCACCTACACTAAAGACCTTTGTGTTTTAAAGTGTATCCCTGAGTATTTCTGCGCATGAGGAGCTTTGTTTTCATTTTATCAGCTCTGCCCGCCATTTGAATTTAGATGGGTGTAATGGGGTAATTTGAAAAGGTTTTGGCTAACCTGATGGATACAAACACATTAACACCAATGTCCAGTCATTCTTTTAAGCCCATATAGCAACAGGAAAAAAAACAGCAAAGCCATTAGGAGACTCCGCCAGCTCTTCAAATGGGCTGATGTAATGTCTTGGCTATAGGCCGCCTTATAGCTGATGTTATGTGTTGTCAGTCTGGGTCGTGTTGTGTCTTGTGTTGTCTATTCCAAACCACTTTCTGTAATACATCACTGAGTCTGGTTGCCGAGAAGCATGGCTAATATTTTATCACCCACATCCCTCTGGAATATTAATCCCATTCGAATGGGGCAGCTCAGAGCATAGGAATACAATCCCAGTGATTGAAGACCCTCAGGAATGAACAGGCACAACAGACTGAAATAAAAAAACCTATTTAAGACATTAACCATGCAAAAACACAGCATAGCTTTTTCACATTAGCATTGAGGTTTCAATTCCATTGGTCACAGAGAAAGGGAAAACATTAGGAAGCAGTTTACTATTAGTACCAGCGCAGATAAACAACGGCCATAGAATTAGGAGAAGCGAATACTGCAGCCTGCAACACATGAAGCATGCATGTGTTAAATTGCCTCACATTCAGATTTAAGTGAATCCTCTTTCAATTCTTAACTGCTCTGTAATGATGAGGCCTGAATGGGCTCATAACCCCTGTAAGCACCTGCTGCAATAGCTGGACTATTACCATTACCACACCACAACCCCTAATGGCGGCCACTCTGCATCATTATGAAATGATGATGCACCAAATGCACCAATGAATGCAGCTATTGTGGTCACAGCTTCCTCATACAAAGTCTATAGTCCACTGTCATTGTGGCGAGCCAATGAGGAGTTTAGTGGACAGAGATAATTATGGTCCTGCTCATCATGTCTACTGCATTACTGTGTAAGTCAGCTGAACAAGCCTATAGTGCTGTGAGAGCCTTTTGTTTCTCAGGTAGCCCATCGCTCTTTGTCTTCCCATCTTGTTAGAGACTCATCACTGTGTTCCCCAGATGGCTGGCCCAGGCATATCGGGTGGCATCCCCTAACTGAAGAGCAATTTAACAGTTAACTCACTCTGCGCAGGCCCAATTACAGGTGAATCTAATCCTGGATTAGACAATATGCAACTAGTCTTTGTTTACAAGACTCAGGCAAAAAGTGATGCCTGATCTGGAAAGATTCAATTTAAAGGCCCCAGACAGGGCTGCCCTGACTCATCGCTCCGATCGACATCATTCGTTTTGCATTTACTTTGAGAGATTGGAATATTATTGACTTGCTGGAAAGCGGCAGAAACAGAGAAATAGGTGCAATGCATTTTTTTCTACTTCACTGCCCCCAGGCTTGGCAATAAGGGCATGTAACTGATGTATTAGAGCAGCTTGATTTGACTTGTGAAATCGAGTTGGTCCACTGCACTGATCTGTTTTGACAATTTTGCATTTGCTGCACAATATGTCACATTATGACAGCGACAAAAGATGCTTTTAGGTATTAACTGTTTCTGTCTGGCCACGTTAGCTGACTGTCTGCTGTGTGCATTACTTTTGCTCTGTGCATCATAATGACAAAAACATTCACAAATAATGGCAAATAATGGTGTCCAGTAACAATAACATATTGCTAAGCAATATATTTTGCTAGAAAATCACTTATTTTAAGAAGAGAACATTTTTTTATTTGTTACCGTCAACACTGTTAGTATCACAGGAATGCAAAATAGGTATTTGTGCAAGACAAGTGAGAAAAATGGGCTAGACAGAAAGTTTGCAAATAAAATGAAAAAGCAAGTAAAGTACTTGCCTGAAAACAATATATTTGCTGCTAATTTTTCTTTTTTCATAAACACAAAACATAAACATAAGGGTCCCTTCATTTGGTTCATTAGGAATTGTGACCAGGATATATAATCAGGGGAGCATTTTACAGTTACTGATATTTCTACTGACGACAATATACACTGAAACCAATACATCGTCCAGTACATGGCAGATTTATCAGTCTGAAACTACAAAATACAGCTCATTTCATAAATCACAATAGTTCAAAATTCTAGAAGAGTCAACAGTAGTTTAAATCTATAATAATTTTAAATTTCATTGTCTATGGAGTGTAAATTTGTCTGTACTTTTAGAGTTGGAGAATATTAACTTCCAGATGATTAAAATCCAAAACATTCCCACTTCCCAGTTTCCATCTGTCAGTATTGTACTCTGTATGTTGTCAGAACATGTGGCTGTTACTTCTGGTACTTCTTTTCTTGTGTTTCTGCTACAGTGTTGTCTGTCTGTTGTATATTCTCCCCAGTGTCTCTCTTGTCATTCCTGTGCACTAAAAAGTTATGTCAACTTGTCAAATGAGTGAAAAGAGGCAACATCAATATATTACAAACCACTCCAGTGCACATGCAATCTGGTCCACATACGCAAACATCCTTATATACGCGTGATGCGTGCTTACTCGGAATACAAGGTCACACCAAGCACACGTGCAGTATGTGCACACATGCAAAGACGGAACTGTCCACTACTTCAAATACCTAATCACTAAAAAAATCTGTGTGATAGAAAAGGGATGTGATATATTAGTAGAACAATATATTTAGTATTAGTACATTATCAAACAAAATGTGAATAGCCAGTGCACAGTACAAAAGCGAATTTCATATCAACTGAATATCAAGCGAGGACATGCATGCGTGCACACTCAACCTCATACAAAGAGCCTAACCTTTGCTAATATTTGCAGAAGCCTGTATGTTTTGGGAGGAGTCCATTTTGGCAGCCCTAACCTCTCTCAATCTTGGACTAGAAGCCGGCCCGCTGTATCTCTCCCACATGCACGGCATTTGTATCATTTTAAATCACAATCTTGGCAAATTGTTGGGCGTGAAAACAGCTTCTCCTCCACCTCCATCTTACCACTCTGTACACTCCCCTTGTGAGTACACATGCACGCACACACACACACACACACACACACACACACACACAGTACTAATGCAGCAGCAGTGTCATCTGGTCCTTTCAGCATGACTTCACTCAAGGATCTTTAGTCGAGGCCAGCAAAGGCCACAAGGGAAGAAATGGCTGCTGTCACGCACATCTAAAAATCTTTGATCCCATCCATATGTGTTTAAACATTCATACGCAACCATTAGCTTGTGGTAAGTTGGCTTTTAAAGGGAACCACAGAGGAGGAACCAGCCTAGGAGGGCAGGGAATTCTCTGTCTTGTGCTTTGAGCATGCCCTAGTTTATTTTCCAGAAACCATCAAATTAGATTAGATTCTGACAGTTTTGATGTTTAAAAAATCAAGCATGTTAAGACACTCTAAATGTAAGAAGTTCATGTTTATGTATGTGTATGTATGTATGTATGCTGCTTTATTCTACTTCATCATGAGAGATATTGGTCTATTGTGATAAACAATAGTGTATAACACAAAGAGTCTAATGTTTTATATATTCAGTCAATCAGTTCCAACATTTAAGCCCTTCCCTCTTTCCTGATGGGCTGTGCTGATGTGTGATCCTCTCTAAATTGCACAAACATGAGTGACAGACTGTCAGACTGCTCACTTGACTCCAGAGTAAGCACTGGTTAAGTTCATTGCACCTTTCTGATTAGCTGTTTCATGATGTAGTCCATCATTCCTTCGTAAACATCTGAAAACTTTTGCTTTCGTCTACTGACATGACTGTCACATCGACAGGAGTGGTGGTTCATCACAAACTGAGATTTATTTTATTGTTGTAATCTGTTGGTCCTGAGACAGGAAGTCAGTCAGTGAGTGAGCGCCAAATGTCTACATTTTTATGAATGAATAAATGATTGTGCCACCCATACAACTATGCCCAAAGAAGTAAGCCAGATCCAGAGTTCTGTGTATACATTTTCAAACTACAAAAAAAGAAAAGAAAACCAATTCAAACAAATTCATAAATCACTGAAAAAAAACCCATTAACAATATGAAACCTGGAGAAATCAGAGTAAATACTAAATAAATAGCCTGTTTTGCCTTCTTTTCCAGGCTTCTAAGACAAAGCAATGTTTGATCATCTGTACACCAGAATATTTCAGGGTTTTGTTGAACTATTTCATTTCCATTTCATGGAAAATTGACATTCTACAAAAGAAAATGGGACCCGCATTCCAATTCTCCCACATCACACATTCATTCATATTTTCTA
The DNA here is from genome assembly GCA_008360985.2 of Macquaria ambigua. Classification (NCBI taxonomy): domain Eukaryota; kingdom Metazoa; phylum Chordata; class Actinopteri; order Centrarchiformes; family Percichthyidae; genus Macquaria; species Macquaria ambigua. The sequence continues at coordinate 257,390 of VMKM01000290.1, forward strand.
CCAGTGGATTGTGTCATTAAGCCCATCCCTCTTTCCAAATACCTGCCGCCCAATTCTAAAAATTCTTTTAAAACTAAAGTTGCGCTTACAAGTAATAGCACATCAGACTGGTGAGTATCCATTTTTTTGGTGATGTCACTAAGCTGCTGCCCTTTCCTCATTAATTTCTAATGATTCTGAACCCACACTGAGATGTGTGACAGCTAATTAGATTAGAGTATTCCTTCAAATGGTGATGCAATTCATTGTATAGCCAGTGGACAGAACATTAGTTTACATATTATGGGACTATAATCTTGTCATTGTCAGGATGGGTTACTGCTGTGTTGTACAGCACCTCAAATCCTCTCAGACTTGTCCATTTATACTTTAGGCATACCTGTTGTTTTGATCCAAAGGGACATGAATGCAACACTGAAACAAGCATAAATCCCCACATCACCAAAATTACAAGCAACTAATTAGTATGGAATAGTGTCTGTGTTAAGCCCACAGTGCCACCATGTTGGATAAAAATGACAGGAGGCACAGAGAGAAATAAAAGGAGTGTTTCGTGTGGGCAGAGACAAGTGTGATTCAGTGGGGAAAAGGTGACAGTGAACCACCATTTATCGTGGCTGTCAATTAATGGTTGCTAACCTTCAACTGAATTCACTTTCAGTTAAATCAATTTAACACAGAAACTAAAACTGCAACATATATAAATAAAAGAATTCTAATTCAATTTGATTTGAAAGTGAATTCAGCCTAACCTCTGGAGTTGTCACGCAGTTTGCTGTATTGAACTGTATCAGAGAGGTAGATATAATTGACCCCTGCTGAGGGTTATTACATACACAAACCAGGCATCTAAGGACACACATACACAAAATTCCAGTTTTATTGAAGGATGCTTGCGGTGCTTGAAGGTCACATTCAATAATGAATTCAATGGAATAGTGACAATTATGCACACAAACTGTTCGTGCACACCTACACGCACATACACAAAGCACACATGCACACGTACACACCCCACAAATGTGTGTGTCCCTTGACTCCCTTCACTCCAGTGCAATGATGATTGGGTCTCTCCACTGGACTGACTCCACTCCTGCTCTGCCATTCCACTCAGCACAGTGAGAAATCACCTAGTCAGTCTAGGACTATTACAGAGTAATTGGCCTTTTAAAGAGGGGCTCCACCATGTGAAACATTGTAACTGAGAATGATACTCTCGTTGCTCCATTCCCCATTTTGTCCTCCATTCCTCTACCCTTACTTTTCTCTCTGTTTCTGGCTTCACCTCTTGCTCCCCACCCCCCACCCCCTCTTTCCTGGCCAGCTGCTCTCAGTGTGTCTGTGCCTCTCAACATCGTGTTCCTGTTGCACCCTGTCTTCTGCTGACTCTTGCTGACCTCTAAAAGCTCAGTGCTGTAGCTGCCTGTGTTACCACTTTCAGCACCGGACAGCTCCTTGAGTGGACATACCAAGTTTATTTTCAAGAGGAGAGCGAGATAAGGCTGTGGAGCAGTGGCTCTGTTAGTAATGCTGTGTCAGACGGAGCAGCTAGTAGTAGCATTAAAGAGGAAATAGTCCAAACCAAAAGACTATACCAAACAACACAAGAAGAATATAAATAGCACAAATGAGTAGAAGTTTAAATAAAGGAAAGGTGGAAAAAGCTAAAAGCTATTATGGCAATGATAACATCTGGCAAAAGGTGACATTGAAAAACATCCTCTTCCTGCCAGAACTTCCTTTTTTTCATAATTATGGTGGTTCTGACACCATCACTTTCTTAAACTGTATCCCTTTCTGTCTGCGCTGTCCAAGATTAATCTCTATCGTTTTCCAATATTTGATTCCAATTTCCATATTTGATTGCCTTTCATTAGTGATACTGGAAACTGGCCTCCCAAGGAAAACGGCAGTAATCAGTAATTTCAGCAAGTGCCCCAAAACACCATATGTTTCATAAAACCGATTCATTTGGAACAATTTTGTAAGGCGCTGACAAATTCTACCATCCTGCCAATAGATGCGTCGGATCGGAAAAATCAATTCAGAGGACTTGTTCAGATATTGCATTCATTTTTTGACATTTGCTTGAAAATGTTGTTACTATTGTCATGCTATTTGACCATTTCCCATGTATGTAACATTTCACTAATTTTTGATATACGATTGATTAAGGCCGCAACAAACGTTTTTTTCCTTATTTTTTTTATTAATCGACTAATCACTATAAAATGCAAGAAAATATTTAAAAACATTCCTATGGTTACATTTTCAAATTGCTAATTTTGTTCCGCCAACAGTCTAAAACCCAACGATATTTAATTTACATTTATAGAAAGTGGAGAAAAGCAGCAAATCCTCACATTTGAGAAGCTGGAACCAGAGACTTATTAATTAACTGATTAATTAAAGAGTTGGTGATTCATTTTGTGACAATTGACTAATCTTTTCTTATTATCTTGAAGGCTAGGACGTGAACACTTCCAATTGGCTGTAGCCACACCTATGGGTGGCTGTTTGACACCTCTGTACCTAACAACTTTTCATCATGCAATAAAGAAAACAATTTAACGGTAATGTTCTGAGTTATACTGAAAGTTAACATTTTGACAAAGTAACCAACTTAAGATTACACAGGATTTTGTATGGGTATCTGTCTTAATGGATACATACCATAAACCTACAAAGTACAGTGATATGTCTGCATTGTAGAAAACACTGGCATTGAAGCTTTACTACCTTCGCATTTAAAACAGTACCATAACAAAGTACCACATAGCTGAGCATCTATATAGCATCTAGTATCTGCTTACAAATCTGAGCCCACTTTACAGACACTCTAAATCTTGAATCCAATGAAATCACTGGCACCTTGCACTAAAGTTCCAGTCTCTGGTAAAAGCATCCTCATCACTTCTTCATTATGTTCATGACCTTAATGGTTTTGGCAACATTTAATTATAGAAAATATCAGCATAAGAGTTCTGCTTTGGTATCGCAGATTAGTGTGTGCGTGTGTTCGTATGAGTGTGTGTGTGCATTGGTCTTTAGGCATTTAGGCATGTGTGTTCATAGAGACCGGAGGGATCAGGGAGGGAGCTGTGAAAAAAAAATGATATGGGGGACGTAGAAGGAGAGAGAGAAGAAATAGGGGAAACAAGAGGGAGGGCGTGTGTCAAACACATCAGCACATTAGCACACTGTTTGGCTTGGAGAGAGGCAGGAGGCCTCTCGGGAGATGAATTGCTGAAGTGTGTGTGTGTGTGTGTGTGTGTGTGTATGTGTGTGTGTGAGAGAGAGAGAGAGAGAGAGAGAGAGAGAGA
>VMKM01000290.1:260732-424948 GCA_008360985.2 Macquaria ambigua
AACCTGCGTTTTTTTTATGCATGTGTGTATGAGAGAGTGTGTGCTATGAGAGTGTGACCATGTGTCTTCCTGTGTGCCTAGGTGTGCTTTTGTGCGTGTGACATGTGCAGCTCTGGAAGCGAGGAGGAAGAGAGGGAGGAAGAGAACTTCATTCGCACAGCCTCAGGCCCCGAGAGTGGAGATAGATGAAGAATGACATCTTAAATAGTATGCATCAACTGAACACCATAAGAAAAAAAAAACACGAGCACAGAATAAACCTGCCAGCACAAGCTGATTTAAAAACACCAAAGTAGTAGGAGTGAGCTTGGGCACCTGTGAGATCTCCCTTTGGACGTTTACTGGGCCAGAAGGGGACGGTACCTGGGAGGAGACCCAGGGTCTGACCCAAGATGCACTGCAGGGAATACATTTCCCTGCAGGACCAGGGGCTACGCCCGCCCCCCCCAGTACTCACTGGATAATAGCATGTCTGTGCTGCTCTGCCTGCTATGTTGTCACGGTGACCCTGACCTGCATATGTAGTAAGGTAATGGATGGCTGTTAAATGGGATACAATGAAGTTAAACAGAGATTTCAAACAGAATGATCTGGTTTCCAACCTGCGTGTTAGCAAGCATCCACCCGGCTAATATGTTCTTCTGCAATAGCTCCACATGGATGACTCAGGAACAACATCAAGCCAAGCCTTTAGGAACAGTGCTGGGACCTGCAGTGGCTTTAGTGGCCACACTTGTAATTGCAGTAATGTGGCACACTTGTCTTTTTCCCCTTACAAAACCATTGAAAAAGAGACAGACATTTAATGAGCATGACACATATCCAGAAATTATTTTAATTATCACAATTCATACCATTAGGTCCAGTATAAATTAAACGAATCCATGTCAGTACATTAGTTTTGTGTCATTCATGTGTGAATTACATCCATATTGGCGAATTTGCAACGCATGATTTACATCCAGTGCCAACATTCAGTGTCAGTGCAGGAAGTTGATGTTAGGAAGCGGAAAGCATCTGACTTTTGTGGGAGTTCGCTACCGGTAAGAACTGCAATTAATAGCTGCAGTTCACTATTTTCTGACATTTCATCCCGCAGATTAATCGATAATAAAAATAATCATTAGTTGCAGCCCTTTTTGCCATAACAACTATCTCTCCCGAACCTTATCCACACTGTCGTTGCCACGCCCAGATATTGTAGAAAGAAAGAATTTTAAAAACGTTGGCATTGGATATTAAAAAACATCATTAGATGTAATCCAGCATTGGTGCCCACAGTGACTCCTCTGACAGAGCAGGTCACTAATGCATTTGCTTTGGGTCCAAAAATAATGAAGCCTGCGGACCATTTACTTGGAAAATATCCAGTTCTTTTAATACATCCATGCATCAATCTTTCTTTTTGGCGTCTGTTTTGACAAAACTGTAATGTAGAATGAGTTGAGCATTAGAATAAAATGAGGTATCTATGAACATTGCTGTCATTAAATAAGGCAATAAGGTGCTATAGATTTTTCCAATCACTCTCTAAAAGCTTGGTGCATAATCCATGAGTGCCCTCCGAGATGCCTTCTGACATACCCTGTCCATTAAGCCTTCGTTCATGAAGCTCCTTTATGTGGCCTGATCACACACATGTGGAGAGAGGGTTTGTCTTTTCTAATCTTCTTAGGCTGGATTGTCCTATGCGTGCTGTAATATATACTATATATGTTGAATCTTTATTCTTAAACCAGGATAGATGCCATCGGATCAGAATAAAAATGTGATCACAATAGATTTTTCTGACGCTTGAAGACCGGTCTGACCTATAAAGCGTTGCTGGGCGTGGTGTCTCTTAAATAGGTTTTCATGGCAGAGGCATAAGTGGACAGAACTACAGTATATCTCATCCAAGGTGATGCATAGATATAACCAAATATAGACAGCGACGGGGTTGGTTGCAAGGTCAAGAGCTCTCTCTGTCTCTGTGTGCAAGTGTACAGACAGATAGACAGACGGATAAGGCCCCACACTCACAAAAACACACACACCGCTACTCATTTAGATTTGTCTCCTTGCTGATCTACCACTTCCTGTCACAATGAGTAGACGGAGAAGCTTTGGACAGGGAAATCTACCCCTCAGCAAAACACATTCGTGCTTCTAGCCAGAGAGGAAGACATAAGAAGAGAGCAGGAGAGAGCAAGGGAAAAATTCGGGCCCATTTCTCTGAGCCAGAGAGAGAGAGAGAGAGAGAGAGGGAGAGAAGAAAGAGCAAGAGAGCAGTAATACGTTTTCATCTGAAATATTAAAGCCTCTGCATTAATCTGTCTTCCCTCTCCCTGGGGTGCTGGTGAAGGCTCTCTCTGTCCTAGAGTTCCCTGGAAAAAGGACAGCGGCTGGTTACCTCACCTCCTCCTTCTCTACAGGCCAGCACCGGCTCTCCACCTCTCCTTTCATAATGGCCATTTAAGTGTTTGTGTGGGAGTGGGCTCTGTGCTGAGGTTTCCTGAAATGGCCGCTATGGGCTGCAAGCACTGTGAGGCCATAAAACAAGGAAATTGCTTAATTTTTCTATACTTTTCCATATTTTCCCACGTGTTTAAAACTAGAGTTAAGAAATCATAAGTCGGTGAATCAGAAAATTAGCAGACAATAATTGTGATGATTGATTCATTTATAGTCATTTATTAAGCAAACAATTGCCGGTTATGATAATTTGCTGATTTGATCTGTTTTATCTTATTTAGAGGTGAAATTTAGTCATTACCAGATAATAAGTCGACAACTATTTTAATAATAATTTAATTGTTTCAGTCCTTTTAAAGTAAAAATAGTGAAAAAAATAATTCTCTGGTTTCAGGTTCTCCAGTGTGAGGACTTACTGCTTTTGCTCATCATATATCATAGTAAACTGAATAGCTTTTGGTTTTGGACTTTTGACAGGGCATTTGAAAACGTCACCTTGGGCTGTGGGAAGCTGTGATGGGCATTATTCATTCGTTTTTGACATTTCATGAATGATATAATTGAAAACTAATCAGCAGATTAATCGATAATTAAAATGAAAAAAAAAAAACATTAGTTGCAGCTCTAATGTTACTGCAAATTGAATATTTTTTTTGCGTTTTGGAGCTCATATTGGAAAATGTAATGGTCAATTTCACAATAATAGTTTGGCAATTAGATTAAACAATGAATTAACCATTCAAACAAATGGTAATTAAAATAATTGTTAGTTTTAGTTAAGTAGCTATGAAGTAAGTACAGTTTCCTGATTGATACATCAAAGTTGTAATGGTCATTCTAACCTTAAACGGACTCAGTTTTTAACATTCTTCATTACAGACTTCATTAAAAAGCAGCTCCTAATGTGCGCTCTCTCAGCTGGATGTTTGGGTCCACCAAAGACTTCGAGCTTTTAACACCTACTCTAAATGTTCTGCTGGCACCTCATGAAGGTGGTGGCACCCATCTAGCCTTTATCTAGGCCACCAGATCCACAGCTGGACCCATCTGGCCTTGCTATCTCCTCCCTCTGTCTCCGCACATACACACATGCACGTGTGGACACACACACGCCAGCTGTTGCGGATTACCAAAGAACAAGTGCAGGTCTATTTTCTGACTTATGCCCAGTGTTTGATGGCCTTGCCCTGGATGTGACCCAACACAAAAGCACCAGCTTGCTTATTATTACATACTATAATACACTATAATAATGCATGCTTTGCTTTAGATGTACACTCGTGAGTAGCCTACAAATGGAATGAAAATGCTCTGGAAGTGAACTGTGATGAATGACAGGTGAACTTTTATACTTAATAAAACCCACAGGCTTTGCAAGTTAAGTACAAAAAGCATATTATGATTGTGTTGAGGGATGCGGCTGTTTGTGGTCCAAAATCCGACAACTTAAAACTCTCCCAAACCCTCTGCCAAGGAGGAGGCCATGAATTATGCCTTGTGCTTTATTTTCTTATCCGATCAAGGCTTGACGTGGCCACTCAGAGAAATGTGGCTTCTTTTAATCAAGACCACTTCTGAGAAACAGGAAATCTGTCTGCCCTTACCTTCATCTATCTTAACTTCCCTCCATACATTGATCTTAGACACTGACCCTCCAATCTTCCCACTACCCGATCTCAGCTTAATCTTCATTATTCTCTGTAATGCCACAGACTCTTTCTGGTGGGAGCTTCATCTTTACTAACCCTCCCAACTCCCGCCAGTCCCATACCATCCTCACCCGACACACACACACACACACACACACACTCCCCAAATTCAGAGAGAACGCAGTCCTTTTGTAAAACAGACGGTTTAGGAGTAACAACATGCAAAATAGCCATTTGGGTACCCAGCTAAGGCTTTAAAGCTTAACTTAATATGAGGGGGAGAGGGTGAAACCGACAGACTGAGGCAACCCGACCAATTGCTTTCCCACAACAGCAATAAAATATTCCATCATATCCCTGAAGCATCCTTGACTCCAGCTGGGATCAAAGAGTATACTTTATGACAGAGAGAGGAGTGCATATTAGTGCCTACAACGGCAGTGTCTCACTTGCACAGAGCCCTTCATTCCGTTCCATTAATAGCCATCATGGAAAATACATAATATGGTTTGGTGTTTCCTTCCTCAGTAAGTATGGATACATAACAGGAGAAGACACACAGGAGTATAAAAAGCCGCTGAAAGAGACTGTCACTCACATGCCAGTGTTCTTTCATGATATTATGATGATGAGAATTTATGTTGCTAGTTTTTGTTGGTTATTGGGACAAAAACTCAACTGCAGTCTGTTAACAGCTGGCAGCAGTTGAGTCTATTATTTTTTTAAAGTGAATTTTAAAGTTGAATCCTGTACTGCAGTAAACAGCATAACCTTACCATTATTTGTACACAAGGCCCAATATGCATCATTTTGCCGCATACTCCCTATTCAAAAGATCAAAACAGATTCCACATCTCGCTCTGGTTGTACTCCTTTCAGGCTGTCTGTGACAGGTGTTTTATAGGGAGGAGCGCTGTTGTTGTGGATGTCCCATCAATGATTCAATGCAGCACATCAGATGGAAAGCAGAGACAGAGAGAAAGATGTCTCTGCCTTGATGTTTGGGGGGAACTTTCAATATATAATTCACTGAGTTGTCTGACGGGTGTTAATGTGATGGATGCTCTTTCAGTCTGGTGAAGATTCAGTGTTCTTAAACCTTGGATCTCTTAGGCCACTTTGAACATGAACTACACTGCCAACTGTCCTTGTATGATCTTTTGATTCTTACACTGTGCTACTGAAGAACTGCACACACATACACACACACACACACACACACACACACACACAAGGACACACACCATAAAAGGTCTGTCGCACACACACTTTTACACACCGATAATTGACAACTGGCTCCTCCATTTAAGTCAGTAGCACAGCAGGCTATGTACAGTAACTCTCCACTTACGCCTGCTCAATCAACTTGCCTTGAGTAATCAAGCATCCATGAGTGCCATGAGCAATAAAATCACCTGGTACACTTGAATCCCAGGCTAAAATAATATTTAATGCTGGCAAGCATGACGGCTGATGAATGTGTTTACCCCACCCCACCGATTCTATTGGTGATGTACTGTACAATAACAGCTGTAGCTCCACTGATTATGCAGCCTTTGTGCTTCAACCATATATATGTAATTGTGTTTACTCAAACAGAAAAGGCCGCCTGATGTAGTTGAAATGAAATAAATGTAATTTCTGTCCACCATCTTTTTTTTGATAGAAAGCAACTTTGTAAAGCTACACAGTGTGTGTATGTTTGTGTTAATCGGTAAGCTTGGGCAACAAATCCATAGAACAGAGCCATGTAAAATGGCAGATTAGGGGAATATGAAACACACTCTGGAGTGAGCGCTAGACAAGGGCTTTTGTCTTGTTATCTTCGGGAGTGAGTTGACATTATCCCCATGGATAAGGTTTTACCATGCATGGATTACCGCATGAGACAAGCTGTGCACACCCCAAGAAAATAACATGAGAGGACCTTAGTCGATCCCTGTCTCCATCTCCCTCTCCACTTGGGCTCTCCCTCTCTAACTATTCATCAATGCCATGATCGGCACACCTGGGGCTTCTGACACAGTGTTTGAAAATAGAGCATCTGCTGTAACTTCACAAGGGGCATTAGGCCATCTTTCAGTTTATATTGAATAATCAGGCACACAAATATTTCAAAAACACAAACAAGATGTTGCCTAATCTTTAAAGCCAGGTTAAATATTCCTATGTAGATTAATTATTTATCAAGTTTGTTATTAAGTTTATTAATGACAATGCATTACATTTACACATAGCAGCCCAAAATAATGTATCTTAAAGAGCTTCATAATATGGAGGAAAAAAAAAAGAAAACGGTTGAGCTAAAAAGGGGCACAAGCTAACATCAGTAAAAGTAATACAATACTAAAAGGATGTGCAGAGACATGGAAACATTCCAGGTTAAAAGAATAGTTGAAAGCCAACTGGAATAGATGTCTTTTAAGCCGTCTCACTGAAGTTGCCTCCCTAATATCCTTGGGAATAGTATTCCACAGTTTGGGAGCAGAGTTTAAAAAAGCTGCATCTCCAATTTTCTTCTTTTTTTTTTTGCTTCTCAACATCTAAGGAATCCACAGTGGAGGATCAGACTGATCGTGGACAAACATAAAACCACACGGGAGCTACAGTGTGGGCTGGTCATCAGCCACCTAAAGCTTTATGTACCGTAAAAAGTACTTTAAAGTGAGGTCCTAATGATACATGGTGCCAGTGTTCTTCAAAACACACTGTAGCTTATCACTCCACTCCAACTAGAATGATAGGCTCTCTCTTTTTAGTTTTGATCAGAAGTCTAGCAGCAAGATGTTGAATATTCTGCCGCCTTTTAATAGACTTTAAGTAAGGCAGAGGAGCATGTTACCAAGGCAGCATCCTTGACATAAAATGTCCTCCATGAGATGTATGTACAAACACAAATCTTAAAGAAATAATTCAAAAGACTTCCAACAGAACCGCAGCTGAAACATTATTGGAGACAGTTATATACTAAGTCTCAGTTAAGGTTTTAATCACAAATTTGTTCATCCTTTTAAAGACAACATTTCCTACTATCTTTCTTATGAAAGGAATGTTTGAAATGGAAAAGAGTTACTTTGGACCTCACTGTCTAGGTTCGGTTTTCTTAGCAGTTTTGAAAGAGTCTAAAAAAAAACCCCATTCTCAAGGGATGTGTTTTTAATTTTCAGGACATTATCTGAGAAATTGTTATAGTCACGCTTAAAATAATCTAGTGGGAAGACAGCACATGGAGGATTTGCTTTCACTTACAACTGAGAAGAAAAGAGTTCTGAGGTGGGAAAATGTATTCATAAATTTCTGCCTTTTGAAGGAGTGAGTGTACAAACGGTTGTCTTTGTTTTGTTTTTTTCTTGAGAAAATTCCAGCTCTAAGAGTTGTAGTTTTATTGTTGGGAAAATTAGCTAATTCCTCCATTTGTGCATTTGAGGCATAACATATTACCATTATGTAATGCTTTACAAAATAACAGATGAATTGGAGAATCTACTTGCAGTCCCATTTGACATCTACAGTAAGGGGCAAAAATATGTGAATGGAAATGATTATGTAAGGCACTGAGTTGTCATGGAAAGCAATGACTAAGAATGTTACACCAATGCAGCTTAAAGGTTCGGTATAAAATGTAGAACTGAAGAACTTCAAAGGACTACATGAAAAAGCAGCACGATTGATAATAATAATAATGAAATAGTCTGGGTTCCTTGTCATCATTTCCTTGGTAATTCTTAGCAGGAAGTGGTGACAGCAGCTAATATGGAATGATGAATGATGACTCTTATCTCTTCCGGTACACTCCTAAGATAAGAGCTCTCATTGGCTGGTATTCATATTGTCAAGGAAGCCCACAAAGAAGAACTGAGAGCAGAGAGAAAGGCAAGAGGGTGCCTTAAAATAGAGGACAGGAGGATGAGAATAAAAAAAGGAGAAGCTAAGTATAGAGGCATGAATGATAGTGGGAGGGAGGCGAGAGATAGAGAGAGAGAGAGAGGTGACCTCCATCTCCACCTCCACCTCCACACGGCACAACAAGCCTCTCCATCTCAGCCAGGGCACCATGGCGCATTTCCCGTCACTGGGGGTGGCAGCAGGCCACACATTGCAGTGAATCAATCCGACTGCTGCAACCTCCGCAATCCACACTTTCCTGCAGGCTCGTCATGTACCCAGATGCTATGTGCGAAGCAGGGCTAGTGAGAAATCATGTTCCACATGTCGCGCATACCTCCGCTTGAAGTCGTGACTACACAGGCTATACAGTTTAGATACAGAAAAGTTTGGAGGAATTGATGCAACACAGTCTAAATAATACTTTACAACTGGAGGCTTATTTCCATGCAAACAAGATAAGTGCAAGTTTGAGATTAACAATGTGGCAGACAGTGACTGAGATTATTTTTATATGAATTGAGTATCTATTTAAAAAAAAAAATGTCATTTAACATTAATAAAACTCAAAAATATCATATATCATGTATGTCTTAAAATCTAACACACAGTGCTCTCCTTTTATAACCCCTCATACAGCTTTTAAAATGTTGCTTTAAAGGATATGTGGGCCATAAATATGTTTTTATAATGGTTAATGAAGGCTTTATGCGGCTGCTGCAGCTGTAATCCCTCCAAAATGGGGCCATATATTCAACTGAATAGGGAAGAACTCAAGCTCCATAACACCTAAATCACACATGGCACTGTAGTTGCGTTGCCACTTGCAGTCCCTTGGACAAAAAAAAATTGGCTGTTATTAGATTCATCGCATCCCACCAAAACCTGCCTCAAAGCCACACACCCCCCCGCCCCCACCTCCAACTCCCATTCCTTTCCTTTCCGCGTTATTCGTTTGCAAATTGATAACGGAACCAGAGACCCCGCAGGGTCCATAATTCAATATTGGGATCTAACAGTCTCAGATCAGATATGATGGACTGTAATCCTCTCTGCGCTGCCACAGCCACATGCACTACTATATCTCACTGCCCCCTGAGCTATCAGCAAGTTGCTGTGTTCTCTGCACATGAATGAATGAATGAATGAATGACTGGGGTTTTGTGGATTAGAAGCAGGCCAATACTAAGTACCCATTCCTAAGATGGAAAAAAACACTGTGGCAGACTTGTGGGTAAGTAGGCATGACAGCATGTGATTAAAATGAGTGAATTAGTGAGTACTCCCCCAGCACACACACATCACCACCACCACTAAACCCAGTCTTTAAAATTGTTCTCTACTCTCCATTTCTTCCAATTTGAAAAGATATAAAGTGGGGGAGTCATGTTCAGAGACAATAATGATCCTACTGTTTACTTTCAATTAGGATTATTCCTTTCCTTAGGCTAAGAACACCTTTATTTCTCTGTGGAAGCATTAGTAACCATTAACTCTGTGGGGGTGGGGGTGGGGGTGGGTTTTTTTGCTGCATTTATGAGAAGAGATGAGCAAAAAGAAGCCCAGTGTGAATCCAAACTTTTGCTGATTTTGTGTCCAGGGACCTCCAATATGAAAAGAATGAAAAGTCACTTATGACTATTGGTGCCTTTGCCTCTGTAAGACAGCCTGTGGAGGCCTTCTACTGTACATGGAAATCCCATACCATGTTTCTGCCATTAGACCACTGAGCATGGGACATCTCAAGCACTTTATAAAAGGGAACCTTCATCAATTATTCACACTTCCGGCAACACACATTCCACATGTTTCTCTTCCCATACATTAATATTTCAACCCTACCACCCCCGCCCTACCTCTTCTTCTCTCTGCCACCTCCCGGTGGACATTTTGTCTACATAAATCACACAGTGACATTAAGAAGCCCTAAGATGGCCTCAGTCAGTACTTACAGTAGGCAAGCTTCTCCTCCACCAATCTATGAGTCCCCAGACTGCTGCCTGAGAGTCAAATGTCACTCAAAAGCATCAGATAAACTTCACAAGATATCTATTATGGCAGCAATACAACGTTTTACTGGTATGCCTGCATATACATGGAATGTAATGGACACCTTATTTGTAATATTAGACAGAATTGGCTGGATAATGAATCATTTAGGACTACAGGAGAATTTACAATAAAAGAGTTAAGATACAATGTTTGATCTTGTTCTTTGAGCGTGGTGAGATTTGTGGTGTGTTTCTTTTTTGTGTCTTCAGGGTCTTGCCTGTATGGAGCAGTAAACATCGAAGAGCAACAAGAAACACGCAGAGAGAGAAGCCGGGGACTTTTGTTTCCCGAGCCAAAGTCCCTCAGGAAGCACTTGGTCCCACACCTTTTAGCACCCCCAACAAGCTCTGTGTGCTTTAGGTTATAATAGGTTAAGGTTAGGGTTAGGGCCCTGGTTGTGGTTTGGGTCTGTCAATTCAACTGAAGGAGGCGGGATATGTACACAGCCTGAGAGGAAGTGTTGACTAAGAGGCTCCACTCACAGATCAAATGTCCGCTGTGTGTGATGGAGGACGGCATGCAACAACAATCAAAGGCTCAATCCAAGGCTCAAATCTTGGATGTTACACAGCAGGCTCTGTACTGGACTGCTAAACCAACATGACACATTTTGGTAGCAGTTGCACCTTCGTATGTCCAAACCATTAGCACACTTCTCATGTTTACCTGTCAGTGCTAGCTTGTGTCTCTCTAGCACGCCCTCAAAAACATCATGCATCGTGGTAATGTATGACAAGTACTGGACAAAGAGCAGAGAGTACTACAACACTGGTTTTATTGTTGCACAATGGTCAACAATTATTAATATAAATATAAAAATGCCCAGTATAATTTCCCAGACCCCAGTGACACTCATAGCTTATTTTCTGACCAAAACCTAAAGATATTCAATTAACTATCATATAAGATAAATAAAAACTATCGATTCAGCTCTAGTTACTCACTCTTACCAAACAACAGTGTGATATATGCTTTCTTTATCATCTTTATGTCCAAAGCATAGCACAATATTTCACAGACACACACATGCCATTTCATGATGGCACAAAATGTATATATCATATAATACAGTGATAACCTCCACTGATTTACATATCCTTCTGATTCACTTCTGTATAGGATACATCATGCAGACATTGTGGTGACAGGATTGCAGAGAAAAACTTGAAAATTCAAATATGGATAATACCTGGAGGGCAATCTGCATAAAAATGAGAGAGATAACAATAGAACGGGTAGAATGGTGGTTTGAGATATGTAAAATGTCGGGCCAGAGCTCATTCACTCAACTGTGATGAGTATATACCTTGCAGCTGGATCCTTACTTCTAGAGCACGCTCTCATGGTTTCTGACAATCTTTGCCCCAATAAATTCCTTTTTTCTTTTGTATCAAACACACCCTATTTCTGTCCTTCTGCTTTCTCTCTCTCAGCCCTCCTTACCCGGGGCTCTCCCCCTCCCTCTTCCTTATTGATTCTGTGAGGTTCAGTGGGTAGAGCGCAGCACTAGCAATGGAAAGGGCATGGGATCAATTCCCACAAAATTCCAAGCATTCGCTGGGCTGTCACTCTAGGATAATCTGTCTGCAGGCTTACCCCACTGAATACACTGATGTATTCTGCTTTGTAATTGGTGCCCATCAGTGTCAAGTGTCTCTGCTAGCTAGATGTTCAGGGCAAACACTGCAGAATGCTGTACAGTTTCATTAATTTGCATGTGCAAAATATATGCACTGATGAATCTCAACTATGCCAATATTATAAGGATAGCTCATGTTTTTTTTAAGAAGCCTGTCTGATTATTAGGGAAAAGAACCAAAGGTCTTTGTTTTGAGATTGTATACGTACATGTTTTGACGCTAATGGAAGCCAGTTGGTTCACGGTGTCAGAAGAATTACATGTACTGTAGCATGTCTGAAGGCATGGTTTTTGCTAATGCCTCCTCCAGCAATGCTAATATGAATAATTTCTATTTCTGGTATCGTACCATACATGCAAGCACTCTATGGATACTGAAATAACTTCCCATGCATTTTTCCAATAATTAAGCTTCTTTAAAATCACTTAAATGAGAATCTGATGCACAGTGGGCACCATATACAGACAATGTATTGTAATCTGTATTGCAGTCATGTGCAACAGGTATTTCCTAAGAGCAAAATTGTATTCATTTTGACTGACAGCCCCTAGGACCAGCTCCACTGCTACCACCAAAGGAAAAAAAAAAGTCTTTGAAAGTATTACTCAGTATGTTAACATCAAATTGCACCATCGAGCTACTCTTCCGAGGCTTATAACAAGTCACAAGCTGAGACCAAGAAAAAAACATTTTGGGTTCAAATGCTCCTTAATTACTTTGAGCCTAAAATGACAGAAGCCGAGGCAGAAGAGCTTGCTTTCCAACTAGGAAGATCTTTGTAAATCGGCCCAGCTGCACACACACACTGTGCAGAAGCAGCCCTGCTTGGGCCAGCCTCAACGAACAAGCAGAGCGTGTCTCAGGAGAGACAGGGGGGCCTCAGAGGCAGCCTGGCAAATCTGAGCCTGACCTCCCTGGAGAGAGAGAGAGAGAGAGAGGCAAACTGGATTTATATCTTTGTTTTTAATCCCGCTTACACGCTCCACTGGTCCTACAGTACTACTTTGTACAGGCTTCGTGTATAGGAAAAAAACACAAAAAAACAAAAAACAAAAACAAGGGCTTGCGTGTCAGGAAAAACATCCATTTCTGTTCTTTCTTTCTGTGACATCCGAGAAAACGGTCCTCTATGTCACTCTCCTGTGCTTCCCTATCTGAAAAAATTAAAAACTCAGTTGCGGCACAATATCTGATTGGCTTTTGACTTCATAACTGTATGATGCTAGCCTGTAATTCAGACTAAAATGCCACTTCGTTACCGCCCCAGTATTCAGCTTGACATTGACCTTTTGTTAAGCTGTTTGGGAGGGAGTTTATCTTGCCCTGACCACCCACTGCAACTGAAGTAACGCTCATTTATGCTAGATTATTTTATAGGATAGAGAAGTGATCGCAAACTCACTGTAGACCCAAAAGGAAAACCATTGCACAAGTGGTTCTAAGATGTAGGACTAACTATAAGCACTGAATCCTCCTATTCCGTTTTCTTAAGTGCCAAAGGAGCCAACTGATAAATGGGGAGAACAGCAACTACACTTTTTCTTTTTTTTTCTTTTTTTTTAATGCCTTCAGCACACAGCTGTTCTGATTTAATGGCTGTTGTTTCAGTCAGTTGATTTACAGAGGCCTTGATAGCTGTGTCTAGCTGCTCTCACACAGATGACGTCCCCAAAATGAGTCCCACCTATTAAGTCACTGACTGACTCGATTGTTTCCCCAACTGGGGAAACAGCCATTGATTCAAGTGAAAAGCAACACCAGACCTTCGGATCGCTCTACAAAAATTTGAATGTGGCTGGCAATTCACAAGTCTGGAATCAGGCTAGTGAGATGTGCATGGAATTACAACCACACTTCACTAAGGAAGATTTCTTACAAGCAAGAAGAGAGTAGAATGGGCCCTGAGCCAACACAGCGTCCCATGGTTTCCCAACAGGCATTCATTGTGCACAGCTCCATTCACGTGTTATTTCCCCACTTCTGAGCCAATGGGGCTTGTATGTAGAGAGTGGAGTCGGATACATAATAGCCTCAGATACAGAAAACCAGATGATAGATGCATAAGTATGGGCACACACACACGCTACATGCTTGACTTTGTGTTCGCAAGTATGCCTGTTTTTTCCTGTGTCTGCCCATATGCTCATGAATACGAGCTGAGGAGCTAACGTATAAAGGAAAGAAAGCACAAAAGCAAAGCAAAAATGGAGGAATACAATGACACGGAAAGCAGACACAATAACCATGGGGAAAGAGGGAGAGTGAGGGAGAAACGGGGGAAAAAGACAAAAGGAGTAGGTAAAATATGTCATTATCCCCAATGGACAGAGCTTGTCTTTCTTCCAGGACACAGAGATTCATTTAGATCTTCACAAAACAGCAAGAGCAATAGCAATGAGTAGAGTGTGCAGGGGAAATCATGTTATGCAGTCGAGGTTATCTGAAACCCGAGACCGTACAGTATAATTGCATTAGCACACAACTTAAAATAAAATATGAGATCACTTGGCTGTGGCTAAAGACAAATGCACCTGAAGCCATGTTTTACAGTGTTTCATCATCAGCCAGGACATTTTCTGTGTATCATTACACTTTAAATACGCTGCATTGCACAATCCTACAAACTGTTACAGTGGGCTTGATACAGCCAAGCCTTAGAAGAAGCTGCAGAGTTAGCTTGTGTTTTGCCCTTAAGAAGGCTGTGTTAGTGTTGCCATATAATATAGCACATAAATGCTGCACACAAGGGTTATGTGAATAAATATTAACAGCACAGGGGTTGTGTGAATAAAAGTAATATCCAGTAAAGAGAATGCTTCAGTATTTTAACCCATAGCAACAGAGTCAATACAGGGCACAGGATAGAATAACATAGCAACAAGAAGCCATTTAACACAAAGTGTAGCTTACACTTGACAGAATAAGCAATGACAGTGGTAGGGGTCCACTCGTTAAATTCTAGCCATAGTTAATTGTTGTTTGAACTGAATTGATTTGGTGTAAATTCACACTGTGCGATGGTTTTGCACACGAGGGAGCTGTCCTGCACAAATTAAAAAATAAAAACAGGTGAATGCAGCAAATTCAACTGGTGAATTCAATCAGTAATGCCTTTTGTTAACATGTCGAAACCCATGCTTCTTCTGTGGTGTCAAATGTCTTTCCTCAAGTGGCACATGTACAAGTTAAAGTCTGCAGTTTATTTATCAAGAAACCTGCTGACTACACAAGGATTTCTAATTCTTCTTCATAGGCAAGACGTAACTTATTAAACCTGATTTCTGCCAATGATGTCTGTTTATACATGCAAATCATTCATGCACAGATCTTGGGCCATGACAACAGACTGTATTTGAGTAAGACCCTCAGTAACTTTACTACAAGGACAGACTTCAATAAAACATCATATTAGTGAAATGTCAACTGAAAAAGCCATATCCTGTCAGACCACTGTATCATTGTATCTTAGATATTTCAAATATCATGATATGATAAGATTTGGTAACATAGAGTTTGCTAAAATACTGGCAAAATCTGTCCCCATTGTTTTGAAACAAAGTGAGCATAGCAGAGATGTGTTTTAGTGTCTGTAAAGTGCCACCTGTTCCTCACAGATATTTATTAAATACAGGGATAAAGACTCCACAAGTGGGCCAAAATGTCAGCCCACTCTGCATGATGTCAACATGTAGGCTGAAGACTTATCAACAATATCAGCATCCACTGAAAATGACTTGTATATGATATGTGAAAGCTTTTATTAACTGAGGGCTGCTTTACTAAGTATGCTTCAGCTTTTGAAGGCAGTGCCCTTTTATAGTATACAGTATAAACAGATGCGTCCTGATGTTCACACAAGGGGGGCTGCCCGGTTTGGCAGCTTTCAGCTGTTTGGCAGCTCTTTGTCCAGTGACGTAATTTACTCTGGAGCAGTGGATTATGCTGCAGGAGGAGTCTGAGGACTGTCTATGGGCATTTGTATACTTTTTTCACCATTGGAACCCATTATTGCTGGGTGAACTTGAGCTGACCACAGCCAATGTTCTCCCTCAATTGGGAAGTTATTTTCTCCAAAGCTGCAAACAGAGCACATATGGTCTAATATCCAATGTCCAACGAGCTATGCTGAAAATATTTTGCCCTGTGGTAAAGAAGAAGAAAATGATGTCACTTGATCACTGTTTGCCTGTGGAATCGATGCCATTGACGCGTCCACATGATAAACGAGAGGATACTATGTAGTCAACCGGAACTGCTGTCCAAACATATGACCCATACCAGAAATGTGGAGAAATTAAGGTTTCAGTTTTCATATTAACGTTTTGTCACTGCTCTCTAGAGCACTTTGCTGAAAAAAAGAACAGAAACTGACTATTTCATAATTCTCTTCCATGGTTAATACACTTAGCTCATATTTTTACTATGACATGTTGATCACAGTACTTGTTTGTCACTGGAAATTTGCATTGGTACAACTATAGGAAGCTCAGATGAATATGCAATTAATTACAGATGATCATTAGCCAAAAGTGAGTTTTAAATCAAAGCTGCCAATTAAATCCCATGTAATGACAGAATTTGTTAGAAAATAGAGCGCCTACAGTTTGAGAAAAAAAAATTCAACATAGTCAGAACTCATGACTGCACTCGCATCCTGCCCCGCCCACGTCTGAAAAAAAAAAAACCTTGTGATGTTAAAAACATGCCCCTTGTGAAATGAATAATCAGGAAGCCTTGCTTCTTTACACAATGCTAAATATGCAAAATTCACAGCTCCCCTGCTTTATACCCTCTATCTCCCTCAAGCCTTTCCCTCACTTAGCCCACTCCATCTGCCATCTCTCTCTCTCCCATCTACTCACAGCTCCCACTCTTCATTCCCCTGCTTTGTTGTGCTTCCTGCATTCTCTTCCTTCCTTCGCCCTCCTCTTCTGCTTTATGTTGTTTTTCAAAGTATTTCTCCTCTTTTTCTCCATTTCCTACCTCATCCATATCCACTTGTCCTTTGCAACCTCATTCTCATCCCTACATCCATCTACTTCCCCCTCTGAGCCTTCTCTTTCTCTCTGGCTCCCTCTCAGTATTTCCCTGCAGTGTGAAAGCAGTACCTGCGACACTCTGCTCCCAGTATCCTCTCATCTAAATGAGATGTGTGGCCTTGCTATATCTGATTCCTCTAGACAGGAGGTGAGAGCTAACCTTTCTCCCACTTCGACACCTCACCAGCTCCTGTTATTTGTTTTCATAACACAAATATGCTGTCCTTAGTCACAGAACACATCACAAAGCTTTAACATCCCAACTCTAGCAGACAAAACAAAATAAATTCTACTAGAAGAAGCCCTGTCTTTAATGGTACTTAAACCAGTGTGTGGATAAAAAAAAAACTCCACCGGAGGTAAGATTCATATCGGATTAATGCACAAGTGAAGATAAAGACGAGAGGGGTGAAAATACTGAGAATATCCCCTGATATCTGTCTGTGCTAATGAATATGATTAATGTTAAGCTGCTGGAGTATCCACTTTCCATGTGGATATAAAAGGAAATAATTTATATTCTCAGACCATGAGTCATATCAAAGCATACCATACAAAGAAGTCTTCTTTTTCTTTTTCTTTTTTACCCATGGATACAGTTATATGTGATAAGTGGCCATTATAGTGACATACTATTACTGCTGTAAAGGCCCAGAAAAGAGCTCTTGTGAAACACTCATCTCAAGTTCCACAGATAACCTCACACAACTCCACTCACTCACACAACTCCATAAACCCAAAAAAGTGAACTTACGTGTTCGGAAGCGGTGGTGTGGGCGTGTGGCTGGGCCCTTGCCTGGACGCCCGTGATTCCAGCGTGACGTGGGCTTGACCGGGGCTGCCGGCTGGGAGGTGGTCGGCTGCACCTTGGCGGTGGGCTTCACAGTAGCTGTAGTTGTGGTGGATGCTGTAGTGGTGATGGTAGCAGAAGTCTGTCCTGGCTTTGAGTTGGCGGCTCCGTTACGTCCATTACCAGCGCTGCTTCCTTTTCTGACAGTGCTGCGAGGGGTGACCTCCTTACCACTGGGTGGTGGGGAGAGTCGGGTGGCGCGAGTGGTGGAGGTGGTTACCACAGTCCCGCTAATGCGGGTGCCAACACGGTTGTGAAGGTGTGGGGCGCGGTTGCCATCTCCATTGGCAGTGCTGCCATTGGCTGAGTGGTTTGCTGGTGGCCCAGATCGAGTTCTTGGCGCTGGGGCGGTACCATCCGCAGCTAGCGGCGTGGTAGTCGACACCATTGCTGTGGTAGAGGCAGCTGAAGTAGTGGCGGTGGAAATGTCGGGCCCCTTGGGCATGGCACTGGGTTTGGAGAGAAATATAGGGTCCTGTCCAATGCTACCTTTAGGATCCACCAGATCAGTGGGGACATAGTCTTGGACAGATCCCACCACAATCCATTTCAGCAGCATGAGACTGAGTCCCAGTCCCACAAAGCCCATTACCAGGGGCACAGCACACAGCCAGGTCTGCTGGCGAGGCCACACAGCACAGGGGCCACAGCGGAGAGGGCCCGGGGCTCGGGGAGATGCCTGTTCAGCCCCTGGCTCCTCCAGCGTCATGGCTGCTAGAGTGCTTGCACCTGAGCGCTCACTCATCCTGCCGGAGCTTTTCGTCTCTTGGGGTGTTCAGGAGGTCAAACAGGTGGCCAAATGATACAAGGGCATATATGAGGAAGGGGATGTGGTGCAGAAGAAATGCTGGGCATCTTAAGTAAGTACCCACACAATGCCTAGCCTATATATCCTATATATCTACATGCACAAACATAAAACATGAACTAATGCACAAGCACCCACAAGCATGAGCAGACACAAATCACTCACAGTCACGTACTAGGCTACTAATTAAAAGCTGGCACAGCACTCAAATGCATACACAAGCAATATAACCTACACTCCCTCTGGCGGACAACAAACCAAACACACACAAACACACACGCACAAATATGCACAAGAATACACACTTCCACGCGAGCACACAGGTTATGGACAGGTGAGAGAGCGAAGCGAGGGGGCGCCTCTCTGTAGTTCAGCGCTAACGAAGCGATGATAAATCCCAGGATGCTTCACTCCCTTGTTAAAAAAGCCGACGTAAAAAAGAACGGAGAACGATATCGATCCGCTTCAGACTGGAGCTGTAAATCCATGTGTGTGTGTGCGTGCGTAGATCAACAACCCAGGCTACGGCAGCACCCTTCTCCACTCTCAATTGGTTGATTATCGGCCGCATAAGGTCCTTAAAATACAAACCACCGATTGTTCCTTTATTCCTTTATTCTCATAGGTTTCATTTGAGTTAATTTTATCTTTCAGACATACATTAGAGATAATCCTTTTTCTCTTGCAGGTGTCTTTGTCGGCTACTTCAAGTTTGCCTCTAATAGCCCTCAGTTCTCCGTGCCCGGCCACCCTTTTGGCTGCTCCAGCTGCCGGTAATCCAGTAAGGAAAGCCACCGAAACTGAAACGAGGCAGGGCAGACAGGATCTGATGTGATCTGCCAATAAGATGGGGTGGTGTTAGTGGTGTCCGGGGTAGCGGGCTAAATCCAACCGGTCCAATCCCTACGGCGTCCACCCCACTCTGATTTTCCCGGAGTGACAGCCGTGTGTCTCCAGAGCTGACTGTCTGCAGTCCGTCACTGTGATGGTAGATCCGGTGTTGGTAGGGGGGGGGAGAAGCATCTACGATCCGTTTACCTTCGCTGCATTCCCACAGTGGTGCAAGCAGCAGAAGGGGAGATGGAGAGAAGAGAGAGGATGGAGGGAGGGAGGGACGGAGGGGGCTGCTGCTCTGAAAAAATGATGCGGCGGCTGTTCTTGGAGGCTGCAGACTAGGGTGAGACAGAGAGGGAGAGAGAGGATGGAGGGAGGGAGGGGGGCTCAATCCGCGGTGAGTGATGTGGGTTTCACGGCTCCTAACCCATCCGGCGCGCTCTCCTCCGGTTCACCGCCGTCCTCAATACTCCAAAGTGACGACTAGTGACTGCCCCATCTCTCCCCCCAGACTCTATGGGTGTAGGTGTGCGCTGACTCCCTTATCAGCAAACAAAAAAAAGAGAAAGAAAGGAAAGATTCTGGTGGGTAGAAATAGGTAGGTAGTGGGAAAACAAGAGAGAGAGAGAGAGCATAGATGCGTGTTGGCTAAGCTCTGCAGCAGATGCAGATAGGAGGCAGAGGGAGGAGGCGGCAGCAACAGCAGCGCGCGCCACACACACACACACACACACACACACACACACGACGTGGAGAGGAGAGGCGCTGCCATAGACACACCCCAGGGAGCGGTGAGATGGAGGTAGGGAGGGAAGGGGGCTAGGGAGGGAGAGGATGAGAGGAGGAGGAGGAGGGAGGCGCCACCCCGATGTCTTCCACCAGCGGCACACAAGACCAAACAAACCAAACACCTGGCTCATAATTTATGGGCGAGTTAGAGCACTACTTCAACTTGATACTTCCGTGGGCAGTAGATGAATCCTTTATTTTACAGTTCACAAGGGACTGTAGTGCTTTAGGCGCACGGCCAACCAGGTTTTATGGGCAGTGCGACTTATTGATATCAGAATATGAGTGAAAAACACAGTCAAGGTACAGTATAATCAAGGCTCCTTTAATTAGCCACATTTGGAATAAAAGCCTGCAACATAGCAACCATGCATGGATAGGGCATTCTTTGGAACGATACAAGTGCAATGCAATCAACAGCATATATAAATTACTGTATGAAAACAGGGGCACTTACATGAATCATAATATGAGGTAAATTCAGGTTAAAACCATTATCGCTTATAATTTACCCTTTTAAATGTATACTCATCACAAATGAGTGTGCAAAAGGAGATGCAATCCAGTATCACCAAGAGTGCCTCTATATATTCATGCAATATTGCTAAAGGTTCGAGCAGCAAAAAAATGCAATAGTTGTAACTTGTAACATCAATTTCCTACTTGCAGTGACTTTCTGCACGCACATTGTCATCATGAGAGACGCATCAATGATGTTACATTATTAAAGTGTGACTATAGTGTGATTAATTTTTGTTGTAATTCCATTAATCAGAAAAGTAGCTATTTTTAAACAAGTTGTGGTTGTTAAAGGCCTAATCAGACATTTAAATGACTCTAGATTTGACAAGTGTCTCCAATTTTCTCAAAGTGACACTGAATGCAGCCTCTGTTGTTGCTGCAGAAGAAGATCCACAAATACAGAGATACTCTTTGGTTGCTCACTCATTGTTTCTTCAACATAGGTAGGGTTGTGGCATCACACTTTTTAAGGCTGTGATCTGCTTCTTTAGAACATGATTGATTCTTTTTAACAATGAATCTGGAGTAATTGCCAAGTTCAAGAAAATCATTTATCATTGAAAATGTGGGTGGATATAAACTGTAATAATAATCCTTGAAAATTGGTGCGTGTGCGTTAATGTGTGTGCCTCTGTGTGAGGATGAAAGAAAGTAGGGGAGAGTGAGACAGAAAGAGGGAGGTGAGATAGAGGAGAGAAAAAAAACAGGTAGGACAGAGTAAAATGAGGAAAATGTCTGCTGCTATTTTCACGTGACTTATATAAGCATCTGCAATACACAGTTCAAGATCCAAAACCTTGCAATCACTCCTACAAAATGCCAAACAACATCATTCATTACTGTCTAAACTGCTTATGGCTCATGGCAAAAAATTAGACCCATTTCAAACTCTTCACATTCCCCAAATGACTCTAAAATTATGCCATTCTGAATGCATTGTTTTCACAATAACAATTTGCATTACCCTGAGGTTGGATTCTCAATTGATTTTCATAAATAAAAGAAAATCACTGACACAATTGCAGCACTGTCACATTTCCATGCTTATTCATATTTCTGTATAGATCTTTCATTAGCGGCTTGCTAATGCGTATGATGAGTCTGACTGCATTGTTTACTGTTTTAGGAGTAAAGGTAATGTCCCACTCTGAAGATGCCTTTGAACTTGACAGGCTGTCAACAGTCATTTCCTCCCAGGAATTCACTGGGCTCTTTTTACCCCTCACAAGCATTTGAAGTTTTTCAGAAAAAAAAAAAAATCTGAGGACTCCAGCAGAGGAAGTTATTCAAATTACTGAAATATCTGTTTCAGTTGTGTAACACTTTGTTTTTTGAATAAGGGGTTAGGATGGAAAGTTTCTATGAGATTTGCTCTAGAGTATAAATGCTTTGAAAATAAAGAGCTAAAAAGGCAATGGAAATTTCACATACAGTTTTTGTTATATATTAAGTCTGTCTTGTATGACAAACAATTGCAATACAAAATACATAGCCATCAAATTGAACTTACACAAACAGTATAACCTCAATTAATTCCTAATGTAGATATTAAATGGTGATTTTCTTAGGGTTTTGCGAGTGGTTCGGGTGGGGCAGGTGATGCAGGCACCAAGTTATTGATGATATACTCTATACTGTAATATTCGCCTAATAAGTTGGTGTGATTCAAGTCCCCTTAACACTATGGTCTATGACTGGGTCAGGTGCCCATAATGCCCGGTATTCCTGAGTGGGGAGAGGGGAATTCACTTCTGCTGTCTGAAGGGAGCCATTAAGGTCACTGCCCTTGATGAATGTCCATTGGTGTCAATTAAAGTCAGTTGTCCGGGTCCTGGAGGGTTGTCACCAGAAGACTATATCATTTCATCTCGTCCATCCCCCTGGGTGTCTCCTGGTCCAGGGATATTTATGGCTATATGGACTGTTGGGGAGCTGCAGGAGTGTCAATTGTGTCCAAGAGGCTTCCCATGGTCTGCTTTCCACTCCAAGGCTGTCAGCTAGACCAGTGCGCCTGGTGTGCCTCCAGAGCATGAAGAAGTGCATGAGGTCTTCAGGAACTAATGGGTGACTTCTTGCCCTCTGCACCCTCCCTATGACTCCACTATCATCCTGTCTCTACCCTAAAGATAGCCAAAATTTAAGAACATATCAAAAAAGCTGCTGGCATATGGTTCTTTTGCTCACCCACCTCACTTTGTAGTCATAAGCGCTGGCAAGGTCCATCACTGTACTGACTATTGCCCCCTGCATAATATTAAAAATCAGTGTCTTCTCCCACTGCTGGTGTCTGCATTTGAACATCTCCAGGGAGCCACTATTTACCAAGACTGATCAGCACAACTCCCCTGGATGTGCACAAGGTTACACATCCAGGGAGAGACACATCACTCCTGTTGTCACTGTGAATACTTGCTCCTTTTCTCCAGCATGGCAAATGCCAAGGTTTGTATTTGTGTTCATGGACATCATCCGGACATATTCCCCAGAACAAACACGAGAATGTTCAGCATCGGTCCTGTACTCAAAAGACTTTTGGACAACAACTATTCCTCAAGCCAAAGTGGCTGAAATAATTTTATACTGCTGTGTCTTCTTCCTGTGATGCATCCTGAATGTGTGTGGAGCCAGAAGAGGTGAACGCAGTCTTGGAATGGCCCAAATCCAACTCTGTAAAATAGGATTAGTGCGTAATGGGGTTCACCAGTTTCTACCAGTTGTTCAGTGGGAAGCTTAGTACTATTGGTGCTTCCATTAATTCACTTACTAAGATCCCTATCTGCTGCTGTTGAACTCTAGAAGCAGACAAGGCCTTCACAGAGCACAAATGTAGCTTTATTCAGGCTAAGGGAATGATTAGTTGGTCCCACATTGCTGAGGACTTCCATTTCTGGTCTTCTTCTGTCAGACGGGAAAATTCATGGTGGTCATTGTGGATAGCTTCTCCAAAGTGATAACATTTATACTCATGATGCAGCAGCCCTAATGACCCACTATTGCATGGGGTTCCACAGAATGCTGTCTCTTTATTGGCTTTCTGAGCTTTCTTTTCTCAAGTGTTGCTGCATTTTCCCCCTTGGCCTTCTACTCTCAGTTGAACTAGCAGATTGAGAGGGCTAATCAGGAGAAACCACATTGCACTGCCTGGCTGCATCCAATCCATCCACTTGGAAATCCCAGCTCTTGTCGGATCAATGCACTTGCAAATACCCCGCAGGTCTTGTTCACAAGGAAGTCTCCATTTGAATGTCAGATGGGTTACCTGTCAGAGTAGAACCTAGATGTGTGGGTACCTGCTGCAGAGGAGAGCAGAGGGTCTTGTTAGGCAATACGTCTACTTCTGAAGAAGAGCCAGAGCTGCCTTGTTGCATGCCAGGTCCACACATTCTTGACAGACTAAGCAGTGAGGCAGACCAGGACTTTTATAATATATTATAATGTAAATGTATTGAGCATAATGAACGAGTGAGATTGGGCTCCTCTTCCTGGACGTTTGATCCTTCAGTGAGAGGTACTTGTGTTTCTGGTTAGACTAACATAGGTGGAATGTCACATCACAACCAAGGGCAATCTGTGGCTTATCCCGTAATTTAAAAGAAAAATTAACTTCTTTCAATAATCTTTTTATAGCACAAAATGTAATAAGTGAAAAAATCAGACCTCAGATTTTTCACATTACCAAATGCCTAAACAAAGTCTCATAGAATACTGCTCTGCCTGGCTAAACAAGCTTCAGATAAACTCCTGGACACTGCTTCATCACAGCTACATGTGTAGTAAACAATTTCTTCACAGGTCAGAGTGACTTTCAGTAGTGCTGGCCAAAACTTTTAATAATGTCATCTTGTTGCTCCCTCTTCTTCTGTAATGGTTTAATGGCACCCAATTGAAGAATTAGTGCCACCAACTGTTTATCACGATGCGCCCAACTCCTAATATTCACATAATGGTAGTGGATGGAAAAGCACACCAATTAGCATTTTCTTTTGCCAATTTTCTGAAAATTCTGTTAAAATCTGCACTAAATTTGGATGGAAACCTGACTATTGCCATCTACATCTGCTCATTTAACTCTGAGTGGAAGGCCAAGGTGAAAAATCTGCAGCACCTACCAGTGAACAAAAAGCACAACACAGAGCGCTGTCCATGGTGCTGATTCTGGAGCTACTAAATCTTGCTTGCCACCTATTGTAACTGGTAACTCTACCAAATTTCCTTGGAATTTTCTAAATAGTTTCTGAGATATCCTGTGAGCTATCAGACAAATGATTAGGATGAAAACACAACCTCTTAGGCAGACATAATGATTCTCAAAATAATAACTAGCGCACTCTTGCCCAACAGAAGGAGAGTGTGGGGAAGCAAGAGCTGTAGTTATTGCAGCGAAGGTGTTTCAAGACTCAAGACTATTTCATTCAGAGCAAAACAGAGAGGTTAAAGAAATAGATAAGAAAACTACCATCCATCACAGAATTCATGCCATTTCAGAATTTTCACTGAGTAGCAAATGACTAACAAAGATCATTCCTAATGAATACCTCCATAAGATAATACATGCCCTCAAGTACTATTTTTCTTAATTACCCTAATTATATTACATTTAAATGATGCATGAATGTTTTCATATAGTGATTAAAAACAACATCATCATGCAATCATAATAACAAGAGTGAGTATTGCTTAAGGCATCAAAGTTCTTTATAAATGCATTTTAGAAAGTTAGTCTGTAGCCATCTTACCACTGGAATGCAGCAGGTGGACAATATTACAGATGTAATTAAATCATCAGTCCCCAACTAGAAACATCACAGAAATTAGCCATGTCTATTCCATACTGTTGAGGCAGCCAAGTCATAAGCTTGCCCATACAAATGGGATCAGCTGTTCTCAGCTGTTGATGCCAAAAGCAGTGGACTTCCAACATGGCCGCCAGAGGGCACATTGCATCATTCATTTATGACGCTTCTTCTCCACTCCTGAGCCGGGGAGCGGGGGAATCATTTGGTTACCCCAGCTGGGGACAGTGGCGCATATGCTCTACAACCTATGCTTTCAATTTGCCTGTGTCAACTGTGATATGTTTTGCCCGTATTGAAATTCACCTCTGTCTACAGAGCAGAGATTTGGTGCTTACCAGAGAGGATGGGTCTTTGTTCAAGCTGGGCCTGTCTGTATTTCCAGCACAGCAATGACTGAATAGACTGACAACAAGACTTAACAATGGTTCCACTAGCATCAATGCTAACATATTTTGACCAAGGTTGAAATACAACACAGATCTGCTCTGGCTGAGTTGTACCATTGTTAATGTTAATTCATGTTCAGTCAGACAACTCACGTTGAAATGTTTATTATGCAGCAGAACATAGTTAGAGTTTGGCATCTAGGCTCCGACCTCATCACTCCCAGCCAATGTGTTTACATGATATATTGAGGAGTGATGAGCAAATATCTTAAACCCCCTAGCCGGAGCCTGCAGGTGGATGCTGGGGTGGTGGTGGGGCTGAAAGAACAAGTGGCAATACTGATGCAGGGCAGCAGTGGCATTGACAGGCAGAGGGAGAGATGGGAAATTTTTGCAGTTTAAATAAACCGCCAAATTGAGAGGGTGTGTTCGGTAGATGGTTGAGGAGAGTGAGGTATGTCACATGTGTAGCAATGTAGCTCGAGTTGACTGCCTGAACTAGCTCGCAGGCGTCGCTCCATTTGTGGCGTTGACCACACACACCCACAAACATAATGACATCATGTCATTCAAATTTCATTAGAAAAGACAGACCATTAATGTGTCATTCATGTAGAATCTTTTTCATGCCCTATTTCTTTCAAAATTTCACATGCTTTTGCTATTTCACAAATTCATGCCTGGGTTTGGCTGAATAAATAATCAATGTCAAACAAAAAAGAAATCAATTACAGTGGAGTGAACAGCCTCCCATGAATTTTTAAAGCCAGTTTAAGTACAGATACATGTGTTTGTCTCTCACATCTGTGATGTTCATCATAGTGTCCTTCACACATCATTCGTTTCCCTTAACGCCTTAAACAGCCAATACTTTAACTCCCTTTGATTAGCCACCAGTTTCCCACCAACAAACACTAAGCTGATCTCCAGTGACTTATTGATGAGCGCTCTATCTAGTACCATTTTGTGTCTTACTCAAAGGTGGGCCTGTCTCTGGGGAGCATAATCATTGGACGGTAAATCTCTGTTAAACTGTGAAACAACTATATTTCCTAGAGGTAATATTAGCTTCTGTCCTCTGCTGTTTTCCTGCTGCCTTTATCTTACCCCATGGTTAATGGAAAGAGCAATTTCCAACACAATATTTTACTTTGATACCAAGGGGTCTTTAAATCAAATGTTTCCAAATCTCCTGAGTCACAGTTACAAAGATATACCAATGTTAAAAAGTGACTGTGTGTAAAATCTTTCACCTTCTGGGACTAGGAACCAACAATTGAATATAATATGTTATGTGTATGTAGCAGATGACCACTGAAAAACATGGTTTACTGTTGAAAGCACAACATTAAATCCTAAGTCCTATCAATTCAAGCTGCAGGACAGCACCATACAAATATGTTCGTTTTTTTCCCTTTTCCTGTGAGAATAATTTTATAAAAAATAACCTTTATGTTTTATTCAAACCCCTGCTTAATAATGCATGCATATATTGTGTGATTAGATAGTGTGTTTGGTGTGTGCGTGTGTAATGGATTTTTTTTTTATTGGCTAGAGGAAGTAGCCCTCTGACCAGTGTCACATCCTGGGGACATAATGAGAAAAACACATGGGATGAAGGGTAAAACAGAGGGGTGCTGCATATAAATAGTCTAAATGTTTCAAATGTTAGGTGTGATCCCGTTTGGTCCAACCATTGAAACACTGGATGACAAAGACTCAAAGAGCAGAACATTAACATAAAGAAAATCTGTGGTCTACTGCCATGCCAGTAAGAATGCAGTGCTGGTTTCTCTGCATGCCCTGGTCCCAATTATTCACTTACTCCAATGTTATCAAATATACATTGTTTAACACTCAAAGAATTTCAAGCTAGGAAGTGACTTTGTTCAACTGACTGAACAAATTAGTCAGTTAAGCTACACAGCATGGGTTTTCTACATTGTGTTTTTCATGATGCCATTGTCTTGTGTCTATGTAAAGTCAAATAGACAGCATGAAGGGGAAATAGAACAAATTGTACATTTATGCAGGCAGAAACTGCTCCATAAGTCTATGGAAGATTAATCTGGCAAAATTCTGAATTACTATTTTTTAAAATATTCTCTTTGTTTGCTGTCACAGCGCACACAGTGTTATCATGTTGTACTGAACAAGACTAACGCTGTGTCCCAAATCGCGTACTTACGTACTCAAACTTAGTATTTTGAGTGCATAAGTGCGTTCACACTGGTAAGTATGGCAAAATGCAGTGTACTGTAAGTACCCGGATGATGTACACAAAACGTCCAGAAAGGTGAGTGTGGAACGCTGCACACTTCTCACCCTCACCCTCGCCATGTTGGCCACGTAGCGGAAGGGGAGGACCACCAACGTATAGGAAAATGGCGGTCGCAGTTGCGATTGTTACAGCTAAAAGTAAAAGCACGTTCATTTTTCATTCATTTTTAATATAACTGAATTGATGTGTGTGTGAGCAAACATGCTGGCATATTTCGGCATGCGGCAATCACGGTAAATGTTGACGATAATGCTCCGCCCAGTTGCAATCCGTCATTAAAAAGAAGAAGAAGACGCGGTAAAAGGTTGCGATCGTCATTTCCGGTAAGCGCACAACAGCAGTATTTGATTTGGGACTACACTACCCTGTCAAAATTAACGCACTACGCAAGTCAGTACATAGTGTACACAATATACTGCATGTAAGTGTACTAACAGGAGTACGCGATTTGAGACACAGCTTAAGAGTCGATAGCCATGCTAACAGCTCTGTGAAGCTGTACTTAGGAACACCTGTGCCTTAAGCTAAATGCTAATTTCAGCATGATGCTCACAGTGACAAAGGTAACATGCTAATGTTTAGCAGGTATATTGGTTACCGTGTTTACCATTTTAGTTTAGTGTGATAGCATCCTAACATTTGCTAATTAGCGCTTAACACAAAGTATAACAGAGGCTGATTTATTTGGTCTTAAACCAAAGTATAAGACAATTAAAAATTTTGACCTGATGATGGTGCTATGTAACAAGTTAAAAGCTAATCATCCTGTGGGGAACATGAATGTTGATTTCACTTAAAACCACAAATGTGAACCACATGGTGGCACTAGAGAAAAAGTCAGGGATCACCAGCGTCATAAGGATTCATTCTCTGGGTACAAACATTTGTGCCAATCCACGAGGTTGATGTTGAGATATTTCAAAGGATAAGTGAAAACTCTGACCTGCTGTTGGCACAAGATGAAAAGTCAGGAGGATTCATGCTTTGAGGACCACGAATGTCTGTACAAATTTCAAAATTCATACTTGCACAAATTCAAATGTGAAAAAGTTATTTTTTGTGACTGAAAATTAGTTCCATTATAATAATTCAAAATCACCTCTGTAAGACTTGTATTGTAAGAAAACAGTTCAAACATGTTTTTAATTCAAGCAGTGTCGTAACACTACATTATTAACTTCTCAACAACTCATACATTCAAATACATTTTGGGCTTTATAAATAAAATTGACTTGACTTGACTGGTTCAAAATTACATTTCACACATACAGGCTCCAACCTGGTTCACAGTGTGTCTCAAGTGATGCCAAGGGATGACGCACATTGGGGGGAGGCAGAAGCGATGCACACCATGGCAATAACCAGGAGAGATATGGACTTCAGCTTACATGTTGCTATATGGGAGCAAGGTCCTCTATAGGTAGATCTGCTTTAACAAACTTTAAGTATAATAGAAAGAATTTCACTACATGGAAATTCAACAGATGAGTCTGTATAAATATGTCACAAAATCAATGATAAAGTGGCACTGAGTGTGACAATAATGAAAACTTTTAATGGAATAATGTTGGGGAAGATTAGATAGACTCTTATCTTTCTGTGCATCAACTCTTTCAGCCCATCTAAATGCATTTCTTAGCCGAACTTTTTCTTATACTTTCTAAACTTTTTTCCTATTTCACAATGTAGACTATGCCAGTTTTGAATATATTTTTTTGAATAACCTTTCTGTCCAATAACCCTTAGCCAACACTACAAACAAGAATGTGTACCTTGAAATCAGTGTCACAATATTAGTAAAAAAAATTGCCAAAATCAATAAACTGTATAGCGTGGCAATATGGATCAATATGATATCACGATATCAATACAGTATTTATCTTGATGAAGTTTAAATTGTCTGCATATTTTACTAGAAAATCAATTTTTTGCTAATCTAGTGAATTAAATATCTGAAAAATTAAGGTGCTCACTGATGAACAGTGTCCACAATGACCTAATACAACCAGAACTATTACAGGGATAGATGCCATGGTATAAACAGTATTGGAAAATCTCTGACGCTTGACAAATTCACGTTCTCACGGTATACATCATTATATCAATTAACTCTGTGCCTGTTACCACATGGCAAATGTATGAAAAAACATATAACGTTTTCAAATTGATGTTCAGTAGGGCTGCAACTAGAGCTGTAACCATTAGTCGATAAATCAATTTGTTGTTCAACAGAAAATTAATCTACAACTATTTGGATCATAGATAAATCACTCCTTTTATTTTTCAGCCAAAAATGCAAAACATTTGCTGGTTCCAACTGCTCAAATTTGAGGATTTTATGCTTGTCTTTGTCATATATGACAGTAAACTGAATATCTTTGGGTTTTGGACTGCTGGTCGAAATAAACAAGCTGTCTAAATACATCACCTTAGGCTGTGGACATTTTATAGGCAAAACGAGAAAATAATGAATCCAGAAAATAATGAATATAATTTCACCTGCTCAAAAATTCCTAAACCTCAAGGTAACATCTTCAGATGTCTTCTCTTGTCTGACCAACAGTCCAAAACTCATAGATATTCCATTTACAATGATGTAAAACAGAGAAAAGCAGCAAATCTTCACACTTGATAACCTGAATCCAGAAAATCTTTGGAATTTTTGTCGACAAAAAAGTTGCAGATTCATTTTCCTGTCGATCGACTAACCGGTTAATTGTTTCAGCACTAAATGTAAATGATGTTCAGTGCATGAACTGTGGTCGACTGTTGCATTACATCAGACAAAACTCTTCACACGACTGACAGCCGATAAATGACGATATTGACTTATTTCCCAGCCCTAAATTACTTCGTATAACTCAGATGCAAAAACATTGTATCATGCTTTTATGTAAAAACAGAAACAGTAAGAGATTTGAAACTTGAACCACCCTTGTAATGACTGTAACGCAGTTTAGACTGTTTGAGCCGCAGTGGTCTAATGCTCATCATTAGTCGATTGGCACATCTCAATATTCCATCTACAGTACATTGATTGTATCAGTTTAATAACATGCTTTGATTCTCCTACATGTCTTGACAAGAATCAGTTTGGCATAAAAGCACATGTGCAGGGAGAGACAAGTGAGATATGAGTCATTCTTTTTCTGCAGTTACAGTATATCTGAAATTTGTGTTATCAACATTGCTTGCTGGCAGAACAGTGAAATATTAAAGAGGTAGATTTATATTGGAAAAAAATAGCCATGGACATAATTTGGTATGTTAGGTATGAAGTTTGATTTTTTTGTGTTGCCAGTTCTCGAAAGAAAAGGGCGCAATACTAACATTATACAGCGTGGAAGTTCATTCCTGACCTTGGAACAAAAGTTGACAAAAATTCTTTTCCCAAAGCTTTGATGGTGTCTCATGGTCTTTTTTAGCGGATGGAGTTTGCTTAGTTGTCATGGAGATAGCTTAGTTGTTATCACATGGCCTAAGTATGGAACTTTGGTTACTTAATAACAGTTGAAAACTTTAAAAAAAAACACTGAAAGCTTCAGAAAAAGACAGTAAGGGGACCTTGAGTTAGGAATTTCTTGTCAAAGTTTTTTTTTAAGTAAGTACGTATGTTGGACAAAGACTAATTCATCTGAAACAAGTTCACTGGGCATTAAGAGGCATGTCATTTCCCACAGAAAAGAGACAGTCTTCCTTTTGCCTTACTGCACTCAAGCAGAAACATAATCAATGCAAAGTACACGATGACTGTGGCAGGAAAAAATGTTAGCCAAAGAAGCTAGAGGATAACAGCACAGATGGAAGGAAAACCGGCACCCTGGTAATAGCATTTTCAGCTGTCAAACTGTCACATACAACATCACTGACACAGGGCCTACCTACCTCCTATCTTTCTCTGATAGGTGGGATGACAGGCAGCAAGCTAATTTGCTCAACACTCTGTATCTGAAAAGTCTGGAATCGCAGGGAAATGGCCAAGTGAACAAAATTTCAAAAAAGGCGCTTGTCAACATTTCAGTACCTCCGATCAAAGAGCAGAAACCCTCAGATCAGTCAGGCATCGTGATGTGTGCGGG
This sequence comes from Macquaria ambigua, assembly GCA_008360985.2. NCBI lineage: Eukaryota > Metazoa > Chordata > Actinopteri > Centrarchiformes > Percichthyidae > Macquaria > Macquaria ambigua. The sequence goes on from VMKM01000290.1 coordinate 292,797, forward strand.
GAAACAAAAGATGCACCAAACAGAAAAATAATGCTATATTACTCATCCTTATGATGCTAGAATTTCCAGACTCACTGTCATTGATAGCATCAAGGTAACTCCTACTGCTGACTCTTTTTTTTGCCCACACACTTTGAATGAGGATTTTTTGTTGTTGTTGTTCAGTAATGATCAAACAACTTCCAGCAGCAACTTCTCACATGTATAGAAATTCAAAGTTGTCATGTCAGGTAGACCTGCTATTGGTAAGGTGTGACAGCAATTCCACACATCTCAGGTTGGCCTTGATGTTTCCTGTCGGTCAGTGTAAGAGGCTTTCCACCTCGCTGTAATCTTGTCAGTTTCACCTCTGGTGGTAACAACATGCAGAAAGCTACTGGGTGGCTTATCAGTGTATGATCTATGACACGGGAAACGGTTGAGTCGCACGCACCTACTGTACAGAGGTCCTTCAAGGTAACCCTAGGTAGCGTGACTGAGATTTAGCATAACTTAGCCTGATGCGCGTCACTGTGTTTATATCCGCAACAGTTTGTGGTGGAATAACATTCCTTTTTCCATTGCAGGGAACAGAGGGGCCTTTTGATAGATGGTGCATGTGTGTAGGCAGAAAGAAAAGGCGCGCATGAGCACACACACTCATTTGCACACACATGCATATACACACACACACACACGCACGCACACACACACACAGCAGCAGACAGAGACAGGAGCTTTTAGTAACTGAGGCACTCTGCTTTTCCAGGAATGTGCGGATGAAAACAGTACTTCAGTGTTAACCTTGAAGCATTGAGCAGCGCTGCCTTTAGAGTACGTGAGAACCCAGAAGGACCACAAAACAAATTATTGGACCTGCAGGCTGCAAGTAAAATTACCTCCCTTCCTGCCTCTTTATTTCCATGAGTAACCCTTCATAGTTTATGTTGACAGAATATTAAAGAGGATGGCGAGAGAGGATAGAAAAAGAGTACATTCATCACTCCATCCTCTAGTCAGAATTCATTTTCCTTTTTCTCTGTGGGCCACTGCCTTTATGAATGACATCCAAGTGAACAGACTCACACTTATCTTTCTGCAGGAATTTCATCTTAGCGCAGTGTACATGAAGAGCGCGGGGTGTCTTGCAATCAAAGCTATGATCTTTTACATGTTTTCCCGGTGTTTACCATTGTGTTGCTGCAGTTGCTTGTCCATTTCATGCAATCTCATTTTCATGATTACAGCGTTACGGGGAATACAAAGATACTCGCAGTTTTTACTGTTAGATAATTCTTACCAGCAACAAAATAAAAATTCTATCCAACATCAATATGGTTTTTATTACAAAGATAAGAACATGGGGTGGTCTTGGGCTAAAATATTACCAGCACTGTAAGTAAGAAAAGTTGAAAAGACAGCTGGTGCACAAAACACAGGCAAGAAATGAGATATTTGGCTAATTTCACATAATGTCATCCAAATTAAGCAGCTGCAGACTAAGCCATGAATCTACTAGACTGGATTTAATAAGAATACCTGAAATGAAACCATTCAGCCCCTTGATGTATTGAGTGATGGAAGAGACATGCAAATATCTTACTTGATATATATAGTAATCACAACTCTGAAAATTATTCTTTACATGCATTTCTACTTCTGACTTGTTCTCTGACATTCCCGCAATTTGCTCTCTCTTCATTCTTGGCTCAGATTCGTTATGGCACAGTTTAGGATTAGTTTCATTTTCTTCTCAACATGTAGAGTCAGATAGAGGCATAAAACCTTAAAATCCCAGCTTATCATATTCTCTCAAAACTCGACCCATCAAAAAAAACAGACTTATCTTGTAAGTTCCCCACATCTCCTTGGCAGGAGTTGTCATTCTTGGGCAGGTAGTTGACCCCGGGTTGCCCCTCTCTGCTCTGCTCCTCAAGCCTCCCTGAGGTATCTCTTGTCTGTGATTCACGTTCTTATCTCTTCAGCGCATACAGTGAGGTAGACCGCACAGACACAGGTCGCAGAACCAATCGCATCCACACATCTGAGTGAATTATTCAAATTGCCAAGAGCAAGGGGTGCATACAACCTTTTCCTGTTACGTGAGAGGAATGGCTGGTCAGGCAGCAGTCACTGCAGATCAGACAGTCATTTAGATTGGACAAAAATGTAATTTGTTCTCATATCTGATTTTATTATAATGGCTGTAATAGTGACTTGATAATGACCCGGTGTCCATCTCGCGCCCGTGTGCAGCGTAAGTTAATGAAATCACAATGAGCAGCGGCTCATGTGGCCTAAATGGATTACATAGATCATGTTTATTCCCATGATTGTAATAAAGTGCATGTACGTGTGGAGGTGTTGACACAAGGCGGCGGAAAAAGACAGGCAACAGTAGCGCTGTCTTAACATCACAAATACCAGAGCTAAAGGTAACAGGGTGGAAATCAATTACATGGTTGGCTCACCTAATTGATACCCACCTCAGCATGAAGATAGATAGCACCCCGAGTAATATTAAGGCAGAAGCTTTCCTACGAAAAAGGACGTTTTTTTTTCACGACATCCAAATAATTTAGAATGAATACAGAAAATGCTACTTCAGTAGTTTTGTAAAGCTGTTTGTCCTCAGAAAATATGCACAATGTTCAGTTTATACTTTGAGTGGAGTGAACTATTGTACAGAGTACTGCAAAATGGAATTAAATTATCTCTGAAAATGTAAAAAAAATCCAAAATCCAATTTGAACACATTTTGAATAAAAGTGTGTGTTTTTGGTTTGAGGTGAACCTGTCTGGCAAGGCAAAGCTTTGAAAAGTACTTCATTTCAGTGCGAGTTATTTTTCAAAATAGTTAATAGTTTCTACTGGACCATTCATCCTCAGTTGATGAACTGCACTGCTGCTAGTGGTAAATGGTACAATGCAAACGCTGCACAGTCGCAGAAAACATATATTTGCCTTAAATGAGGCAGATGTTTCCTCAGATTGGACAAGAAACCCTTTGACTTCAACAGCATTTTTTTTCTACTGCTGATCGAAAAGCCTCTCATCGAAGCACAGAAAACATTCTATTCTGTGGACCCAATTATCTGAGTTACAACCACTTGGCATGCAGTCTTTCCTATCTGCTTGTGTGTTTCGCTGATCTCTGCCTGCACTATGCAAAAATGTCATTTTATTATCAAGTGTTCAAGTGCAATCAAGTTTTGAGTGTAATCCTTTTGTAACCTCCAACATTTTGATTCGCTAATTCCCACTTTTCCATGTAGGTTAATAATACGCATAGATGATGGCGATGATCCTGATTGTGCCTCAATATTAAGAGATATCATTGTTGAACTTCCTGCACACCTTAGGCCACTCACTTTGTTGTTTTGTAAATGCTGTCAAACACACATCATTCACAGGATAAAATCAGGGGAACGGTTTCTGAAATCATGCGTCACCAAAATGGGCTGAGGAAAACACTTCCACGGCTCATCTTACATACATTCACTCCACCCACTAGTTTATCTGTAAAAAAGTTTAGCTCATTACTGAGATTCAGGCATAAAGGTATAATTTGGTTATTTTCCTCATGCAGAGAAATCAAAAGGGCGATCATCAAGGTGAGATTTTAAAGGCAAACCGTCTTTCACCCTCAAATTATATCAGTGCTCAGACTTGACAGAAAAAAAAAGACAGACAGACAGTATCTGCAGCTTTTCTCACTCTGCTGTAAAGCTGAAGGTTGTCTTAATGCCTCTGCTTACTGTAGACGAGTGGGTGCTACAGTAACATCAGTTTTTCAATGACACTTTATGACCGATGACTGAATGACACAACAGAGGAGATAATGTGTTTTTGCAGGTAAAGAGCCTAAGTATAGATGAGTTTTCGACTCAGTGCTAAAGAAATACCATGCTCAACTGAAGATATCTTTATGTTGGGACCAAATGACCATTAATTAATCAATCAATTATGCAGTTTACAGTGATAGCGGTAGGAGATTTATCACTCGAAATTCACAGTAATTTGGATCTTAGATTCCCCACAAAAGTACAAAAGGAGGCTTCTCAATTTTAGCCAGCTACCATGGATTTTGTTGCTAGCGGATAGCTGGTGTAAGCTAATGCTAACACCAACTTTAATTTCTAATCTTTAATTTGTGCTTGATGGCAAAATACATGATATTGTGTATTTCAGAACAGAGCTAGGGAGCCAGGGTTGGGTTTATCGAACAGTCGAAGGATGTATATGGTCAGCAACCACCGTTAGAGCTTCATAACAAGGATGCTCAGAGATTTCGACCTACTAATTGGTGCTTGCATTATACAAACCAAATACAGAATTCATTATTGACACACATGATGCATGTCACAGGATCTGTAATCCGTAGCATGCAGGAACAATATCTTCTGTTGGCCCTCTGTTATTAGATGCTATCTTAACTGAGCGTGTAGCAGATTACCGCCTCTGACTCAACACAGATCAATTCTCATTTCCTTCATCGTCAACATTGTTAAAAGTCATTGTTTTTGTTGGAACATCAAATTTGACTCATCAAAATTTCAGTCTAGACAGTTCTGTGTGGTAGATTGACTCATCAGTCATCTGGGACCAGGCAGACTGACACCGGCACCTCTGGACTGTTTCTATCCTGGGCTAATTGATGATACATAAAGATGACTTCAGGCATACCTTTTCTTGAGCACAGGTTTGTTCAAAACTTTGGCTTCTGTGGCCTATTAGCAGAGTGGAAACGTACACTGTGGACTTTGCTTCTTTTGACATCTTCCTGCTGATGCAACACCTGAGAATTGTGGTTTGTTAGGACAGTGAAGCACAGAAACTGAATGACATCAGGCTATATATATTTATTCATTTATACACTATTTATTGTATTCTAACTAATACTGAATATATGGAATTATTATAACATATTTTATTCAGGATAAATATGCTGTTTGTAATGTGTAATGTCATTTGTAACTTTAATATAATTGAAATGTATCCATCGATTCCTACATTTTCTTTACTGGCCCCTTTTGAGGGGGTGGGGGGTGCAGAGCTATCCCAGCATGTATAGGACTGATAAATACCCTACTCAACATTATTAATTGTAAATTTCTTTTCAAACTTGTGTTTGTCCTGCGCTGTATTTTTTATTTATTGTATTTTGTGCATAATGTAAAGCACTTTTAATTAACTTCCTATATGAAGTGTCTTAATTACTTAATTAATTCGCCTTGGACTGGTCGTTAGGTTTAACATATACTGAGCCAATGTCCCCACTCTGTGTGAGTCCAACAAAACAAGCCTAGGTTTAGACTTTCCAATGAGCTCAAGCTATCACTTAGCCTCCAGTATGGCTACAAATCGGAGATCCACTGAAACACTATGAAGTGAATCACTAAAACTCTACCTATGATTATTTACTGGAAAAAAACCTTAACAAGTGTATGGAAAGCTGGACAGAACATGGATGTAATTATTTCACCCGTTTTGTTTTATCTTGACCTCTCGGATAATAACAATGATAATATTATATGATCAATTCATCATTTTTGGATCATTATTCACAGAAAATAATACTTTCCACATCTTCCAATATTTGTGACAATAGAGACACTCTTAATCATTAAATTACTTTCAATTTCCATCCATCCATCTATTTTCTGCTGCTTATCCAGGGCTGGGTCGCAGTGGCAGCAGGCTAAACAAGGCAATCCAGACATCCCTTTCCCCAGCAACGCTCCTCCTGGGGGATCCCGAGACACCCCCAAGCCAGATGACATATATCATCTCTCCAGCATGTTCTGGGTCTACCTTGGGGTCTCCTACGAGTCGGTCTTGCCTGGAAAACCTCCAAAGGGAGGCGCGCAGGAGGCATCCTGATTAGATGCCAGAACCACCTCAACTGGCTCCTTTCAACGCGAAGGAGCAGCGGCTCTACTGCGGATGTCTGAGCTCCTTACCCTCTCTCTAATGGTGAGCTTTATTTATTATTTACATTTAATTTAAATCAGTTAGCTAAAAAAACAAACTTGCTATGTCAAGGAGACAAAACTAAAAACACATCTTTAATTTGTCCTCTCAATCACTGTATGCCAATATAAGAAAAGTGAAAGATAACCATCTTTTAAGTTGCAGTTTAGACCAGAAATTCAGATAACTGGGTCTTCTCAGCCAAGGGACACCCACACACACAAAGCAGACCACATTCAGAGAAGTCTCAGAAGCACCATTGTCATCATACATACTCTGCAGAAACCACTCTTTAAGATTTAATTGAGAGCTCTGGATTCCTAGACAAATCCTGGACCTCATGGACTGCAGGCTCATCATGGTGGCCTAGCAGCAGCGAGTGTCTACAGGGATTTGTGGTTTGGGATTACAGCAGAACACAGACGTTCTTCTGAAGCAGCCAAGAAAAGAAGCCAGTGACGGAAAAGAAAAGACACCAGCTGGAGTGTAAAATATGGAAATCTATCTCATGACTATTCTAGGAACCATATGATGGCATAGCTAAGATAGTGTAAGTTTATAGCCATATACTTTACACCTTGTGTAAATATTCCCATTTTACTGATACAACTTGATTACTTTTCAATTTGGGTCTTATTTTTCTTTCAAGTTGACTATTTGAAATCAGTTTCTTGTATAACATGAATAAGGCAGACGTTTGTCAGTCATAAAGTAAACAAGTTGTGAAATCACGGTTATGTAAATACTTGTATTACTCCTCTGTGAGTGGTTCTGTTTTCATTGGACAAGTTGGAATCACATTTTCGGTTGGAGGTACATTATGTGGCGCTACAGTGAGGTTACCAGGCATTGTTTCAATCAGAACCAATCAGCATGATGCCAAACGGCTGGAAAATGCGGCCTGCTATCTCTATGACTTATGTTCATGCTGGACTATTCTGCTGGTCATGATTTACGTCCAGCGCCAATGCAGGAAATAGTGTGCCCTTTATGGAACAAGGCGGGCAAAACGGGTGTAGAGGTTGGGGTGGTGGGTGGTCCTGTCTGTCTTTTACATAGAAGACCACAGTTTGTGTCCTGTCACAGACCTGTGATTGATTTGCACTTCTTTTTAAACCATGACTTCAATCTTTCCTTAACCTTTACCAAGTGTTTTAGTTACCTAACATACCCTAATCATAGTCATTCCATCATTAGCCATAACCATGATCTATGCTAACATTAATAATACCGTAATTGCCATTGGCAGATATTGTAGAAAGAAAGAATTTTAAAAACATTGGCACTGAATGTTTAACAAGACTAAGAGTCTACAGCTATGCTAGCGTCTCGGTGAGGCTGTACTTAGGCACAGCAGTGCTTTGAGCTAAATGGCAACATCAGCATGCTAACATGCTCACAATGACAATGCTATCAAATGTTCTTAGATTCTACATCTTATGTTTAGCAGGTATAATGTTTACCATGTTCACCATCTTAGTTTAGCGTGTTTGCATGCTAATATTTGCTAATTAGCACAAAGTGGTGCAAGAGGAAAAGTCATGGCAGTCCATCCTGTCGTTGCTGAAATATTTCAGTCTGGACCATAGTGCTGGACTGACCAACCTACCAATAGTGCCATCCCTAGAGTCACATTGTTAGCTAGTGAGGGTTAAAAAGTAAGGTCCAGGTTGAAGAGTTTTCCTGAAATAATGCTTTAATTGCTCAGGGTGATGAGGTCAAAGAGGAAACAGTAAGTCAAGTCATGTTAAGTATATTTCTAGAACACCATTAAGGTTTGAAAAGCAGCGAAAATGCTGATATAAATACAAAATCAAAAGATACAAAATAAGATATAGGACAAATGCAGCTGCAGTAAAGACAGAACTAATTTGCATGAGAGGGAGACAGAGGGAGAATGTGACTGCGCATGTGTACAGTATATCACTGCCTGTGTGTGTCCACACACACACACACACACACACACACACACACACTCACACAACAGCATATCCACTAATCACATCCAGTCAGCCAACAATACCAGCACAGTCTGCAGGAGAGGAAAGTGAAGCACAGGCTGCAGGTTGCAAGCAGTGCTGAATTTCAGTTCTTGAGTGTGGATTTGAAAACTGTCGAGTCTGAATCATCGACAAGGACAAGAAGCTTGTTCCAGAGGTAGGAGGCCCTACAGGAAAAGACTCTGCCCCCCCACCGGTTTCCTTTCTGATATATAGATTTCCTTGCTGTCCTGCAACCTGAGAGTGAACAGTGGAGTTGGGCTTACAGGGAGTGAGTCAATAAGTCAGACAGTATATTGAGGAGCAGGGACGGGTAATATCTTGTAGGTTAGAAGCAGGATTTTGCAGGGAGCCAGTGGAAACAGTGAACAGTGAAAACAGACAGAAGGCGTAGGTTTTATTTTCTGGTTTGCATACATATTGTGGCTGTTGAGATTTGATTATGTTGGATATTGTGTGTGTGGAGTTGGGGTGGGTGTGCATAACAGGAGCCAACTCTGAGGGAGACAGATCCATTTTTCTAGATTGATACATTACATGGCATAAAGCACCTTCTCATTTAGATGACAATTTTGGATATTGCTTACTTCAACATTTTGAGTCTCATCCGTGCAAGTATTGTATGTGTTTTCTGTCTCTATTTTTACTACAAAATGTCAGAATATCACAGCTGATTTGCATGGTGCTAAAGAAGTGATAAAATGCTATTTGGCAATATTTGCAATGGTGCTGATAAGGAAAATAGGGTTGTTTATGTTTCCTACAATCACATTAGCATGGTAGGCATTATTTTCTGATATTGTGATATCTAGATGTTGAATTGTCATTTGTTTATTTCACACTTAATTGTTCAATCTTTAAGTATTTACAGTTTCACCAATTCAGTCAGAGGCCTTGCTGCAGGCACTGAAAAACTGTATCCAACATTGCTGAGTAACATTGACTGATTTCAGACGACAGCTAAAGTAGATAACAAAATTTACTGTTAAGTATAATACCTCATTTAAAAGCAGTTATAATTTTGAATGCCAGCATGTTCCTCTAAGTTTCAAATAAGGACCAGTTAAACTAACTTTTCCTGAATCTTGTAGAAAGACCACCAAAAACTTCTCTTCGAGACAGCTGTCAGTGCAAGGTTGCTATGTTTTTAAGGCCTCTACCTCAATTTATTCAAGACGTTCAGTTCTCTCCTGCCATCCATTACAGCATATTGTACTGCACTGATATTTTCAACAAGGACAAATTCCACTGTCATTGTGTTTTGCTTGGAATGCATACCCATGGTACAATTCTGCCTCATAATGAACACTTTTTGCCCTGAATGCCATCCTCATCACTAATAACACAGGAAGCAGGTCTAGAGACTCAAATGTAAATTCATTCCTGGATTGTCAATAGCGTTTCAGGGGCTGCTTCCAGGCGAGGCTTTAGCTAAAGTTTTTCTGCATTTGGGAAAGATTTTCGTTCCAGGCGAGCTGATGGATGACTAGCTTAGCGTGAACAGCTTTTACTGTATGCTCAGTAACGGCTTAATGGCTTAAGTGCCTGTACATTTTTGCTCACATTTGTTTTTTTCAGATTTTATTTTGAGTTTTTCCAATATGCAAAATACGCATACAAGAAAAAAAAAAAAAACAAGGACAAACCCTAAGCCCACACACCCGCCCAACCTAACATATGAAGTATATTACAAAGTGTTTGTATATAGTACATGCATACCAAAATATGCTGTGTAGGCAATACCCACTGCTACTGCAACAAACTGTCTAGCAGACTATTCAGGAGCCTGAGGAAACCAAGAACAGTCACCAGGAGGGACCAACAATAAATTAACAGAGATCCACATAGAGTCCATTAGTTGTAGATAGTCGGAGCAAGTGTGGGGTACTCAGTGTTTCTCAAGACACAGACATGAATAAATGCACTTGTTAGACACCCTGTGCCCTAATATAATCCACAAAGGGTCCCCAAATCTTTGCAAACTTAGAGTATTTTTGCTCATATTTTAAGAAAGGAAACAAAATTGAGTATAAACTGATGCTTATCTTTAATATAAGAGCAAGAATGTATGAGCAGTAGCAGAGTTGATTAAATAGAAGTGACAATGGATGTCGCACTTAGATATAAATGGTAAGAGAAAGTCATATACATGTGGACAGTTTCTAAAGATAGTTACCCTTTAGAGCGAACTTATTCAGGAGTGTGATGTAAACAATGAGCCAGAACAACATTGTGAAACTTACTTCAGTCTGCTTGTGATACAAATGCCTCCTGAAATGGGTTGTCAGGTCCGCTGACATGTAATAACTCCCAAAGTAACAGTCTGCTATCAAAACTGGTCACCAGATCTGTCAGAAAGTAGCACATTCTTGACAAAAATAGATGTATGGGCACAGTTAATAATTAATGAATGTCAGCACTCTGCTATTTAATCAGGTTTTGGACGCAGTGTTTATGTCACAGGCCAAACAATTCATCTAGTTCTTTATTCCAAAATTCTTCATTCATTTCATCTTCTGTGTTGCATTAGCAAACGTCTGCAGAACAGCAGTAAAGCAATGATTGTACCGTTAGACAGGCTGAGTCATAGTCTATGATCATACTCTCAGTGTTTGGGATTGAAAACAATAATTACAGTGAGAGTGGATCTAGATCTGTGGCGTACATGCTACAGCTGAGCCGAGTGAAATTAGAAGTTATGAAGAAGTCAATAGAGTACATTTCCTTAGGCAGTTCCACATAGCCGTGAACACTGCCTGTAACCATAGCAATGCTAAAATCTACAGGAAAGACTGTGACTTCAGCAGCTTCAGAGAGTATTTAAAGAATGGTGAATGTATCCATCAGGCTGTGATATGAGATATATGAGAATATTAAATATAGTACTCAATGCTGACTATAGCATCCAGACCAAAATAAACAGGGTTGAAACTACAGCTGAAGTCATGCATTAGTTGATTAAACAATGAGTTGACTGACAAAAAATTAATCTGCAACATTTTTTATTAATGCAAAAATATGCCTAACATTCTCCGGTTCCAGCTTCACAAATGTGAGGATATTCTGCTTCTCTCTTTGTTATGTGGTTGTAAGTGAAATGTCTTTGTGTTGCAGACTGTCGGACGGGCAAAACAAGCAATTAGAGGACATCCCCTTGGACTTTAGGAAATGATGACGGGCATTTTTAATAATAATACTAATAATAAATCAATTTCACACAGCACTTTTGAATGTACTCAAAGATGCTTTACAAGTTAAAATGAAAAGAAAATAGAGCTGCAACTATTAGTCAATTAATTGATTAGTTGTTCAACAGAAAAATAATCAGCAACTATTTTGATAATCAATATATTCAGCTTCTCAAATGTGAGAATTCAATTTTTGTTGTTATATATGATAGTAACCTTGAAATCTGATACATCTCCTTGGGCTGTGGGAAATTATAATTAATCAATTAATTGAAAAAATAATCTGGTATAATAATCAAATTAATCGATCAAATAATCTTGTAGCTCTAAAAAAAAAAATCAAGGGAACATTTTTCATTATTTTATGACCAAATGATTAATCAAAAAAATATCGATAGATTAATCAACCCTTGCCGTTGGTTAAAATGTTTTTTATCTCTGTCTCTAAGCTACCAGCACCCCACCTAAAACAACAGAGTTTTTGTGACTATTAGTCACCCAAGCCCATTAGTTACCCATACTTCTGGGCATTGGTAACTAATCATGTGCAGATTCATCTGCAGAAATCTGATAAATCTTCCCTTGAATATATCAAGATGTCATTCAGGTAGTTGTAATCAAATTTAGGTAATTACTTTAGTTGTAGAATGCTCTCTTTTAACCAAACTTGTGTGAATTTGACATGATTTGGCACTCTCAGAGGCCTGTGTCTGCACAGTAAAGCAGGGACATTCCCACTGCACACCATGTTTTTTAATTGATAACTTTATCAGTGTGGAAAGTGGAAAGAGCCTTCGGGATGTGCGGTGGGCCTAATTCACTAAAACATCCAATTGAAAGTGCATTCTTGATAAGAAGAAAAAAGGTGGAGGTCCTCTTTAACGAATAAGTGTTCCTTAATGGGATTAATTCAACTTATGTGATTGTTCATTGCCTAGTTTACTGTAGCTTAAATAATGTAATTTGTATATTTGTTTTCACTGAAATATCACATGAAGAGTCACAGTTTAAAATCCTGTTCCCAATTCATGATTTATCGTGATGGTATTTCGTCTCATGTTTAAAGTACTCCACAAAGGTATTTAGTGCCGTGGGGTGCAGAAGACTACTGTGTAAACGGCCACCCCTGTTTATTGTTTATTTTCCAGACAACAAAAAATGTTTTGTAAAGCAAAGAAGGGCCTTTGGGATGATTACATGCTTTTATTTCTTCCCTTCCAGCGACAAATTGGAATGAAATGATCTCTCATGGTGATAGATACGAAAATCATTGCTCAATGCCTGCTGGGTTATTTCCTTGTTTTATCTCTCATTTCAAACACCACACCTAGTAACTGAGCTGGGTACAAAAGACAACATTCAATCTCACTCTAAATCCCACAACAGTCTCCTGTTTTCACATTGCAGGAAACTTCAGGACAATGCCCCGTGGCTGCTGGAGTTGAAGGCTTAACGGCATGCAGCCGTAACGTTCACACCTGAATGGTACTGTAGCCACAGTTAAAACTGAGGGGGTCTTTCTCTAATCTTTGTGTTTTTTTAGGATAAGGGTGCCAAGCTTTCTGTGTCCCCACCTCTGTTTCCATCTATAAAGAAATCCCTGCTTTACATAATTCATGATACATGGTTTCCACCCTTAAAGCTCACTGTCAAATATTTTCCATTTTCCCATGTTAACTGCATTCTCTTCTTTGTTTATACATTGTATCCTACATTTCTACATACTGTATAGTAAGCTATGTTAGTTTTATCTCTGTTCAGAACACACAATCATTTGTCATGAAAAGATGAAGTAGATTCACTATTTTCTGTTATTGTTCTTCTACAGCCTTTGTGATTTTTTGCCACGGGGGCTTTTACGCCGAGGGGAAGGTGCACATTCTCTCTGGTGTGTCTATTCCTTTTAATTTTTTACCATATCCACTTCATTCGTGTTGTCTACTGCAGAGCATTTCTGTTCATTAAGTTCTGTTTTTAAATGGAAAAAAGGTGCCTGAAATGGATGTGGGGCATTCAAGACACCCTGCTAAAGATGTTAATTTGTGTAGAGTTTATTTCAGAGGAATAAGAGAGGGAGAGATGTGGCTTCATGCCTTTGTTTTGTAAAATGTTGTTTTTTTTTTAGATAGAAGCAAGTCATTTGGAATGCGATCTCTCTTGACCAGCCCTTCATTTAAAATTAAGATCATCCTGTGTGTACTTTCGAATGTATAAAGACAGTCAAAAGCTTTATCTAATCACTGGCAGTGATTCAGCATGCACATTGGTTTGCTGTGACCTCATAAACACACTCACAGAAAGCCCAGTGGGAAAGCATTCAGAAACATCACTATAAATACCTTAAATGGATGCATGTGATGAGGTTTGAAGAGAAATTGGATGTAGTTGCAATTAAAGTTATTTCAAAGCTCATAAGTTAGTTATGTTTACCTCTCTCTTGGTACCTTTCAGCCAGTAGCTTCTTCCATCTCCTAATGCTTTAGATTACAGTCCGTTAAAATGGTAACACTTTATAATAAGGTATAAAAACCCTCCTTAGTTACTAAATAACAAGTGAGAAACACATCTGCTTAATGAATGGCTAACCATTAGTTCAATCAAGTAATGTAAGATAGAGTTACTTGAGAACATACTACTAGGTAATCTGTTAAAGAACCAGCCTCTCATGATCAGTTCCTAGACTCCTAAGTTAATCAATCATTCCTGATTAACTCTGCATCAACTGCTAAATGGCACAAAGCCAAAACTAATCATTATACACAAATTAGTTGTATAATAATTATAATAACAATGGTTATCTATATAACACATGCTTTACACAGAAAAAACAAAGAAAATGCACATAAAAAGTAATATGCATATACATAGTGAGAGACGTAAACCATAAAAATGTACATCAAGTCAAACATATGTATGTTACTTCTTTTCACAGTTACAGTAGAAACAGGTCCAAACTGAATCAATCTTTTAGACTTAGAAATGATCAAAGATGAAAAAACAACCTAATTCAGACCAAAGTACCATTATCGAAAACCCCACGATCGAAACACAATTTTACATGCTAAAAGCAATCATCCACACCAACTCAAGGCCAACATCGCAGCTCTCACGTCTACGGTGAAAATGTTTCAACCTCAGTGAGTTTCAAATCAAAGCAGAAAAGATGCGCACTCGCTTCATCGATAGCGGTTACCCACAAAAATGATATTGCCTTGGCATACAAAGAAACTTCCCGGGATAAACTGTTGCCAAAAGAAGGAATCTCCCTAATAGACTTCAACCATTGCTCTGACAACATTGGCATATACTCCAACCAGCAACCATGCTTGAAGAGGTAACAAAGTTCTCACCACTATTCTCTTTGAGATGCACTTGTACACTTTTGTGAGAAGCCTGAAAGCCCTAACTGGCAACTTCAAGTGTTGGCCGCCAGTGCCACTTTAAGCATCCTCTCACAGGTCAAAAACTTGACCATGTTGTCACAGTTTATCAACTGCGAAAATGTATGTTGGTCAAACAGAAAAAGAAAACATATGCAAGTTGCTGCAATCAGAACCAAAAACACAGAGTATGCTATGGCGAAACACTAATTAATTAATCTTAAGGTTTTTCACATTGTTTGGAGAAGCGCACCTATTTGTTCTTACAAATTCATGTATTACCTACAAACATATACTAACCTGCACACACGTATAAATGCACACATGCAAATTACCCAGATCAAATAAAGTTATGAAAAAGGCTTTCAAGAAGAATTCGTTACAAGTGTTTTAAAAGAGGACCCTGATTTTGTCAGGCAGGTCGTTTCAGAGTTAAGTTGACCTAACTGGTAAAAAGCTTTTGTGTCTCCTCAATTAAAGCGGCCCATTATACCAAGGAATTACTTGGAAAGCATCATTATTTCATGATGTTCTCACCATTACTCTTGATTTTTTTTGTCTTCTCAAGTAAAGCAGAGCACCACCCTGCCAAACTGTCAAGAAGCTACTTGGGAGTTTTTATCTGAGAATGCACCGGTGGTTCAGGAATGTCAAAAACCTTAGACAGCAGAAATTCTTTAAACGATTAAAATCATATTCAGAGCACATTTACAGTACATTAAAATCCACACCCATATGTCATGTTATTCAAATCCACTCCTCCACCCCACACCTCCCATCCCCGGAATCACAGACAAAACAGGATGTGAGAATTAAAAACGGTGCTAAAAATATTAAGACATGGCATAGGAAATGTTGTGGAGTAAAAGCGCTAGACTGATCTTAACGTGAAAATTATCTCAGCAGGCAGTGTGAGTGGGAAAATCAGCAGAGCAGATAAATAATGTCTAAGTTTGCCATGTAAACATACACATGCATTCATCCAAGCTGACATACTGTCCTGTTCTGTACAGCTGAGCTGCTTGAATAACGGACCAACTATTCATATGCTTCTATCTATCTGTCTATCTATCATGCATATCTAGCTAGCTATATAACTATCTAATCTTTCTGTTTTCACATCATGAGTGTATTGACTAATGACTATTCAGTGGGAAAGGGAGCAGAAATAGCACACTCTGACTCAGAGCTTCTTAATTGCTCATGGCAATTCTCTCTAGTCTTTTGGCCCTCTCCAACAAACCAACCATACTTTTAACTCAGCCTTTCACACACACAGTGAAGTGTGATGTGTCCACGTGCCAAAGTGAAGCGCAGACCTTTCGCTCGCCAAATTTTGTTGGGTTTTTTTTTTTTTCAAGGCCCCTCGGGGGATCCTGTTGGGCTCTACTGGAGCTGGAACAGTCAGTACTCCTCGCAAGGATCTGATCTGAGTTTTTAGAATGCACGGCCTCGCATGAACCCGCATGAATGAGATACTGCATTGCAGAGCTGCGTTTACAACACAGAGCACATTTGTCATTCTGGTGCATGCTTAGGTTGAAAGAAATTACATAATCAAGCATCTTCACAGCTAAATGGGACAAGTGTTGCCTGCTATATACAATTAGTGTGAATTGTGTAGATAAATATATACATACTGTATACATAAACTGTACATTTTGGTATGTTGCAACAATGAAAGCAGAATAGATAGTTCATTTTATAGTTAAGCTAATTTTACAAAGTCTTCCACAAACGTGCAGGCTGCATCATCTTCAGCATTTTATCTATTTCTCAACAATTGGTAAAAATTAAGGACACAAAAGAAGTACGCATGAAAGTTTGCAGGATGCAGTGGGCTGATACGATGGGCTTTTAACTCTCGCATAAAAACAGAGCAATGAGGGGAGATGAAGTGTGATTTGAATTTCATCTCAGTGCTGAGGCTGAGAGTTCTCTCTTGCTGAGTTCCTGACCTTAGACTTGTCCTCAGGCTTTGTGCTAGAAGTATTCTGGTGGAGGGGGGCTGGAGGGGACCTGAGCAATGCTTCAAACCCCGAGCATAAAAAGAAGCCAGGCTGATGATGGCTACGAGTGAGGTGGGCGGCTGCAGGGGACATCTTAAGCTCCTGGGAGGGAGACACTGGCTAGAAATGTGGCAAAGCCGATGAAAGCATCAGAACAAGAGGCATCTGCCCAAGGCAGCATAGAAGTGACTAGAGGCTCTACTGCTTTATTTCCATAATGTCATAACATTATGTAGGTGGATACTGAGGTACTGTGTAGAAAATAAACATATGGGCAGCAGTTCATTTTATTATGAATTTATTTTTATTTAATTCATTAATATTCAAACACCTGCCCAACAGAGCTAGAAAATACCTCTTTAGGTTTTGAGTGGTTGTCAGGTACTTACTAAAGTTAGTTTGTTGTGTGCTGGGATACAGTGAAGTCTACATTTTAAGAGGTTTTCATTACACGAGAATCTGGTGATAACTATGGAATGGCAAAGACCTTGATCCGGGCACTAATCAGATTCCCCCGTGTTACCAGGGAAACACGAGGAGTTGACAACAGAAAAGTTTCAACCTTGAATAATAAAAGCCTGAAAATATTTCTCAAGTAGGATAATAAATAATGTTTAGGGAAAAATAAATAAACAATACCAGTAATATAGTTATATATAAGTCTTCAGGTCAGCGCAGATGGTTTTAAGCATTCCAAAGAGTGGGTGTTGCACGTTTGGGTCTTAAGAGGGCTGGTTGAGCAGGCTGACAGCTCTTTAAGATGGTTTTGAGCCAAATGGGTTTTGATTATAAGTTGGACTGATCTTGGCTTCATGTTAAAATTAAGTTTCAAAGGCTCTTCCCCTAATTCGACAAGTTCTACATGCCAATCAACGAAACCGACTGAAGAATTGACATAGCCATATTTGGATATCCAAACCCAAGATTTAATCTGTTAAATTGGCAATGGGGAAGTCAAAGCCAGCTGCCTGAGCTATAGCAGCTGTCAGGGGCACTCATACTCTAATTTAGTCCTTTTCTTAAAATGTATACAAAATACAGTATATAGAAGAATTTTGGTGTGGATTCATTATATTGCAGGAGGAGGTTATGTTTTTTGTTGGTTTTGTCTGTTTGTTAGGCACTTGTTAAGAGGTAATAAGGTTGAGAGATTTCAATGAAGTTTGGTGGAAAGTTTGACAACAAAAGGATTTCTCAACACTGTGAGATTGGGCAGTTTTAAACATTTTCCACCCCCGTTTTCTACTGTAAATGCACATTTGGTAGGAAGTCAGACTACCTTTGAAAAGTTTTGTTATCTCCAGGACTAACAGATGGGTGCATTAAGCACTGACAGGTGGGTATATACTCTACAGCCAGCTGTGCTTTACTGTATTTTGCACCAACTGCTGTGGTAAGAAGGAGCAATCTGCAGACAGTTTGAAGTGCACATGCTGATACTCTTCTAAAGCTGCACATACATGACATACAAGCCTGTTCTAAGGATGTTCTTCTGGGTACTTGACAGGGTCAGGTACCCCCCAAAAAAGCTACTGTGCTATTTTCACAATTGACAAAAACAACTGTGTGACTATGCAACTCCTCAGAACATTTGAATCCATTAGACGTCACAGTGTCTGTCTCCTGTCAGTGACTCGATACAGATCCTAAGCAACAGTATCCGAGAAACAATACCTCGACCTTGGTGTATTTTTGGCTGTGAATTAAAAACTTCTTGTCCTAAAGAGTCAACTTGGTACCTTATAGTATGTCAAAACTTTCACCATCTTCCATGAGGTATGGATAAGTGCTGTTAGTTGCTGTTTGCAATGTAACTTTATCTCCAACTGAAATGCTGAAGCTGAAATCTCCAAACTGGGGGGGAGGTTTCCTGCCAATAACAATTTAAACATCCTCTGGTTAATAAAAACTTTTTGGTTGGCTTTTTTTGGATTGTATCACTTTTTCTTCCCTCTCAATATCTCTTACTGCCCTCTCACTGTTTTTCTGTGCTCCTTTTCTGTCATGTGCGTTTTATGAATTTATTCAGCTGTATATTTTTGCTCTGTGACTGAACCAGAGGCTGCTGTCTTGGCTGAGTCTCTTCCTGAAGGAATCTTACATTTTTAATCTTAATTGAATTAACCTGGATAAGAATAGGTGACCTAAAACAATACAAAAAAATACTGTCTGCTACCTGTACTCTCTTGTGAGGCTTTCTCCCTCATTATCTCATTGCTAAAGGTTCATCCGAGGTCCACAAGTGGCAGTGATACTTTTTAAAAGCTAAAAGGATTTTAATATAAAGCATGTAATTTCTAAGCCATTCCACTCTTCTTATCAGTAGTCTCCACCTTTCCTTTGCTCTTGAAGGAAACGGAAAGCTCCGCTGGTTGACCGATGCACTGTTAACTTTGATACGCTTACTTATATAGAAATTAAAAAGGGTGGTGATGTCACAGGGCTTCATTGATCATCATTTAATCCAAGGTTACTGCGTCTATATTTCACATTTTTCTCAGTAGACGTGTTGTGGTAAAATCCATGGTTATAGGGCTGGAAAGCTAGCACTAGTGTCCAAGTTTGCTTGAAAACTTGTGTTTTCTCACACAGTGTTTGTCTGCTGCTTTACAATGCCAAAAATACTCTGTGACTTTATAAGGAGGAGAAGCTCCAGCTGTTAAGGTCTTGCTCTACATGCATGACAATAATCCCAGATCTTATACTACAGCTGTTACAACAGTTGTTAAAACTCTTGTGTCTTATAATACCTTTTTCTTGTTCTGGCCCTGTAAACCAGTACAGGAAAAAATAACATTTAGAGCAAAGTGTTAACTTTCAGCTTTAATTTGAGGATGTTTACATCAAATGCACAGTGTAGGAACATGTTAGGGGACAGTAAGTAAATGGACAAGTAAACAAACTTATCATCATATTGAAAATATGGTTGCAAATCCTTCACAGTCTACAGCCTACAGACATCAGCAGACACTGCTATCTTGCGTGGTGATGTTCTGCCAGGCCTGAACTGTACTGCCACCATCTCCACTTCTTTCTTGCTTTGGGGGGCTTTTTGCTTCCAGTCTGGTCTTCAGCAAATTAAATGCATGATCAATTGGATTGAGGTCGGATGACTGATTCGGCCGGTCAAAACACTCCACTGTTTGGCCATTAAAAGTCTTTGGTTGTTGTGTATGTATGCTAAGGGTGCCTGTCTTCAAACAGCCTTAAAGCTGAAAGTCTCCACTTTGACCTCCAGTACTTGTATTTCAAGTGCAGCGTGTGGAGAGCCAAAACAATGACAGATATTTCACGGTTTAATAGTTTCTTATTGCATGTGGATTCAGACTGTGTATGGCGTTTCGCTGCCATTACCACAACAGTGTTTTGCCTTAGTTATGGCTTAGTTAATTCCAGTCCGTGACATTTTCAAAATCCCTGATTGATGATTCTATTAATAAATTCCTTAAATCGTATGCTAAATGATCAAAGGCAGTGGAATTTTGTCAGCCAGTTATTGCACTGCTCAGTCAGACTGCATGCAATTTTAAAAACATAGCTTTAGGCTATCTAGTCTGCATTTGCAACTGTGAAAAATGTTAGAAAACTGCTTTTTTACATTTTTTTTTTTTACAAAATGATCATCAGTGCTTCCTTTTCCACCACATGCACAAGCAAACCTGTGTACAATACACACAGAACTGGACAGATCACGACACAGCAGCTGTCTATGTAAAGGACTAGGACGCTTTCACTGATTAGTTACCCATGTTAAAAAATCAGGTGTAGAGACTGAGTGGAAGGAAAATCTACAGGCTTTAGGGCCATTATGCTGTATGCTGTTGAGAGGTGTGTTTCTTACCCTATGAGACCGATTCAATTCACATCTCAATACACAAACAGCAATCCAATACATCTAGATACATTTATAAATAACCAACAAATCAATACGACTCAATCTAGCCCTGTCTCAATACAATTTGATGTGGTAACGTGACATGATTCAATACGACATGACACACACATTCCCACTGTATTTCCACTAATATTATACTTTTGTGACTCCTTTCAAGAAGAATGAAAATAGCTACACATCTATTCATTGCAGTAATTAGACATGGTGAGAAAAAATGCTGTTAAGATCCCATTTAGAATTGGACTTTTATGTTTTGTAATTATATAGGATTTATGTATACAAGGGAGAGGCATTTTAGGAGTTGCAACCAGTTGAAATACAGTTATAATTATAACAGATGATGGAGCCTAAACTCCCCATCACCTCTCTGAGAAGTGTAGCCGCAATAATATCTAGGGGGCAGGAGGACAGACTGATAGCCAAAAGGTTCTCCTGTTAAACTGTTATCAAGAGGCTTAATAAGCTTAGCCTTTTGGCCCGGGAGATTAGCAAAAGAACAGAAAGTGTAATGACAGATCTGATACCATCAGGCTAGAAACTTACAATAAGCAGAACAGCAGAAGCAGCGAGGTTTCTGAGTTGATCTGTGATGCAAAGTAAAAACCTAGAATTAGCAGTAGTAAGTTAAAAAAAAAAAAAAGAAAGTTTACACCCTGCATATTTAAATGTTTTTATGTGGGAGGTTCATACATCTTTCATATGCAGATAGTAGACTACAAGTCTGGGGGAATGCCACCCACATTTGACTCTCACCTTTCATACAGATGTTGTGATTCTTTCAGGGGGATAATCTAGCTCTGGATTTGAGCATCGTGCTAAGAGGGCCGATTGCATGCAATGTCGATGAGCAAACTGGCAAGAATGCACTGTAATAATCAGATCCAGACAGTTTTAAACACCTATTACATTGTTGAGTTGCCCTTGAAGAGGTAGTGCTTTTCAGTTATGCTTTTGATGTTTTTGTGATAAGAGTTTTTGGATGAGGGTGTTATTATTTGTTGAAGCAAGTAGCATTTTATGTTGAAGCTTCAATCCATGATTGGCGTACAGCGTCCCATTAGCCACCTGTCACATCATGAGTCCACACAGTTCTCATTATAGTGCGGGCAATAGTGTTCGGTCTACATTGAAATTCAAACCACATTGCCTGCATTTTTGAGTCTATAATCATTTAACTATATTGTCAACATTGGAATTAATGTAAAGATGACTTTAAGGGCATTTCACCTTTCATTAAATATTTGCAGGTACAGAGCGACAGGAGAGATCGGGGCAGGCCTTGCATCTAAGAACCCAGGACCATTTAGTTACCATTTAGTTTCGTTTTTGGGCCACCTGGAAGCCCCTTTGATAATAATAATAAAAACTGCTTTATGATTACGAGGCGGCTATAAAAGACACCATTACAGACACCAGGGAACACAAACTCCCCAAGGTCAAAGAAATCTAGACCGGGCCACAGAGATGAGGTAGAGGAGCAGCCATGCAAACAAACACAGCAGATGTGGGTCCTCCGAGTCTGATCAATGGCTGTGGCTGTTTGCTCTGCCCACTAGCCAATAACACTGCTGCGAGGAGCATTTATTACTCTCACTGCGATGTGCCGATTAATGAAGTCTGAAAAATGGCTACCACTCATTAGCATCCACTGACCCCTGCAGATTGCAATGATTGGTCATGCTTCCCATTTGTCACCCTTGGTCAAAACAAGCTTCTCAACAAATCGAGTGACATGATCTGCAAATCTAGAGTTCACACCCAGTAAACCTTGTGTGAAGGAATGTGTGTGGGGTGATGCACAGAGAGACAGATGCACTTTTATATATAGCAATTTAATTAGCTCCTAATTAATAAATTTTTGACTTTTTGATAATATTTTGTCATTTACTTCACTTTAACCAAACTAAAAATAATTAGCTAAATACTATCACAAACAGCTACATAAATAGGAAATAATTACGCTTACTATTAAAAAAGTGGTTGAGCAGGGCTGCTGTTTGATCAATTAATTTAGAAAGACTAACTGCATGCAGAGAAAAAAAACATTCATTATTTTTTCTGACTCTAGGCAACTCGGAACAATACTTCTCCTAGAATGTAAACTATCCCTTAAAGTTATAATCATCTCAGTCCTAGCTGATTGGGCGACACCTGTCATTAATGGAGGTAACGGCAAGTGTGGTTTAATACTAGAAGCAACGCTCCTTGAGCAGCTACTCTGTTAGAAAGACAGCAGAAGGTGTCAGTATTTACAGAGCAGCCAAACAAACTCACATCGTTATAACAAAGAAGTCAGTCGATAATTGGCCTTTTTCCATCATGCTATGAGCAACAGTGATCTGATTTCATGCTGCGCACGGCGTGAGTAGTTTTCCACACTAGCAGGGCACAAGGAGTTGGTTACTGAAAAAGTTGGATGTGTGCAGCTTGTTGCCTGCAGAGCTTCAGCTAACAGCTCAGTGTGGCTTCTCCTTCTTGTTCCATTAATCCCTGCAATATTTAGAACTGATCTGCTGTCAAAAAATAGCAAAAGTTACCATCATCTTATTTTATCAACGAACAGTCGTTGTCTGCGCTTTCCCTGTGACTGCTTCACAATAAAAGCCACCCTGTGTTTCACCAGTTGAGTGCTTTTAATGTGAAGCAGCAGCAGTAGGAAATGGTAATACAGCTCCGATACGGCTTTGAGAGAGTGAACAGAAAACAGTGAGGCTGATATCACTGAGATAAAATTACAAACAGTATCGCTAGATTACATGGATGCATCACTGTGAATCCCTAGTGCACAGGTAGGCAGTTTGAATACCACGAGTAACAAGAAAAACTCTTATAAAGAGAGGTAATACGTTGAGCTGAAAAATGCAAACGGCATATAAAGTTTCAAAATCTTAAGGATTATAACTCTAAAGTGCTTTAATAATCTTAGTAGGCCATAAGAGTTTAAAACATTTTCCCCTTGTTCTATCAAAATTGATTCCAATCTAGACACAGACATTAATTCATTGCTCTCTAATTCCTCCGTGTGGCCCTATCAGAGATAGAGTTTGACAGTTTGACCTACACTGTTTGACAGACAGGGTGGGAAAACATACTTTCAGAATTACTTTGAGCCAGTTCAAACATGTAGGTTTTCTTTGAAATGTCACCCAACTTTCTGTTCAAGGCTCATGTCCGACGTCAAAACTCCAGAAACTTGGCTGTGGTGATTTGGCACATCAGAGCCAACATTTCCATGATAATTCCAGATCAATCTAGATGAGAGCAAAGCCACTACACCAGCGGATCAAGCACACACACTACTTAAGTGGTTAACCTGTTGTATTAATTAGCAATTCTTCCAATTGGCCTACTGCCAAAATAAAAGAGCTCCTCTGCAATCAGGCATGAGTAGTTAAATTGTCAGTGACTGAATGGAGCAGTTAATAAAAGATAATTCAGCAAGATTCCAGGTAATTACGACATAAAAATCCCTTACAGTTGAGTGATTTTTTTAAAACTATAAATTACACATAAACCAAATCCTGTTCTGCAACAATTTTCCATAATGTCTCTTTTTGTTACACCAGTGTATTTTTGTCGTCACACCACAGCATCCTAACCTCCGCTTCTATTTTCTGTTTCCATTTATCATCTATTTGTCATACCATCTGTTTATATAGACTTCACAGTTTAACCCTCCTGCCTCTCCCTCCCCTCGAATACGCAGAAAAACACATAGCTGATGGATCGACTAACCCCCGTACTCTTCTTTCTGCTCATAAAGTACATGGGAGAAATGGATAATGTTTCTGATATCATCAACATCGAAGTGAAACGTGGTGTGAAATGAGCTTGGTATTTATTAGCGCCACAGTGAATGACATGATTGCACCCTGGAGACTCAGTGTGATGGAGGACTAATCCACAAATCTGATTCCCAGTGTAGGTGATTCATGCCTATTTTCAGACATTTGCACATGAACATTTGGTGAAGCGATATATGCGAAGGTTGTGTAGGTGAGCGGATGGATGAATAGGTGGATGAGGAAGAGTGCATGGGCTGACTCGTAGACAAGAGCGAAGAAGCGTCGCGGGACAAAGAAAACTTAGATTCCCTTTCACAATTCCATCTAGTCCATCCACGCCAGCCTTTGCAAATGAAAAGCTTTGACATAGAGATGGAAAACAGAGATCCCACTCGATTTTTGTTGTTAAATTATGCAAAATCCTGACTTGAAAGAGCTGAAAATTGCATCTGAACATTGCTAATGTGATTCCTTCATAATTCAAACTACAAAAGCATTTATCTTATTGGATGTTCAATGACATTTTTTGAAAGTGATAAGATGCACCATAAAAGTGTCCCAGCGAAGCAAGGCCTCAATATTTCAATCTGAATGTGTCTAACAGTGAGCTGATTTCCATGCGCACGCATATAAATGTATGAGGTAGTTCTGTATGCAGTAGATGGTGTTTATTCATCATCTTTAAATTCAACCTTATAGCGCACATGTCCCATAGCTCATGGCATTATTATATCTATATGATACATAGCTGTAGTTAGGTAAGAACCATGTATATGTTCAAAATGTACAACCTCTTCAGGGATGATAAACATGCATTTATGCATTTTACAGTTTATCCAACTGGTTTAGACAGAATGTAGAATTTGCTGAATTGATGTAAAACTGCCTCAACTAACAGAAGGACGGGCAAAATGAAAACATGAAAATCACAACTTAGACTTATAACACTTCAATGGACAGTGACAAAACATCTTATTCAATTTAGATGCAATTCTGTAAATTTATCAACGCCATATTTCGGTCTGCCGTCTCATTCCACAATATTATATCCTTCTCTGATTTACACGTTCGGCGATTTGCAAGGGCTGCCTGTTCCTACTTTAAGTCATGGGGGTCTGTAAGCCTGCCCCAGCAAGCACTAAGTGAACAGCAGGAAAAACATTTTATAAATCAAAGGCAACACATTTACACTTACGGACAATTTGAGAGATTCATGTTGACCCGAGCTGCATGTGTTTGGATGGTGGGAGGAAACCACAGCAGCCGGAGGAAACCCACACAAACAGGAGGCGAACCTGCCTCCAAACAAGAAGGAGCAGGGCCATGATTCAAACCCACAAACACCTTGCTGTGAGGCTACTGTGCTAACTGCTGAGCCAGGATACCACCCTCGTTAGAACACTTATAGCCTAAGTGTGTCTCCAGAATGCATACAGGTAGGTGGTAGCACTGCACAGAAGAGGCATGCCAATGTATAAAATAACCATAAATTATTTTGCATTGATCATCATTTAAATGAATGCATAGGCTGACATGCCTCTCTGATTAAGCCATGTGTGTAAAGTGCAAGACAAAAAGGGCAAGTGACTGTTAAACATCAAGCTGTGTGTTCGGTGGCTATAATTTGGTAATTACTATCAGAAGCCCCACATGTTGGGTTGCCAACTTTACGCCACCTTTTGTACGGTGCATGGGTATGCATGCACCGTACAAAAGTAAAGTTGGTGTACGGGTATGGTGTTGTGGAAAGGCAAAAAATGTGTATATTCCATTTAGTCTATAGCTTTACTGAAATTGCATCATTATGTAAGCTTATTTGAATAAACCTCAAAATAAATGATCATAGAAATCACAATTTGGACCTTTACAGAAAGAAAAACAAAAAAATAAATTTCAAATCCAAAAGAGCAAAAGAGGGCCATGACTCACCAAGTCTACTTGGATATTTTTTGCTGCTCTTCACTGATTCAAGAAGTCCTTTGACCTTTTGTTGTAGCTGCATAGTCTTTCCGTTTTTGCAGGTTTATCCATATTTGCATATGCCAAACCAACCGAACAACACCAGACATTACTGAAACTTTTTTTTTTTTGCAGGAATTGGCGCATTTATGCTATACATACAACTGATGTGCATGAGGAGGCCTGTGATTGGACAGGTGGTCTGCTACTGCTGAAGTATCAGATCTGGGATCTGTAAGAGTGTTGTCTGGTGATTACAGAGTAGAGTAGAGTAGAGAGTAGAGACAAACCAATTTAGCCCAATAAACGGGACATCCCGGCTAATATGAGACAGTTGGCAACCCTACCGACACGTCTCTGGTGGCTAATTCTCAATTCAGTAACAAGCTGTAACCAGCAGGTCTTGGACGTCTCCACTTATTGCCAAATATTCACTCCGCCAGCTAGACAAGAGTTTTGATTGGTTGTCACATCTGAATGGCAATGCCTTTCGCGTCTTAATCGGTTTGCTGTAATGAGGTAGAAACAGGAATAGCACATGCATGTATAAAAGAGAATAGATGAACCACATTTGTTCGGCACTGGCTTCATGAAGTGACCGCCTACTGTAGATTTGTTAGATTCAAAATGAGGATATCCAATCAGTGCAGAACCTCACCTTAAGATCTAAGGGCACAGCCTCTCATTATCTGTGCTATATAACAACAGGATGAAACTAGATTTATCAGGAATACCCTTCTCTCCACTACTACCTACTTATTTCCCCACAAAACATCCTGTCTGACCTGCTTCCTCTCACCCTATTAAGATGGTTGCAGCTCATCATGAATTTCTTGTATCTTTTGACTCTTAATTCATTTGGATAGGGTTAGAAAGGAAATAAAACATTGGTCATAGAAGTGAAAAAGTAAACATGTTGCTGTGCCAACTGCACACAGGTTTTAGTGTAGAGGAGGGAAAAACTACTTCCAATCAGATCAAAGAGTGGGAACAGGTAGCAGTTGCTATGGCAGCAACATTGCCTCAAACAAAAGAGCTATTATGTGTTGGCTTCTCTTATTCTCTCAGCAGATTTATATTACTTCCAAATTGGTTATTAATGCGCCTGTTTTATCATGGCAAGATGAACTGCAATAGCAGTTTTACAATTACATTAAACTAAGTATAAATGGCTCTGTGTCCCTTTTGATTGGGTGAACCATTAGGAATCAGACACACAACAAAGTGAAGCTTACCACAGCCGTTTGCTGGAGAACCAGTTCTTCTTATCAATTTAGACCAGGCAAAAAGTAACTCCTCCTGAGTTACTGAACTGTTTTCTTTTCCTTTTTCTTTCTCCAGTAATGTGCCAGTCTCTCCTCAGTCACCATTTAATCTCTGCTTTCTCCTAGCTGAAATCACAGAAAACACTTGATTGTTTTGAGTTTGAATTTAAAAAACAAATAGTTTGTGCCTTGGTTGCATATGGTAGTCGAGTGGAAAGTCCGCCAACGTCTGAAACTGTAAACAAAAGAGTGTTCATGTTCGGCTGGATGAAGAGCAAATGGAACCACTAACACAACTGGTGGGCATTTATTTTTGCTGAGGGAACTGTTGAGGTGACATTTTGGTCACTTCAGGTATGTGGTTATTATGGGAAACACAGGATGGATAAGTCCCAAGGTGTAGATGTGGACACATCTGTGATCATGCCGTGCTAATGTGTATAGGCATTAGAGTCGCCTCTGAAAGGTAAATATTTGCCCAGCTATCAGGTTTGGCCATTTTTAATTTCAGACATACCCAGCTGCTTCTCTCCGGCATCCTTCCATCATCTCTACCTCCCTATTTCCTTTGTGACTCAGAAACTCATATTTACCTACCATCATGCTGACTGACAAAACCGCTATGACGCATGTCAAAATATTGGGACAGAGGAAACATGAAAGTAACTTTTCAGTAAGTATCTTCACAATGCCCCTCACCACATAAAAGCTGCCTGACCTACATACTGTATATACTGTGTTTTAAAGGGACATTAGTGTAACAATAAGATCCATAGCTCCCAGACAATATTTGCTGGAAAGAATGTTTTTGAACAGCCTACTACATTTCAAAGATTTATCTGTCCTAAACATATGTACATGAGTGTATAGGTTTAATCCTAAACTCCTACATACAGCTGTTTTTGCCACTGTAATACGTCGTACAAAATGCCAATAAAGATAGGTTTTAATGACACACTGTTTAAAAATCTGTTGCCTTCTGCTCTTTAAATCAGCTGGGCATGATTAAACATTATTAAGCCTGGCGACTGGCTTACCACTTGAGCCACTTGATATGTAATCGACACAGATGATGACAACAATTTTCAGAAAGTTCTGCACACATCTCTTCTTTCTGTAATCATTTGTCCTCCCCTCATTAGAGCTATACTTCCAGGTAGGAGATGAGAGGTTGTGTGGGAGGAAGAGAAACAGACCCGTAGAAAAGACAAACAGAATGCAAACTGAATGCATACATGCTCTGTGGTGGTTGGCGGCACGGACAATATAGGCAGCCTCCTAGTGCAACCCTTCACTATAGGTAGAATGAAGATAACTCAAATAAGCTCCCGTTACCTGTACTCAGGGTTCACTAACCCCTGCAGTCAATAACTGGCTCCGAAACCCTCAAGCCTACAGCCTTTGGATAGTTCAGAGACCTTTCAGTAGCACTGCCTCACCTCTCTTTCTTCCTGCTGCATAGATGTGGGTGTTCTGAGTCAAAAAAAAATGTTCAAGAGGCAGAAATAATCTCATTTGTTGAAGTAAATCACAACGGATGAAGATAAAGAACCATTGTTCTGCCTGAGTTCTGTTGGGCATACAGCAGCCTTGGATGGGGATCATAAGGCTTTAATGCCATTATCTCTCTGCAAAAGGTAATGACATCCAAATGATTATTTTGCCGCCACATTGCACACACACAAGATGCAACCATTGAAAGGATCCTCATGAAATCATTCGAATCGTATTACAACAATAGCGCAGACAACTGGGCAGCAAGGGAAATTGTAAGAAAATGACTCTATATGTCATGACATAGCCATTCTGCTTCTGCAACCATGAACAGGAGCAAATTCACCAGTGAAGTCTTTATACCTGCTTAGCAAACAGATGAGCCTATTCCTGCCAATGACAAATATCTTTTAGGTCACTCATTGGTATTCCTTGTATTGCTCTCAACCATGTTATCAAGCTTTATTATTTTTCCTCCAGACCCTGTATCTTCTGATTCCCCTTTCAGTAGGCCCGCAGCAATGTCTGTTCTTTCTTTTAAACTGCACATTTTGCAGCAAGTCGGCCTTCCATGAAGTTTGTCCAACACAAAAATACTGCTGTTGACCATGTAATTTTAAGCATCTTGTGTTCTCACGTTTAAATCCACAGCTCCTAGCAAGCACCCAGTTTCACCTAGCACTGTGAAAGAAAAGAGCCAACGTCTGACAGATACTTTTGCTGCTCAGTGGGTAGTGAATTTGCAAGAACTGGTTTGGTCTTCTATTAGAGCGGGTAAATATCTGGATAAGAACCACATTGTTTTTGCACAGCTGTTAATTATACTGGACTGGATGGCACCACACAATAACTTGGGCATCGATAGTCCTATTTACACTTGTCATTGCAGGTGTCTCGTCTCTGCATTAAATCCTGATGGGACTGAATGCACTTCATTGCAACCCGTCTAAGCCTTCCCGAGCAAAATGCAAACCACTCCAGTCCAGAGGGTGGTGGTAATGCACCTGAAGCTCTTTGGTAACATCAGAAGAAGAATAACGTGTGCACTTTAATCTTCCTGACTTACAACTTAATGGACATTATTGCTATGTTGCCACCACCTAATGGAATACAAGGGGAGATATACAATTACTTTTGAAGCGTCAGTGAGGAGGTTGGAGCATGAACCTGCAGCACAAAACTACATTTAAAGCCAAAAACAGCATTAGAAGAACACAGATTGGTTGTACTGCGATGACTGAGATTTTTTTCCTTTACAGGTAGAGAGTGGCTGAATGTGTTTTTCCTTCACAAGAGGGCTCATGAAAATTGTCCAGACAATTGTTTATTCAAAGGTGTCACCATTACCTTTGGCCAGGGGCATGATTCCTGTCAGCCGAGGCCAAACAATCCTTTGAGTTGAAAAATGAAAAATACTTTTATTCCCAGGATATTTTTCAAAGAATCAGGCTTTTAATTTAAATGTCATTATTTGAAATTGAAACAAGCCTCTTTTCAAATACTGCTACTGCTAATTCCTACTAATTATGAAGAAGATTATGCACATTAATAGATATTCATTGTTTATAGTTCTTATTTATTTAAAAATTGAGTTCTCTGTTGGTCAGTGGGTGAGATTACAAAGGTTGTCAATATGTTTCCAGCATTACAGGAGAGTTGCAGTCAACCACCTTTGACCTGAACCTTTTTTATACTGCTGACCACAATATTGAAGTGACTGCTGCTGTTTATATGTAGGATACTCGCAGGCAAATAAGATGATGGGAGGACGGAGAAAACACAATCTGGCTCAACATTTCTGGAGATGTACTGTATAGTGTGCGGGGAATTAAAGAGTCTGTTGCCTGCCAAATTGGGACAGGAATAGTCGAGATGAAGGAATGGATTAATGGCGATGCCTGTACAGTAGTGCACATGCAAGGAGGGCCGAAAAATCTACACATTTACAATCTTTTTAGATATTGAGCCACTATGTGTTAGTTTGTTGTCTGTAGGAGCTTTGACAGCTCTGCAGTGAACCCTTTAAACTCTGCAGATGTCCTCATTAAAATGCCAATTTCCTGTAAACAGGAGATTCATGCTTCACAGTATACACAAGGTCACAGAAATCAACAGTTAGAGTTATATGGATTTGTAACATAGAGTGTAAATGTGTTTACTGATGGTTCAGTGGGAAAGACTTTAAACAAGCAAGGGTGCTAATCCTGGAGCAATAATGGGTACATTTTGATTAGGGCCACTGTCATATATGGTACTACATAGAATATGTGAGTTGTGGCAATATGACCTCAGCCACTCACATCTGACTTCATTCAACTTTCTCTCTCCTGTTAGTGGAAGGACGTAATGGAGGTGTTTAGTGTTGGGACAGTGGCAAGGCAAGCCAAGGCAGTTTTATTTATAAAGCATGTGTCATACACCGAGGAAGATTCAAGGTGCTGTACAGAGAAGTTAAAACAACACAATACATTCAAAGTTAAAACAACACAATGTGTCTGGTGCAAAGAAAGCAGTTATACTCCTTACAGTATATATTTCTGCATGAGCCTCTTGAGTGTACGTCTTATTTTTCTTAAAAAAGGGAGCATTAAATCAGAATTGAACATTAAGACTTGCAATATAAATGTAGCCATTATTGCCTGGATCGTAGTGCCAAACAATTTACTCTTAGACAGTATATCATCAAGTTTGCTGCTTTAGTGTGTGTCTCATTAAGGAAATTGAATATAGAAGCAAGCAGGATGAAGAGGAGAGACAAAGAAATAGACGTATGATATTCTAGATTTGTTTCCAACGACAACTGAAAAATAGACCACCTTTCCATTTGCTGGATTGGTCATCCTCTCTCTGAGATTCATGACTGGACACTCTTTTTTACAGAAATCTGCAGATTTTTTTTCTTTTCTTTCTTTCTTTCTTTCTTTCAGTGAACTCACCCAGTGTGGCTAGTGCACATAGTTAAAGAACTAATCACTCTTCTCAACGGACATGTTGTGTCGTGACAGCATGGCTGCCAACCGCCAGACCTGTCAATGCACATGCCACCAAGGGTTAAGACATCTCCAAGACAGCATTACTGAGAGTAGACGGGAGCACACAGCTCACACACAGCAAGGTGCTGCAGGGTCCACACATATCTGTCAGGGATCCCATCTGAACCCTGATGGTTGCACACTTGATGGCTTGTTTTTGTGCCTGTGTGCTGCCGCGTTGTGCACACTAACCAGAACTGCTTTTCAAGAATCAACATCAGCTCTGACATCAATAAATAATAATAAGCATGGAGGTTAGTCTGCTGGAGCTACGACAAAAACCCATGAGAAATTCACGAGAATAGCCCCTTTGAGTGTGTTCTGACTGCTAATGTCATGGTGTCCTATCTATATTATTTACATTATTTACAATGACTATCTATCTATAAAATGTCCAGCAGCCATTATAATTATGAGAAATACACTGTGCAATGTGAAACATGGGCATTGAAAAGCTCTGACCAATTAAAGGTGACTAGAGGTTAAGAAGACTGGTCAGGAAATTATGCTAATATCATAACTTGGATTAAATGTCAAACAATAACAATAACCTTCAGCAAATGACTTGTTAGGTTTTGACAAGAGGGGCTGACACTCTGGAGGGAGGACATAGACTCTGGCTTTTAATTTGATAGAGAGTGATGGTGGGGTATGGGAACAGGCCAGAGCGCAGGTGATTTTTTTTTTTCTCCCACCTGCACTGGACTCCGAGGTCCCGCTGTCATGGCCACCCAAATTAATGTCAAGTTGATTTCGCAACAATTATAACCCAGTGGCTCTGGCCCCTTTCACTACAGACAATGGATGACCAGTGTAAAATTATATTCTCTTTTTTTTTTTCCAACTAAAATTGTTGTTTCAAAGTAGTTTCTTTACAGTGGAAGAAATATGGTAGTCAGTGTCTTGAGATTTCCTCACAGAAAGATGTGTGCTTTTCTACAATCTGTTACAGTATGTCTTTATATTTGCGGTGTAGTTGTAGAGAGTTAGAAGTGTAGAGTTGTAGAGTCCCAGACCAATAGTGTGATCAAACTGCAGTTTCACAATCTTTACCTCTACAGTACGTAATTTCTCTTGCAATCTCTGCTCCCTCTCTGTTATACCTTACTAATACAAGATACATCTGTAAACTGCTTCCAGCCTGTCCCATATTCATGTGTACACATGTCTGGCAACAGCATCACCTAGCACTCCATGTCAGTGGTCACTTCAGCAGATGCTCACAACAGTTAAATAATACAATAACATGGAGCCAAGCCAGTATTCCTCTGCATCAAAGCATAACCTAGTTTAGCGATTCCCTCCTGTCATGTAGGTCAGGCCTCATGCAAAAATGATTCTCTCTCATTTCTTGTCCATCTGAAATTGGGGCTAATACAAGAGGAATGAAGAAGCCACGATGAAAATGAATAGGAGCTCATGAATAGGTAGCTTGCCTTCAACTGCTAATGAGAAGAAAGTCAGTTTTACTAAGCAGATCGCAGTAACGCAAAATCCATGAGGAGTTTCTTTTGACAACTAACCTGCCTATTTTACATTATTCATCCCTTCAGAGTGTACGTTTACGCCCAATAACCTATTTTAACTCCCACTGTTCGAGTGTTCACTCTTGTTTCTTGTTTTTCCACTCAGTATTCATATCAAAGACCTTTAGCCTCCCAGTGGACACTGCAGTGTAAGTAAAAAGCCATTCGTGCCTTGTGTCTGACTCTCCTCAGACTGAGGACAAAAATTCAGATGCCCAGAATGATCGAGTGGGATGTCTTTGCTTTCCAAAACATTATGCTACTGCAGGTTAAACACTATGCCCTCCATTATGGCACATGTGCAATTCATCAAGTCACCATATGTATGTGTATTTGTATACTTAAGGGTATTTAATTTCAGCACAGCTGCTCAGCTTGTCTCTGGACATATTGGATAAGGAATCAAAAAGCATAATATGCAATGAAACCCTTATTCTTATCTCCCTTGTTTTCACTGAGATTCTTGTTCTTACATAAAAATACTGTATATTTTTAGGGAATTTAATCATTTAATGTACAATGTCTGCCCTTTTCAACAGTCATGTTTACCATTTGCAAGAAGGATGCGAGGAGTTATTTGTTTTCATTTGCTTTGCTAAAGCATTTTTGAGACTCTGTGATTTAAACTTTAAAACTGAATTTCTGCTAAATGCAAACTGATGTTTCTTGTGCATTATCTAATACATATTCCCACACAGTAAACAGTCTCCCACAACTGTGGTTTAAAGTTATTTGGAAGTTTTTAAAGTTAAATGTTCCACTGAGAAACACTGAATCCCTGTCTTAAAAGTGCAATTGAGCTTGTAAGAACAGATGCTATGTAGGTTTTACATGCAGTTTGCGTCCATAAAACAGTTAAATTGTCATGGTGACAGCTGCTGTACCCTGTGTTTTCTCCTCTTCCCATTTCTGACTCTTTTTCATGTGACCAATCTGTGTTGGGCACACTAACCCCCTCCTGTCACTCCAAACCTGCCTTTCCACACCTGTCCACCAGCTGTCACTATCAAGCTTCTCGCCTCAGTTCATCACCCGACCCTCATAGTCAGCCTCAGTGTAAAGACGACAGCTATCTGTCACTTGTAAAGCATGGGATATACTACTATCACTTTGCTTAACACCCTTTTTATTCTGATCTGCCTGCCTCTTTTACTACTGCCTATCTGCCTCAGCCTACTGCTGGGTACCAAGTCTGTGATCAGTCTGTGTCAGCGTGACAAAAATAAATCAAAACCAGTCTAAACTCACAAATCAAAAAACAACAGTCAAAACAAAGTGTTATAGTTAAACATGTAATGCATTAGCTATTAGGAAAATAGAGCCCCGTGTGCCCTTTTGACAGTGTATGCCAATCCACTGTCTCATCACTGGTGAAATACAACCACTCACTGCAGATTTCTTTTTCTCGCAACTCCTTATTACTCCTGTGTCTGTGATATACATTAGTATTCCTGCACGCTGATGGCCTATTGTGCCCAATTGCTGAGCAAATTGCTCAATCAGTTGGCTGCAGATTGAATTTGCTCATGACAGTGTGTGGTGTAAATATCCTGCCGACACATTTCCCACAAAGTGATAAGTGGAAAACGTATAATGCACATTTACTAAGATCAAACAGTACTGTGACAACATACTCATGACAAGAGAATTATCTCAGAGCAAACAAAATGACTTAAACTGTTAACAAGTCAGGGCTGTAAAACACTTGTATGTGAGAAAACAGAACAAACTGGTGCTGTATGATAAAGGTCAGTCACTTGATTACTGTCTTCAGCCACACTATAATTATATTGTACTGGTATGTGTCTACTATCTTTGCATTTGAGAGTCTTTATTTTTAGATGCCACAGTATTGCAGGTCCACAAATAGTGGTTTCAGCTTTGCAGCTCTAAACCAGTCTCCTGTAAATCTGTCAACCATTGTTGTCCCAACAGTGAAGAATACACACTCCGCTTCTCTGACTCCCTTTGCTACTGTGAACTGAACACGTCGGAAACACACAACCAGAGGCATCTCATCCGTTGACAGCACTCAAAGATATGAAGGCATCTCTGGCATAAAACACCAGAGACAATCATAGACGTGACATTTCTGAGCAGAGCGTCTTACTCCCCCCACGCCACCAAACCCCCATCGACACCCAAGAAGGCCCCCTATGGCTCTTTGTTGTCTAACACTCAGTGGGTACAGATGCCTCTGCGCAGACAAAGATGGCCTCCTCTCTACTTGTTCAGTGGTTATTTCATTTAAAGTGTCAATCCGAGACTAGAAATACTGGCAGTTGGTCAGAGTCAGAGGGGGGCTTGTCACGGTGCTCTTTGAAGCATCAGAGGGTGTAATTTGTAGGACAGAGGTTGTCAGAGGCCAAGAGCAGAAGTGAATACTGATGACAAAGTGACCTCACAAGCTGAGACATTGTAGTCTGATCCAAAGTGAATGCTAATACAGATGATCAAACAGCCTTTTAATTGCGTCATAGCTATAGTTGAGCAATAACACGTAAGAGGGTTATAAAAATTTTAGAACAATCAAGAGGCATCTGGCATGACCTGACATTCAATAGAACATCTATTCTTATTGTATATACAATAGAAAAATGTAAAGAAATCTCTTAATTGTCTTCTGATTACAAGTGTAGGATAATTAGGAATTTCAACACTGCTTTGGACTTGATATGATTTCATACTGATAACATTTCAGAGTTCTATATGTTTGCTGCTGTCTTTGACAAGCAGGTGAGGATTGAGTGCTGGTTTGAAAGCAGTGACTCCCAGTTAACCCACTCTCTTTGTATCTACGGTATATATTTCAGTTGCTGCTGCCGGATGAGAAACTGTATTAATCCTGAGCGGGAATCACAACAGCAGCTAAACAGTGCCAGCGTGATAAAAGCGTTTATCAATTTATAGACTGCAGGACTTCTCTCTCAAAGAGGGAACATTTGAGCACCTTTGGTCTACATTACGCTATAAGCTCTGTAGCATTAAAAGTACAGAGCCAGAGGCCCATCTCCTGCAGGATGCCGTTCCTGCTGTGCAGAGATAGGTTAGATACCACACAATGAGAAATCATTTTTATCTTTTTTTTCTTAATATATTGCCACTAATCTGAATTACCCGCTTTTTATTGAGAAGCACGTACTGTACCGCACAATGAACTCCCACTGAGAGATGTTATTAACTGTTTTTGTTGAGAAGATTGATGGTGTTAGATGTAATATCTCTTCTCCCGTTTCTCCTGGCAGTATACTTTGCTGCACTCTAGACATTTAAACCCACTCTCTACCAGTTTCACAAGAGTGCAATATGTAGTGTTTATATTGTTATTCCCTAAACCATACCCTGTTGTCTTTGCATATCCAGAAGCTGTAAACCATGGCTTTGACCTGGTTTAATTCCAGACTTTCATATGTTTGGTCACAAGTAGCTATAAATGCTGTATTTTAAATATTTCACATGTGAAACCATGAATTTTTCATGTGTGATTATGGCTCAGGAGGTAGAGCGGGTCCTCCATTCATTCCAGGTTCCATTCCTTCGATGGTCCGATGAACCAACACACCGATGCTGCAGACGAGAGGCACCATTAAGGTAGAAAATCACTAAAAAAAAAAGCAGCAATGTGCAGAAATTCATATTGCATGGACTACTACCTTGTAATCTTCTCCTGTCCCAGCTGAAAAGTATAGACAAAACTTTCCACTCCATTCTTCAATTTTTGAAATTTTATGTTCAGTCATGTTCAGCCAACTCACGTGGAATGGTTTATTATTTATATGAACGTATACAGCACTGATTCTTAGTCATCTAGGCTGTGACCTCGTCACTCCCCACTAGGAAGCACCGAGCTGAGCACAGCAGGGAGTGACGGCAAAAACGTTCCCCCTAGAGGAATGTAAGTACACCACCATAATGAAAAGAGTGCGTTGGATGTTAAGAGAGAACTTTGAAATTACATATAAGAAAGGTTTGAAACAAGTCATGATAAGCAAAACAAATTCACATTTTTACTGGACCACAGTTTTTAAAAAGCACAGGGGATGAACAGTATAACTTATTATGAAACACTTACTGGCATTATGAACACCTTTCTAAGATGAATATATTTCTAAGATTTACTTCAGTTGCTGCTGGACAGAGTGTCCTCCCTTTGTCCCCACTGGCTGTCCTGCTGTATCTGTGTGGGTCACTCTCAGTCTGCGTCTGTCTGCGTGGGTTGTTCTCAGTCTGTTCGTCTGCACACGTCGGTTTCAGTTTGTCTCGTGCTATGAGCATCTTTCTGTGTTCGCGCCTGTCTGTGTTCATTGCTATCTGTCTCTGTCTGTGTATGTGTGTCAGTGCTAGCTTGAATCTGTTGGGGGCCTTTCCTGTCCAAAAATCAAAGTAACACGCAGCTAGCACACAAGGTCACAAGGCTGAAACTTTGCTGTGGATGAGAACAAGAAAATAAATCTTAAATTACTGTTTTTCTAGTGTTGTGCCCTTAATGTTTTGACTTACTATATGTTACACTTTTATTCAATGACATTATAAATACATATATAATTCCATAATGCATATAAATTGTTTTGCAAATTTCAAATGATATATCCTGGTAAGTTATGAGCTCGTAAAATCTTGTTTATTGCACCTTAGTCATGTCACATTCAGTGGAAGAATGCTTAATTTTGCTTTAAATAAGTAGCAGA
This sequence comes from Macquaria ambigua, assembly GCA_008360985.2. Taxonomy (NCBI): domain Eukaryota; kingdom Metazoa; phylum Chordata; class Actinopteri; order Centrarchiformes; family Percichthyidae; genus Macquaria; species Macquaria ambigua. The sequence continues at coordinate 330,970 of VMKM01000290.1, forward strand.
AAACCTGGCAGTTCAAGATTTTAACTTTTAATCGTTTGGAGGGCTCCTCTCTTGCAACAAGATATGATTAGAATGCACGTATCAGATCCCAGGATAAACATTAGTTGAATCTTAAACAGTCTGCTCATTGTTGAGAATAGTGTTTGATGTGCAGAAGGCATAACTGCAGGACTGTAGCAGTTGTCTGAATCTCTGAACATCTTGACAAACAGGCTGGAGTTACAGAGGATGAAGATCAATGGAATGTCTTAGCTTTGGGCTTTGAAAAATACTAATTTTTAACTTAAAAAGCAGAGTTTTTCTTTTTACTTTGCTACATTTTAGGCCTCCATTAAATTGGGAGTTTTTGAATTCTGGTCCATGTCATACACAGGAAGTTTTTGCTGCCTGGTGATATTATTGAGACACGTCTGAAAACATTTGAAGGAAGGGATCACTTTGTCTAGAAGTTAATCTTCATGATCAAAAGATGAGCGGTTTCCTGGTGTCATTGGTAACAACTGTTTTTCATGTTGAGTGAAAAGTGTTGACGTGCAAAATGAATGTGGGCTCATTTTAATAGTGAGATATTTTTCCAGGTTCCCTTCACAGATGTCAAGCAGATTATTCAATCTGCAAGCATGTGCCTTTTTAACAGACACCTTCCACATCAGTAAAATACCAAATAACACAATATGATATTTTGCAAACACGGTTTAACATCACGTAAACTGATTAACAATTGTATTCATAAATAAATTCATTAAAGTTTGACAAAAAAACAGTCTGTTTCAGAAAAATAGCTAAACCATATTTACATTTGTACATTTCTGAGATAATTATCAGACCACTCTGCACCTGTTCAAAACAGAGGAAGACAGTGAACTAACCAGTGCAGTTGCATTTTCAGACCTCAGTAAAATGATATAATAAGATATTGGAATGAGAAAAAGACCCAGGTAATTAAATTTTCCTCAAAAGGAAAACAAAATCACAAATTAAAGAAACATTTAATTATAGACAGTTGTATACATGTCCAATCCAATAGGCAATCAATTACTTGGAATTATTTAAAGCTGTTAAGGTCTTTCAATCTTTGGGTTTCAGTTTTTGCAACACCATAATGACATCTAAATTGGAGGAGCAACATGGTGGCTTGTGAGAATGACAAGTCTGGATGAGTTTCTTTCCACGTTCTGACATGCAAGTCACTGGAGACTCTAAACTGCCTTTCTGTGTTGAATCTTTGATGTTTTTGCTTTGTGTTTCTCTGCCTTCCACCCAGTCCACTATAACCCTGAATGGGAATGTGCAAGTATTAAGTGTTTGAAGACTCTCCCCTTGTATGAATGGGGTTGATTAGCTTTGGGACTGCAAGAAATCTTAAGTATAGCTGACATTATTGCTACTTAGCTTTCCACTCATGTCCTAAAGCTAAGCTACTGTAGCTACTGCCACAGGAAGGAATCCCACTGTTAAGGATGTAATGGATGATGACATATTCAACCATATTTTATCTGCGCCTTCACTTAAGGCATTCCTGTACGAATATATTGCTGAGGAGATTCTGCAAAGAAGGCAAGAAGGATCGGCTGCTACGAGTCAAGCAGCTTCCCTGGGGAAAGATATTGCCAGGGCGGATGGAGAGACAATGATTGGTGAAGCATGTGCAGATACTACACAGCCATGCACACACAGATTGAAATTAAAGTACTGTATAAGCTGCAGCAAATCAGTCTATACTTGCTTGAATCTATGGCTGATGTTGGAGAAATGCTCAATAAGCCACTCAAACATTGTCCATAGGAAAAATGAACTTGCCCTGGCTGAACTCTGGCTGTCTGAAATAACCCAAAGCACTATGACTTTGATCTAAGGGTGCGTGTCATGTTCATTGTGCTGGGGAACAGAATATCTTACACTTTTTATGTTGCTGGTTTTTCCACGTCTTTCCAAGAAACACTGGCACAAACCCAGGCCAACATGAGCTATACAGTATAGATGTGTTTATGTCTATTAGCTGTCTTTCCATCATCTTCCTTTAATGCCAGCAAGCACTTTTTGAGCTGTGATGAACGGTAATGATGAAATAAAAGCTTTAAAGTTATTCCTAGTTCCTTTCTTTTTCTCTCATTTGTAATTCATCGCCAGTGTAGTGATGCATGTTCCTACTGTACTTCGCGAAGCACTTCTAGCCCTGGGTCAGTAAACACTGGCCCCTAGTATCATTAACTGGAACCAACACAATGTACATGTAATCATATCAGTTGTCCTCATCTTTAAGAGTCTGCTTTGGTTTTGTTCTTAAATAAAAAATGCTGAAAATTGGCATAAAATGTTACGAAACAGCAGTTTATGCTTTGGAATACAGAAAAATGCCACTGACAGACATGCCTGTGAGGCCAAATTGCTTCAAAATTACCAAACGTTCCATCCAAACTGAACAGGTGTGTGGGAACCATTGAGCTTTGCTTGGCAATGGTCTTTGTTTAATTGAATTAGCATAATTTAAATATAATGCCAATGCTTTGAAGCAGCTTAATATCCTCTAGGTATGAGAGCCAATTTTTTAGTCCCACATTTTTGGTCGGGGTCCAGTGAGTGTACAATGTAAGAGTGCATGCAAATAGTCCACATGCCACCTTTCAACAATATTGTATCTGGTGTAATGCAGCCCAAACAAGTAGCAAGTGTCATCTGCTGAACTGGCAGCATTTCATATCATTTATCTGTCTTTTGATTTATGTACCCACTACACTGGCACTGTGGTTCTTATCTTTTATCAAAAGCACATCACACACTTCCTACTGGCTGAACATCTGCAGCGCTTCCAAGTTACAGTTCAAGTGAGTTTTACATGCAAGCTACTCATCTACATGCTTTTACTGAGATCATATGCTGTATATAGCTGTTCTGTTGTTCATTTCACAGAATGCCTCACCTGACTTTCACTCCAAAATGTCACATTGCTTTATTCCATTAGTCAGTCCGGTAGTGTTGAAATGTTGTCCCTGTTGCTTTCAATGATGCCAAAACAAAAGAGATTGTTCTAATAGAATTAATCAGTGGTTGTGAATTCCTCGGGGATCACACAATGTGTGTGTGTGTGTTTGTGTGTGGGGGGGTGACATTTGTGCTGCCAGACGCATTAATTTAAATTCCGTGCTGAGAGAACTTGAAAGATGGATGTGAACCTATAATAAAAAGCACAAATAAAACAGTTTTACTGGTAAATCTAATAACACTCTATTCTACACAGGCTTTCAAAGCCATGATTTCACCCTTAAAAAAACTTCTGGATTATATTATAATCACCAACCTTTTGCTTTCATGCAAGAAGAGCATTACTAGTCCTGTCAATAATAACTGGATGAAGAACAAGGGAATGTACTTTACATGCTGTTATTCCACCCTGCGAGAATCCTTATCTGGAAAAGCGGAAATATGGAGAGGCAGGGAATCCCTCTTGCAATACTGGAGAGTCAACAGCTGTCTCTTGCTGCAAACAAAAGTGTGAAATACTATCATTGACTCTCAGCCAAAACCGAAGCACTCTAATCTACCCAGTGGTATCTCAGTGAAGATGCAAGTAGAGTTGAGGCTGCTACCTATGCTACACCTGTCAGCTTCCTCCTCCTCAGCAGGAGAACTTCTTCTCCAACACTTGTCAGTCATCTTGATGAGCCATCTATTTTGAGATGGTGTGTCGCCTGAGGCTGAACTAACTGCCATCTGTAAAGCCAATAGGCATACTGTATGCATAGGCAATATGCAAGACAAGCAAAAAGCAATGCTGAGGCTCACCTACAGTCTCGATTGGTCCTGATCTGCTGCACGTTGAGCCTCACTGTGCTTCTTACATCTTCCTACCACTGTTAATTATCATTACAATGGCTGGCCATTAGTCTACATTTGAAGTAATGTTAATATTTCACTTGTTAATTTTCTGCTTTGGCCTACATTGCGCCACTGACCACTTAAAATTTGCAAGCATGGGGGCAGCCTAGATACTTAAAGGTCCTTACACAGTACTCTGATAATTATCTACTCTGAATATAATTATTGTAACATTAACACCAGCAGATTTAAAACTATTCTTAATAAAGGGTGTTTGATTTTTTATAATTTTATTTTCTCAATCACAAGCTGTGATACCATCTGAAGTGTTATTTCTTAACACTGGCCGATGTAGAACCGTACTGAATAGCAAGATCTGCATATACAATTCGATAATTGGCAAATGTACAATTTTTGCAACATTCTGTAAAATAGAAATGAGAAAGTGTAAAGTAGATGCAAATTATGAGCATGATGATGTATGGCAAACATATTATTGGAGATGCTTTAATTGATTTATAATTATAGAGGCATACAGGTATGCATGCAGCCCCACTATGTATGCATAACAGATATACAGTATAGACAAAACACTAATCTGTTTACCCAACACAGAAAGAGGCGTATTAAGACAAAAGGCATTGATTATCTCTATATAGGGAATCTTTAAGGTATTCTCAGCAATTGAGGATTCATGCAGAGGGGAGCTTTTAAGAGATGAGATTATAGTCAGAGAGATAGTATTTGAATGTTGAATGATGAATCTGTTAAGTCGCCCTGAGCATTTTCCCTGTGTAATCAGAGATCACAAAATGCTTTGTATCACTTCAACTGAAATGGGTTCAGCTATTGTATTGTAGTAGCATGACTGATGAGTATTGTATAAGGCTATTTGTAAAAAGATATCGGTAGAGCCAGACAGCGCCTCATGTCTGTGTTGAGGTTATTTGTGACTGACTCACAGTCTGGGTATCTCTATTAAAATCAACACACACCAAATGAATTCAGTCGATTGTATCACTAAGATTTCTTGTCGACTTTAAATCCATTCTGCCTTACAAAGCCAAAAAGCAGTAGCTACATAGTTGGTCAAATCTGTTATACCATATAAAACGTATTGTGCCATAAAAATGCGTCATTATGGGGTAAAAAATAGTAAAAAGTAAAATTTTCAAGAACTAGAAAACAGAGGTAAAAACCAAACTGCAGTGACTGCACTCTGGCTAGCCAAGGCTAGCTGGTGAGATAGCCAGTTTCCTGTTATTGAAAAATCAATTTTGTAGTAGTTATTACTTAGTAATTGAGTTTGTTATGCCACATGAGCAAGGCAGTAGCTAAATCTAATGATAATGGAGAAGTAACAACCAGATAAGCTCTTCCTGCTAAAAGGTAATAAGCTTAACTAGCTTAGCAGAGTAGCAGTAACTGTCATCTCTGCAGCCTCTGACTTTATGTGATTTAATGTGGTTAAACTACCTTTAAATCACTAATCAAATAGATTTAATAAAAATGTATTCATGAAATTATAAGAAATTGTTCAAATGGACAAGAAAGCTGAAGACAAAACATATTTTGTTTACTGCGTATTCCCTGTGCCCTTAAGATTTTCCAAACATAGACTACGTTATCTAAAATGTATTTTTAGACTTTATGTAAAGTATGTGACATATGGTTAATAATCATCCCAAAAAGGCATAAAATCAGTGTTTTACACCTTATATATCTTTTAGACAGTTGGCCTTCAATCTTCAGACCCTTTTATTTTGCAACTTGTTCCTGTAGTTGCTGCCCTCTCCCTTTGTAAGGCAGTATAGAATGTATGAAAATGATATTTTACAAAACAAAACGACCAAACTTAAATCTGTGATGTACAGCCCAGCTCCATCAGCTAAATCTGAGTTTAAACCGAGCATACAGTAGTTGGAGAATGGTGAAAAATATTGGCTGCTACATATTTTGATACATATCCTGCAATAGAATTATCTTAAATTATGCACATGCCTGCACCCCTTATTCAAAAACATACAAGTTGAACATTGAACAGTCAGTGACACATCTGTTTAATAAAAGATAGTGTTGTGTAAACCCGTGACAGCTCACAGAGTATATAAGCCAGCTGTAATGTATAATGTACACCAAGCCTGGAGAAAAGACCATGTGGACAAGTGTGATAAGACATGAGAATCTAAAATCCAGGGCTCCAAACATGCACAAACATCTGTCATATTTGTAAGATACTGAGAGGTGCTTTACAGCTGTACTACAGCATAATATGCAAATAACCATCATGGCAGGGAGCACAATTTCCCCTTTAGCCTTCACTATGGCAATGGAGCTTATCATAGGGCATCAAAGTGTCTGAACAGGTGGGGAAAGGCTACAGGAAGGGCTGTGCGTCATCCCCACCACTGCCATTTGTGGACAGTATGAGTGCTTTTATAACTGTAGTACTGTGTACCAAACGGTTACCGAACAAACCAAATGATGACCTAAATATATGTCTAAAAGACAGTGTTAAGAAATGGAAGAAAAGTCCCCAAATCCTAACAGGCATTATAAGGGTTCACAGCTAACTGCTACAACACACTGAACATAAATGCACACAACATGTACCTGCTATGTGGTTGACTTATGTGTGGCGCAACTTATTAAGAATGAGATATTATATAACCCTCATTTTAGGCAACCATGCAAACCAACCATAAATGCTGCGTAAATCACCTGCGTTATGATGAAGATCCACTTGGGTCAGTTCATTTACAGACAAAGAAAGAAATAAAGAACATGTAAAGGAAAAAAGTTCAATTCAATTTAGTCACTGAAAGAAAGAAATACTGACACTTATGATGAGAAGTTAGTTCTCAGTGAATGGGTTGAGGCTGGCAAGATTTTTCACAATAATAATTTTAACAACAACTGCAGCAGCTGCAACAACAACACTATAATTATAATAATTATTATTTCTTAATTTGGTCAAAAGGGGCACTTCACTCATACAGGGCACGAGGGCAGAGGCTACTATAGCCACTAAACTCTGCATGTCCCTGGTTGAAGGCACTGAAGACAGAGAGGTTAGACCGTCCAGGTAAGTCAGAATTGCGGTACCTGAGATTTGCTCAGGAAATGGCTTGGAGTCCTCGCATCTATTCTCTGTTAGTATGTCTTTGTGTGGGAGAGATTGTGGCCCACAAGCTGTGTCCCAATTTCATACTGTATGCTAATTCTGACTGGGTGTTCACACTCGAAAAGTGGCACCATGCAGCATGCTGGAAACATGTCAGTGTACATATTTAATTTGTTGGAATTTTGACTGTGCGGTTGATGAACACTATTATCTGAAAATGCAATGCATAAAGAAAATGAAGAAGCTACTCACAAGTCTCAACAAGAGATTTAGTACTTCAGTTTAATTGGCAGTAGTGTTCAAAACTTGCAGTTACTCGTAGTTAGCATACAAGAAATGAACGTACTTTGTTTTAGACTAACTGCAAATTATAAGTAATAGTATACTGGTATTATAAAGATGAGAATTTACTGTATAAAACTTGTACCCAGTAGGGAACTGGGACACAGTCTCAGTGTAGCCTACATGAGGTGTTCAAGTGTGCAAATGTAAGATTAAAAATAATGCTAAAGACCAGTCAGGGGATAGCTCAGAGCTCAAGAGAAGCAGTTCAACAAGGATGGCATGGGGCTGACAACAGGGCACCTTTATTGGTTTGGTAATTTCATTTTTTACAACACGTTTGTAGAAATAACAAATAATGTGAATCAGTTGTTTATGAACACAGTGAGCAGTGATAAAGAAGCTGGAGAGACCCTGAGGACTGAGACAAGCAGATGAAAGAGGCCTATTAGGAAGTTTCATACCATGAAAACATAGCAGAACAGCTGAAGCAGCAACACAAGAGGCACAATAAAGTCCACACACATTCAGCAAGTCAGACTGTTCACTGAAAAGAAGGAGAGGGAAAAAAAAGATTGTTCATGGCTACACACCAAGATTCAGGTCTATAATATAAGGTCAGTTCCAGTGTGAGATGACTTTTTGCTGATTTTTCACTTTCTCTTGCTGAAGTCAATTATGACATAATTACATGCACGCACCATGACCGAGAGCATTGTAAAATCGGTTTTGGCATACCTCTTTGCCTCATTCGATTCCTAAAGCCGAAGAAAACAACTCAGAAGACATCTAATTCAGGCGGTCAAAGCAATCCATCAAAGTGAACCGGAGGCCGCAAATCACATTTTTTAAAGTTGCATCAGAACAGTAACAGGGCAGAAACTTCGGCTCCACTCAGAGTTTCATATTAACACAGGAACACCACTATGATGGAGGTGAGATAGGAGGGAGTGCCTTAGTTTGAGTTTTTTGCTTTTGTGTTTTTCTCATTTATCATTATTAATTGTTGGTTTATAATCTCATAATCCTAGGCTTTCCTCTCCAAAATGTGGTTATGCTTGATTTTACACCTTTAGACCAATTTTGGAACAGTATTTATTTCAAAATATTTACCCTGAATAACATCTAAGACAAACAAAACAAGCAAACACTGTATGTCACAAAGTAATAAAAGCTGTACAGGGAAGCAGGAAATAAGCAGAAACTCCAATCACCCTAATACTAATAATAATTTAATGAACGATATAAAAAATGCCTTACCTTGAGTAATAACAGGATGTGCACGTTATACTGCGAGGTGGGAACAGAACAGTGTCAACACTCCTGTCCTCAGATCACTCCACCTCAGTGGAAGAACCGACGAGACTTCTGCTAGACTCAAAGAATAATGTCAGACTACATTCTGTTTGTTTTATTAAATTTCTCCTTTTCAGTTACTGATCCGGCTTCAGTCTGCAGTATAGTGGTGATCAAAATTTGCTTCTGACTGGTGACATTTCCTGGTGGACGTGATGACATTTTATTTGGTGGTGAAAGCGATGTGATGATGAAAATGCTGCATTTTACATGCTGTAATTCATCAGAGAGGCAGGTTGTGTTTAAAGTGTTGCGAGTCACGGCTTGGAATCCCATATGAGTCTTTTTAATAGGTGTTTAATGTGTAATATAACTTTTGAAACTTTGCCACATTGTACTAATGTGCTTCAGTCTAAGACCATGATCAGTCCTCTCCCTCTGGATATAAGATATTTAATATATGAGACCAGTGAAATGTAAGGATCCTATTTAAGGAACCGCTTATGGCTTACAGTATGTGCTGCTCTTTGTACTTGCTGAAGCTGCACGGCTGAAAACACTACATAAGCATATAGTAGGGAGTCAGTTCAGCTCAGCTGGCAAGACCACAGCATTATCCCCATTAAGGTTCAGAGTTCACTGCCTACAATGTGTTAGTAAATTAAATACCCCATTAAAGTCCATTAAGTGGTGGAAAACCAGAAAAAATAAGATACAGTATACAATTGTTCCTTGCTAATGCTCATTGTTCTAAGGTTACTGAACAATGCCTTGTGTAAACACTCTTTTAACAAACAATAAAACATAACCTCAGATCCAAAAGCAAAGATTACGAAGCATCTAGTGCGGCACATGTGAAGATGTTTCACGTCATTGTTGTTGCTCTGCACTCAATATTGTCAAAAGTAGTGCATGGAAAGCATGTACAGTAAAGGTGTGATTTCAGCACACTCTGTCCACATAACGACAATAAAAAGATCTGACTTATTTCAAATTTAAATGACCCTACTGTTACCACTATATCGTCCAAATGAAGATAGTAAAAACATTTAATGAAGACATTTTAAAATGTGATTTTATTTGAAAAGTTCATCTTAATCAAGATCCCTACAATCCATTTCAGGGAAGGCCATTTTTTTAAACTGACATTCCCACCAGAAAGCCCACCTGTCTGGGCAGGTTTACCTCATTCAAATTAGAGAAGCTGCTGTCTAATCAAGGTCCAGAATCGTTACTCTTCTGCCTATAAGGACTGAATGAATTAAGTTTTTTGCTCCACTTCAAATTGTTTTAACATATTTTTTACACAATCAGATAAAAAACGGTTCCTAAAACACCTCCAACCATATCTGAGGCAGCAGAGGTACTGTACAGTAGAGCTATATGTAGAAGATCTAGTATGTGGGGAAATTGGATGCTGAAGTGGGTAGCAAAGCCAACTTTAAGTCTACCAGGTAAATCAATGTGTTTGTTCATTTGTGGACAGAGCTTAAAGCAAGCAGTAAAGGTTTGTCTAAGGTAGCAGTTAGAGCAGTGAGTGCCTGCTATTGCTTGCAGCAAGTTGGCTGATACAGGTACAGTGTGTCACTGACATACTGGATGTTGTAATTTGTACGTTAACTGGCATGTTTGCTGGAATACTGTTTGCAGTTTTAATTATATAGGTTGCATGCATATCTTGTCAGTAGTATTTTGGTGGTATAACTGTATGCTAGAGCACTGATTGTTGCCTTCGCCGTATAGTGATTTGCTAGTTTCTTGCAGCCCATCTACTGCTATATGGGTTTAGTTTGTATGCGGGTGAAGTGGTTCACTTTACTTTTCTGCCTTTTAATGACATCAAGTCTGTGATAGGTTATTATCAGAACTGCAGAAGTAGCCAGTTTCTTGCTATCTTGCAAAATACTTAATGAATGATATTTCAGGGCAGGGGTAGTGTGTGATAATGCAAATATTGGAAGATCTGTCGGTTAATGACGACTCAGGGAGACTTTCAAGACACTTTCGTTACCAATATGCAGAGGGAAGAGTTGGTCCGGGGGAGATCTGTTTCTAGACAGAGTAGCCGTTTGCCCTTGTGTGTCACATTATAGTGTGTTATCACGTCAAGGATAATTGGAAGTGTGGGGGGGAATACCAAGAGCGGATACTGAGGACAAAACGATGGTGAAGGAAAACGGTGAAAGCCAAGAACAATATCCAAGCTGTCTGCACAGAAGTGACACAATATGTTATACGATCGCAATTGTAAGTGCATTATAATCCCACTATAAGATCAGATGTGCAGTCTTTATGTAGGCTGGAAGGTGTGTTAAGATGGAATTCATCTTGATTCATCTCAATGTTTTGTGGGTTTTGGAAATAAGTTAATCTCTCTCTTAAGTTCAATTTCAATTAATTATCAAAAACACAACATAACCATTTATGATGTTTTTTTTACTGATGGTTGTTTAATTATAGTTAAATTGTGTTAAAATCCATCATCCTTTTAGTAATTTGTATATACCGAAACCAAACTGTAACATACATAATGTAATAGATCGGTTATTTAGTGTCACATTATTCTGGGTATTTTCATTTTTACTGCAGAAAGTTTGCATTGTCACCAAGATTAAAGAAAAAACTGGTAGAAAGCAATGAATGAACTGGACAATTATGAATGTCGACATAAAAGGACAATGTGTTTCTGGTCTCATGTTATTGTCAGGATGAACTTAAAAAGAGCTGACAAGAAGTTTAATTTTTAAAACTTGCACTTCTCATTGTTTTTTTCCCCTACACTTAGCTGTGTGCTTAATCAATATGCATGAATAAAATTAGTGCATTCTAACATGTAATTACAAAACCCTATATGTGCTTTAGGTAGCCATATAGCATGGTTATACATAGATTATTAATTAAATGATGGGAACTGGCTCTTTAAATGTTGCACTATCCCTATGAAATTGTATGCAATCCCCAGAAAATATCATTTTATATAACCACTTTGGAAGCATCCCAAATGGGAGCAACCGCTAGCAGCTTGTTATAATTGCTCTACAGGAACGGAGCAAGTTTATAACAAGCCTAAATATGTCTTCCTCACTTAAAACCTACTGGAGGCCAAAACATCCCAGGCATCAGAAAGGGAGGTAAAGCAATGTTGGAGGCCCCTGTCCAGAGCCTTGCATTGTAGATACAGACTCTCACTCCACCAGGATAACACTGCAGGATATTTGTGGAGTGTTAAAACAATAGCAGCATTGCTATGGCGCAAGAGCCACCTGGAACTGGGCCATCTAAAATTAACATAATACAGTATGACAAAACTGAAGTACCAGTGAAGCCCTGTTATAAGATCATGAAGCCTGGTAGTGGTGTTCCTTCAGGACTGGGACTCTGCCCACACGCTGTCTACGTGCATATGTGCAGAGTTGAAAGGAAACCATAAAAACCGGGCTTACGGTAAAAGAAAGAATTAACTGTTCCACATGACTGGCTCTGACAGCTCGACTGTCAATTTGGTTTAATGTAACTGGGGGAGGGGGGAGAAAATGCAGCTCAAGAAATGAAGCTTGCAAGATCCCTGCATGATGGCTAAATTCTCCCAGAGCATTTGAGGTGATGAGACAATGGCAGTGCAACACTCAGCACTATTTTTAAGATTATCTCCACCGTGGTGTTATGAAATGCAGTACAGTCTTCACTTCACAAGTCTTTGCATTGCTCCTAATGGTGGAACAACAATGCCCCCTGCTGGTTTTATCATGCGCAGCAGATCACATACAATGTTATCTACACAATGTGTATATACAGTACGCAGGCTGTGCTCAGTAAGGGAACCGTTTCTTCGCCATATGAAAGCATTAAATGATAGAATGCTCTTTTCTAACAGCTGACACAAGAGTAATTGCCAAATGAGCATAGCCGTGTCATAAAGCTATTTACTCATCATGTTTGCTTGTTTGCTTTCCTAAATGCCAGCTGGTTGTGCGCACACTTTTGGGCGTGTCTGTGTGTGTGTGCATCCATATGTTGACGGGTCATATGGTAATTTGCATTAAATCATCAACAATATAGCAACACTTTTCAAATGAAAGCCAAAACAGCATAACAGCCTAACCAGATGCAGCAAATTTGCATGTATTCGATTTCACATGGTTTGACAAGCTGTTTAATTTAACTTTTTTTTCTTTTTGTTTTGTTTTATTTTAGACTAATGCAATACTGCTGACACTGTGAGTAGCATGTAAGTTAAAAAAAATAGGTCTATAAAATGAATTTTAACGTGTAAAATTGGGTTACCCTACAGGATGTTTTTTGTGATCATTTTCTTTATTACTGATTTTATAACAAGCAGATAAAAACTGTTCCACACCGGCCCCCAACTCAGTTGTGAGAAAACCCTCCCCATTACCCACCACAAGATCTCCAAATAATTAAGTTAACACTGTCACAGAGACACTGTAATTAAACTGACATGGTTATACAGCACCTCTTGATGCACACTCAAAAATAATGTTAAATGATCAGAAACTGAAATAAAATATATAAAAACTCCATATTTTATGCAACATATTCAAATTCAAACAAAAGTAGATGAGAATATTTAATTTCTGAAATTTCTGGAATCTGGATTTTGGACACACCTTCTTTGGATATCCATCACCTTAAATCTCATAATTTAGAAGGAGAACAGACCAGATCTTGGTTGCATCCCAAAGGGTTTTCACTACCTTCCTTAATAGCCACTCATCTCCTATCATAAAGTACCTTGAAGTGGAGGAATGCAGGTAAAGAGGAAGGTAGCCAGGGAAAGTGGAGGCTGTTTTAGGTAGTTTATTTACAACTTCATCAAAAATAGATGGCTGCTACTGAGGAGATGGACGTGTACTAGCCCACAATGTGCCTTATACATGTAGGAGATCCAAGTGTGGAACAATAAAAACACAAATAAAAAAATAAAAACAACCTGAACCTGCTGCCTGTAATTATACATTTTCACACACATTTATGAGCTGGCAGTTCCCCTGCTGTGTTTTTTCATGTTTTATCGTGTCATATCTTCCCTTTAGTCACAGATAAGTGAGACAAGTGCAGCTTGTACTATCCTCCATTACCGGCACAGCAAGAAACATGGCAGCACAAACATCTTTTTTTTCTAGGTCACAGAGGAAACGAGAGATGCGTTTTAGAGCTCTAGGACACACGTCTCGTCTAGTTCTGTCCAGACAGATGCGTTCACTGTTGCCAAACCCCAACCCCAATGCAAGTCTGTTGTTCCCATTACTTTAGTCTGATCAAAGTAACCTTTCCCTGATGCTAATCACAACCAAACTGACCTTGTTCTTGCCTTAGGGAAGCTGTGAGTTAAACATGAGGCATTTGAGGTGCTTAATGACCTGCCTTACTTTTCCATGTGCATCTCTGATATGCAAATCATTGCAGCAAGGTGTTCCCAAAATCTAATCAGATCATCAGTCCTCCAGGGGAAACCTGTAGTGAAAGTATGGAGTTTCTATTCTGAATTGTTCTTGAGTTATTGTGTTCAGAAGAATGTGTCTACAGACAGACTGAGAAAACGCAGAGAGAGAGAGCAATGTAATATGTCAGAAATTAAATCGTTTTATTCTCAGTACTCTGTCGTCCAGTTTTTCAACTTCTATATCCATTTAGATGTGAAAAAGTACACGAAAAACACGCCAGCTTCGTCTAAGGTAACGTGATCTCCCCGTAGGAATGCAGGAAGGGTAGGAAGGGTTGGTGGGTCCTGTGGGTTCACTGCACAGCAAGTGACCCACAACAGACAGATGTAGTGGGTCACAGAAATAATCAGTGACACAGACAATACAGGACAAATAAGGAACAAGTAAAGAAGAAGATGTGACAGCGAATAAACTGTATGTGAAGTGGCTGGTTTCACACACTGTGAGGAGTGTTGGAGACATGTTGGATATAAGGGGCAGGGCTGAATGCAGTTTACCTACAGCAACAATATACCCCTCTGATCCTCTGATGACATAAATATAGGAAATAAAAATAACAGAAAACAAATCCATTGTAACATCGTTATTTGAGTTCACCTAAGTTATATAAGTTTTTTATGGCCATGTCAGTTATTTGTTTGTTTGTCTCTTACCAGATGTCTCAAATATAACATTTAGTGGCTTTATTTTAGGGGCCAAATAATACTTGATTCTAGTGGTGATCCAAATAAAGGATCTCTGCCATGGCACAATTATTGTACTTGTGCCAAAACTATCAACCAAACAAAGACAAGAGATATCATTTCTCTGAGAGCCCGTCTCATAAATCAAGAACATGAGGTGAAATTTAATTTGTAGAAGTCATGTCAAGCAGACCATGATTCAGCAGGTCAGAAAGGCAAGTGCAGGGTTGTGTTTTCCACTAGATGGTACTGTAGTCTCGCATTATTTCACTAGGGGCTGTAAGACGCACCATCCTTCCTATTCTTACAATGTCATCAGGGGTGCTTATGATAGAATCTTTGCCTCCCAAATAGCTAATTTATCTAATAGAAACGTGCTGTAAATAACAAATAACATAATCTACTTAAAAGAGGAAAACATTACAACCACACATATGTTACTGTGGCCAAACAAACAAGAGCTAGGTTTTGATTTTCAAGTTAAAAGACCTTGAATCAGTGAACTATAATAGTACAAACCACAATGAATGCATCGTCCTTTTCTGATTCCATTAGAGTAGATTTCTATAGCAGTGATTCCCCCCTAAGTTGGGTTCCCCCCCCAAGAGGTCACAGGATACAGTAAATCAGAAGGGTCTCGGGATGGTTGTTAAGACATGAAATAAGAAAATAAAGAATATTCTGCTATACAAATTGTGTTTATTTTTAAAGACTTTTATCTTTTCTTTTCAATCATAAAATAGTGGACAGTTCCTTCTTCAGGCTTCTAACAACTATTCAAATGACACTATCTGGAAGGGAACATCACTCTTTGGTTGAACTAGTGCTAGAAATCCATAGAGATATGCAAACTGACAAGGGGTTGTGAGTAGACATGGTTTGTGACTGAAATGTTGGGAACCATCGGTCTATTTAGGCTAGAATTATATTGCTGGTTAACAGAGAAGAATAGTATTGGTGGTATGCTTGAAGATATGGTCAATATCACATCATTTATTAAACAGAATGTTTTCTTATAAAACATCTCTATGAATACAAAGTCCTCACTTTATATGGATGCAAACACGCTTGCACTCACGGTAACCAACTTTTTTACCACATTTCTGATTTTGCCATATTTTGTCAAAAATGAATGAACACACATATTGTCCATCCATATGCTCAGTATGTTCCCAACACACGGTTCGGGGGCTTTGGCAAAAATGTGAGTGTTTGGACCATACTGAGCCAAAACATGGCTAAACACACAGCTTCCACTCTTCTATTTTCATGTTCCTCATGCACATCCATGCTATTCACGTTTTTGGCATTGATGTAAGCTGTGTATTTAGTCGTACTTTGGCACAACGGGCGTTTGGAACATAGTGAGTATACAGATGGACAGTGGAATGGATTATGCTGCAAGAGAGGTTTGGGTAGTTTCTATACATGTTTTCGTACTTCTCTATGTCAGGATATCTTGCCACCATTGAAATCTAAAGTGACCAAAGTAAAACAAGCTGACCATAGTTTAGATTTCAGGGAGAACCTAACAACAAGCTTCTAACAGCTACTTTTCAAGCTTACAGTGCAGGGGCTGAGTATTTGATACTATAAAAAATACATTTTGCATTTGGTATTACTTTAATAATATTGTCTGATGCTGTAAAAGGTGTGTTTAAATTAGTAATGTTTGTTAACAAAACAAGTCTTTAATTATATATACAGGGTTCGTACAGCTTCTTAAGAGTAAAATTCAAGCACTTTCAAGGTACCTAAACCAAAAATATCCAGACTCTCAAAGCCTTTTTCATCATATCTAAATTGTTACTATAAATGCCAGGAGACAATGAACAAATACGATGGTAGGATCGTTTCATTTGAAATCATAAAAGATTTTTGGTTTACATGAGTGATTGTGTCGATGATGAAACACCTGATTATGTTGAAAATCAAGCATTTTTCAAGGAGTATATTTAAATTCAAGCCTATTCCTAACCTTGAAAACATAACGATTAAAATTAAGCAAACTTTCAAGACTTTGTACCAACCCTGTAATATATGAATATACCTGTGATTTATACGATCAACAAAATGACTGACTGGGCCTTTAACAAGAAATTAATCCTTTTAACATGAAGTGAGTTACAGCATGCTGTCGGAGTTGCAGAGACTGGCATAGGGACCCGGCAGTTGGTTAGTGTTGATCTTGTGATATACAATGATATCGATTAGCCCCTAATAAATCTCATCATGCAAGGCTTCTTAAGCAGCGAAGGCTTCAGTGTTCTTGGGGGACACATCAAATGAATGATCACCATAAAGGGTCGGAGATGGATAATGCTGAGAGAGAACTTTGCAAGGTAATAAAGAGTCCTGGCATGAAGGAGCGAGGGACCTCAGAGCTTGAGCCTCTTGCTGTTGCTGATTCTGTATAGATTTTTCATTTGTTTAAGTAGGAGATATCATATGCAGGAAATACAACATTAGCTACCTCCAGTGAGGCTCTAATGAACAGTAATCAATCATGTCCTAAAGCTATAATACTATATCATCGTATGGTTATTTAGATATGTTGTGTAATAAATAAGCTTTAACTGAGTGATAGTGGCATGAGGCGATGATATTGCAAGTAACATTTAATGTATAGACCTTTTATTTGTATCATGTCATTATATTTGCCAAGTCAGTCAAAAATCCTTTGGCATTTTAAATGTGAACAAAGAAGCCCAGTATGTAGCAGATACATATTTAATGATTAGCACTGTCTGTGAGTTGGGGCACTTGCGCAGCTCAGGCCCTACAAAGAGATATTGACTTATTTAGCCCAGTGCATTTACAAGGGCCCATCCAATAATCTCTAAACACTTCATTAGAGATGACAAATTGCCATGTGGTTAACAATACAACTGTAAATTGCACAAGAAAAAACTCTATTGCGACAGTATGAGAGATGGTCAATGTACAGTGTTGAGGTTTTCGTGATATTAAGTCTGTATGAGGCTACAAAAAGCCTTCTCCTCTTTGCATCTCTACATAGTAAACAGGCAAATCAATGTCTTTAATGCCTGCCCTTTAATTAGGATGGGAAATGTGACATGAATTACATCAAGTCGGAATCGGATGAGTTTTTATTATGATACTAATGTAATCCGCTGGGCACTCACAATCAATTAACCAGTCATGCTCCAATCGATTCAATTTGCTGGCAAGACTCTTTTCCTTTATACAGGCTATTCATACACAATATTAGACGAGTTTTCTTCTTAAAGCTGAAAAAACAAAAAACATCAATAACACTTAATAATAATGCCTTTTTCCCAAATCTTTCACATTACAAAGGAAATGATATAATATAGTAGATGAATAATACAATCACTATGACAGCATACGTTATTTCAGAGGTAATAGGCTAAGGAATTATTACATACCACACAATATCAAAACGGGAAGTTTCCTCAGGCCAAATCAAAGCAATTACAAAATGCAGTTTTGTCTTGTGGGGATCCCTCTCTGAACTGACTCTTTTCCGTAATGAGGTTATCCTCAGTTTCTTTTCTTTTCTATCCAGAGACAGTTATATGTCTTTCCAAGATGCTACTGCTCATCCTTTTTCTACAATATAAATAAATATTCAACTTGATATAACTGCACCACTCCGCTTACTCTTTGGTTTGTTTTCACACATGAGGAAGTCAACGTTGGTGCTGCTCGGGGGCAGCAGAGTGGCCTAAGGCGAACTAAAGAGAATAAAGAGGATAATAAATAAATGAACGGTGCTTTGGCACTGAAAGGGCTTTGTTCTGTAAATTTGACAGCATGGCATAGTTGTATCAACAATCTTTTAATGTTTAAGCCACCCAGATGGTGACGCATCTCGTATTTTGATCAGTTTAGCTTGTAGATGACGGCCTTAACAATAGCCAGCAGTGTATGGCATTTGCTGTGTGAAGTGAGCCTCTGCCTTTTCCTTTAAGGTTGATGTTTCATTTCTTTTGATGTTAACAGAGGTGGTCTTTTTTTTTCAGGCGAGGTTGCCCACTTCTGCTATGAAATACATTGCAAAACCTGGCAGAGGTGTCTTTAAGCAAGGCAGATGAACTGCATGCAGAGCAGTGCGTGTCTGTGTGCAAAAGGTAATGTGGCATCTGTAACAAGCTATTTGGTCCCATATAAATGGAATCGAACAGAATCAAACTGAAGTGAAAAAGGAAATTAATGCATTAATGGGGTCTCTATTGCAGTAATGGGTTTTCATTGTTTCATGGACAAAATACTGATGTATTGCAATGTAAGTCTTTTCCTATAGATTTAAATCTCCCAAAGTGGACAAAGTGAAAATTGAGCTCTACATTAGCATTACAGCATATAAAATCAGAACATCTCGTACATAACATTTTAATGTGGCAATCAAGTGGAAGTGGGGGTGCATTGGCACCTAAATAGTTTCTGTTGTGCAAAATCTCTGGATTGCAAAGCAAGCTGCAAGGTCCCAAAATTTAAATGATTAAGTGCTACCGTGTCATCTTTCTTTCAACATCATTCTCCAATTTTGTTTTTTTTTCCCTGCAGAAAAACAAACTTTGATGGAAAAAGTTCTGTCAACAGTTATCACAATTTATATGGTAACTGCAATTTCTGATAAAGAAGCAATATGATTTTTTTTCCCCTGCCCAATTCCACTTACCATTTGTGCTATTCAATTTCAGGGAGTGAAATACCTTGACACTTTTAAGCATCCTACAGAAAAAAAGAAAAAAATAGTTGTAGGCTAACCACTCCCTCAAATTAAAAATTAAAGTGTTGCAGGCTATTCATAGTTCTGAGCTGAGAGGACAAATACTTAAACTGTCTTCAGTGAGATATTAAGACACTTAAAAATCGTTGTAATTTAGCTGCTCGATAGGAAATATATTTTAAATCCGTTAGGTTCTCATGTTACGCAGGCCTGCAGGTTACATAAATATTTAATGAGCTAATATACATGTAGATGTTCCACAGAGTTAATAAGTGAACTCAATCCAGCTGAAATGTTCTTACAGGTGTGACCTGCTCGCCGCTGGCCATCAATTTGTCTGGACTGTATAGCAGCTTGATGGAAACTGAAGGTGTTAATGGGTTTATTAGGGTTATTGTGCGCATCGTCGCATGACGTCACGCCCTCACGCGTCGCATTCCGAGCCTCCCATCATCACCAGAGTGGGAGAACAGTCCGGATCAAACGGCGTGGCTTTGTCTTTCCACCTGCTAAACGGAATGTATTTTTCCAGCTTTTGGGATGTATCTTTTAAACACGCTTAAACAGGGCTGTGACGGACAATTAAAGTTAAATGAATTCCTTTATTAAGTTGAACTGATTGGTTTAGAGTTTCACTGCGGGTGCAAAGTTTTGTCCTCAACCCCCACTGGCAGCTCCTGTGTCGGATCAGACACACCCGCGCTGTGTGGGTGACAGAGCAGCGGACAAACAGAGGAGTTGAAGGGAGCAGAGTGAAGTGGAAATGGTCTCTCTGTGTCTCACTTGGTTTTTTTTATCCCCCAAAACTCCGGCGGGTTTGCACGGTGTGGTCTTAGCTGCTGGACTCAGGTCGGGAGTTGGGATTCTCACTGTTGGATCTACAGGATGCATCATCACTTGAACTCACATAGTGTGCAACCCGAAGAAAGGCGGATCTGTCTGACAAGTTCGCTTGACATTTTCTTTTAATCCCCGAAACACCTCTTTAAACGATAATCTCCTAAAGCGCAATGATTTTAACAACTTTTGTCATTATGTTGTCCTTCCTGGGTAAGTGACGCATTCATCTGTTGAATTTCTATGTTTAGGCTATAATATATGCTGATATATGTTTTAAAACTGCACCTGTTCCTTTACAGTTCGACTCAATAAATGCAGCACACAGAGGCAGAGAGGAATAAGGCACATCCCTCTCCAAACAGCAAAACATGTTCATTTGTTTGATTTGTTCTGATTGTTAAGGCACGATTGCGAACATTCAGGGTTCAGAAAGTTTGCCTAATGCATCTTTGTGTATTATTTGGCAACAATAATTAGTTTACCTGACCACAAATCTGACTTCCTTCTTGTAACTCCCAGACTCGGTGTTCACCTTGAGGGGTGACAGCAGCTCAGCCTCCCGGTCCGTGCGCCTGGACTGCGTAAAGGCTAGTGAACAATGTCTAAAGGAGTACAGCTGCAGCACCAAGTACCGGACGATGAGGCAGTGCGTGGCGGGGAGGGAGAGCAACTTCAGTTCGGTCACCGGTCCCGAGGCGCAGGGCGAGTGCCGCAGCGCAATAGATGCCATGAAGCAGAGCCCCCTGTACAACTGCAGGTGTAGAAGAGGCATGAAGAAGGAGAAGAACTGTCTCCGGATCTTTTGGAGCATATTTCAGAGTTTACAGGGTATGCACTGATTCAGAGCAAATTATTCATCATTAGATTATTTGATTGATCAATAAGATCACTATAAAAGTAAGCTATATATTTATGGTGTAAGTATTCAGATCCTTTAACTTTGTAAAAATATCCCAATATAAGTAAAAGTCCTGCATTCCAAATTATACTTCTGTAAAAGTACAGAAATATCATCTGAACTGAGCACTTTTAGTATCTAAAGAAAAAGCACAGTGCATATTATGCAGGCAGAATGGCCCCCTACTAGTATTATAATTATCATCAATGCATTAGTGTGTATTGAGCAGTATTTCAATGCTATAGTTGGTAAATGTGTAACTATTTTACTTGATAGGTAGTTTAATCTGTAATAATGCATTTTTCTATAAACTCACTGCAAAGAAATTGTCAGATAAATGCAGTGGAGTAAAAAGGACAATATTTGCATCTGAAATGTAGTGGAGTAGAAGTCTGCAGAGGTTTAAATGGTAAATACTCCAGGAAAGTACACGCACCTCATAATTTGTATTTCAGTTAAGCAACTGAGTAAATGTACAGTTACTTTCACTGATAACATTGACGTAATCCTCCTTTTCCTAATTGTAGTAAGCAACGTTCAGAAGCCTACTGGTCTTCTTATGAATTTGAGCTGATGACATGCTCTCATAGCAAATGCATGTTGTATACAATCCCATAGTGCCACACATTCATTAAAGTGACACATGTAATGAGGCAACCTCTTCTCAGACTGTATACTTGTTTACCAAACTAGTGTTAAACCTATGAGATAGGTTAATTTTGTTACAAGTACAATTATCTCCAAGGTCAACCTTCTTCACAAGTTCTGTTGTGTAATTACATGACAACATATTCATATTTACAAAGTAAGCACTCATATATGTATCATGTGATATGAGTAATGACAATGAGTAATTACCCATTGAGTTGATATTGTTAAAGAGTATCAGATAACATCCACCCACACCACATCTACATGTTTACACGTACGTACACACACAATTTCAAGCACATATTGTTGACGATCATTTTTTCCCCATGCAGGTAATGATTTGCTGGAATATTCTCCGTATGAACCAGTCAATAGCCGGCTCTCAGATATCTTCCGCCTGGCCCCCATCATAGCTGGTAAGACGCTGCTTTTACGTTGCCGACATTCCTCAGGTTTAAGTTTTGGACACTGTGCAAAGTGAAGTCACTGCATACATAGAGCCGTTATTTCTCAGTTGTGCTTTAAACCTCGCTTAAGTCACCACATCACTGCTACAAATCTGTCACCATTTGACAACCACTCTTTTCTATTGCTGTCTGGTTTCAGGCTGCAGCTTTCAACACCCATTATCCATCACAAAAGCTTTTATCTGCCACTGTGACCCACCGTACACAAAGCAGAGTCATTTAGTATATTTTACTTTCAGCTCTCAAAGCAATGATGAGAGGTCTGCATGTTTTTCCCACTGTCACAGTACTAATGCTGGAAGTAGCATTTATGTGCTAGTTTTGAATTAATCATCCTTTTAGAGTACAGCCTGTGTTGTTTGAGGAGCTTGCAGGGACGAATGCCTAGATTAAAAGAAGTTGCTTGCTGTTAATTGTTGTGAATCTAAATGCCATACGTGTCCTCAAATGTCAATGGAGAGCAGGTGGACTTCGGAGCATACACCTAGGCAGGCCCATATTTAGATCTGCTGAGATCACACACACACACACACACACACACACACACGCACACATACACAGAGGCGCAATTAACCATCTGTCTGCGTTCAATGGCGCTGATAGAACAAGAGCTCTGTGTGTGTGTGTGTGTGTGTGTGTGTGTGTGTGTGTGTGTGACAAGTGCAGCACTCCCTGGCACTCTTCAATGTTGGGCTTTCTGGCTGGAGGAGGGCGTCTGCTGCACTGGCCAGCTACCATTTCAGTGAAAAAATGGTCATTTGATTCTCTCTCTCCCTCTCTGGCTCCCTCCTTCTCTCTCTCTCTGGCTCTCGCTGTGATTGAATCCACTTAGCGTATCACAGTGGCTCTGCTCCACACGCGATGACATAATGGTTGACTGTATTTCAAAAGGAGAGTAAAGAAAAATTTATTGGAACTCGGATTTCTCTCCTGCGCTGTAATAGTGTAAATGTGGTGCAGAGATAGGTCTAGCAATGCGAGACTAAGAAGAATTGGGAGGAAATTTAAATTGGAAAAGTGGTTAAGGATTCATGAGGCTTTCAGATAATGGGACTACTAGTAAAACAAAACAGGAATCATTAAAAGGCCAAGAAGAAAAAGCAGCTTGAAACGTTTAGGTCATTTTTTAACTACAAACTCATTTGCTTGATGTAGCTCAGATGAGACAGCAGATCCAACTGAACAAATGTGAAACGTTTTAATTTTGATTAAGATTAATTCAAATATCTCTTCTGCTGCTAATGTGCTCTTCTATCAAAGTTAGTGACTTACAATATGGATGACATGGCAATTATTAGGTTAGATATATTATAAGAAATCGCCAATGTTTATGTGAGTATGTGAGCAACATTAATCTGGCTGCAGAGATAGACCTGGAGCTTAGTAGCCAGTTTAATGTATAGCGGTGTGTAAACAGCCAAAGGGGGCTGTAAAAAAAAAAATAAATCACTTAACGGGTTAGATATCAGGAATCCATTTGCCATAAGTGACCTCATTCCTGTCTGCAACTAAGCCAGGCCTCAGGCTATCCGCAGTGTAAAATAATGCACATGTGAGTCAGTATAGAATGATCCATACTGTATCCCATGGGTCAACTGCTAAAACATGATGCTCACTACTCTGAATGGCTGAAAACCAATGCTTGTTTTCATATATATTAAATCATTTTTTATTCCAAAATAAAGTTTCAGCAAATTACATTTCATAACACATGATGGCTATGAAATGAGCAGATGCACCTACCTACTGACTTCTTTTAACCCTCGATTCCTGTTTTTGATTTAACTGGATTTTATGTAACAGCTTTACATGTACACGTTTTCCTGAGTTTTTTCATAGTATATAAAAGTGACACGACTAAACACAAATATATAGAAATCAAAAAGACTAAGAGTTTACAGCCATGTTAGCGGCCCTGTGAGGCTGTACTCAGGCACAGCAGTGTTTCGAACTAAATGCTAACGGCGGCAAGCTAACATGCTCACAATGACAATGCTAACATGCTGATGTTAAGCAAGTTCACCATGTTCACCATCTTAATTTAGCATGCTAACATTTGCTAATTAGCACTAAACACAAAGCAGAGGCTGACGAGAAGTCATTTGTTTTGCAGTAAAACCAAAAGTAAAGTATTGGACAAATTGAAATTTTTACCTGAAGATGGCGCTAGATGAAAAGTTAGGGGATCACCAAAGTGATTACAATTTATCCTGAGGGGGGGCATGAATGTCTGTACCAAATGTTGAGATATTTGAACATGATAAGTGAAAACTTTGAGGAAAAGTTAGGGGATCACCAAAGTCATGAGGATTTATCCTCCAGACACCATGAATGTCTGGACCAAATTTCATGGCAATCCATCCAATAGTTGTCAAGATATTTCACTCAAAGCCAAAAATGTCATCCTGCTGGTGGCACTAGAAGTTAAGTCAGGGGATCACCAAACTCAGTAGGATTCATCCTCTGGGGACTATGAATGTCTGTACAAAATGTCATGGCAATCAATCCAGTGGTTTTTGAGATATTTCAGTCTGGACCAAAATAGTTGACCGACCGACAGACTGACATTGCCATCCATAGAGCCATGCCACTAGCATGGCTAAAAACAGACACTGTTTTAAGTTTGCTAAGTCACTTTTACTCATTAATGGCTTCTGCACAAAGCTTCACTTATGATGTATTTATAACATTATTAATTCAAACTGAAAGGCGTGACATCCAAGCCAATAACTGCTAGAGAATAATCTCCAGGAACAGCTGAAATTAAATGCTGCGTCATTTATAAATCAATGAACAAGTGCCTTTCAGAGACGTAACCCTATGCTGACAGAGCTTCTGTACAACACACCATGTTCGTGTTCGTAATTTATGGGGTACTTGAGGCCATCAACAAGGAAAACTCAAAGTCTTTACTAAATGACACTGAGCTGAAGACAACTTCAGGCGATTTCAGATGTACCTGCATCTTTTTGGTTATGCTTCGTTGCAATGCCATAGGCTGTAGTAAAAAAAAAAAAAAAAGGAAAAAAGCAAGGATTCCTGCAGGGTATATCTTGTACAATCACATTCCCAACTCATTATATCTAAGATACTTTTTAGAGACAAGATGAACTGATTCCGCATTTCCTCAACAAGTCTGACACCAGTGGTATAAGATTACATCCTGAGAGCATCTCCTGAGTAGCACATACTGCACATTAGAAAGAGCAAGGGAATACATTCAGCCATTTCATTCTGCCTTTCAGTATGTTCTCAATGCTTCCCATTGAAAATGAAAAAGTAGTTGAAATCAGTTCTATATATTTGCATCCAGTGCTTATTTGAAAGTTAGGAATATGTCAACATAATCAGTGTTTAGTGAGCATAAATGAATATAGCCATGTCTCTATGCAGACACACCTCTTGTACTCAATTTCTATAAACTCCTGCCACTCATGTCCCCATGATGCTATAGCTTGGAACACATGTTCTTAACTGCATAAATGTTTTCAGAGTGACAAACCTCAGAAGTTCAAAAAGCCCACAATTCAGTTCAATTTACATGTAAGCAGCCACTCTGATAGAGGAAGTCCCACTAGTACTGGCCCTACCACTGAGCCCAGTCTCTTCCCTCTCCTCCCAGTCTATCCTCGTAGCTCATCAGTAGTCTTACAGAGAATCGAGTCAGTGAACAAGAGATGATGCTTGGCATGATGATTTTCCATTGCAAAGACCTCAAGAATAATTCAGTGGGGTCTAGTTGCCTGAAGCAACAGATTAATCCACTGTAGTCTTTGTCCTCTGCCAGTGGCCCGGCCTGCCTGAGAACTGTGCATATATGAACAAATCGCTCCTGCTGAACATCAGAGTGGCCATGAGTAGAAGGAACACTTTTAATCTGCTGATCCTTTTTACACAAGACTGCTTTCAGCTATATCCACGAATCATCTGAAGGCATTTCCTTTCACACACTTCTCCTTTGTTTTCGCTCTGCCCCTCTGTAACCGCAGAATAACACAATTTATTCCAACTGAGTTAACCAGAGGGAGCTCACAACCCAATAATGGACACAAGTTGTGGATTTAGAAGTTTGAAATTCACTTAGATGCTGCGTAATCAAATATGAAAACTTAAGTGGCATGAAGTGAAACAAACAAAACTTTATCCTATTTAGCAAGCTTGCTGTATTTCAGAGTTTTGCCTTCTTCATAATAGAAATAAATAGGTTTGTTTTACATAACATCAGAATATCTGAGCACTACAGGAGTTGGTGTTATTGTGGACACAATAACACCATCGTCTGTAAAATAAAATGTAATCTAAGATGTGGAATGACTACCTCCAACATGACACACCGCATTTACAGTATTGCAGAGGTATTGCATTATACTGTATGTGCGTGCAGGTGTTATTATGTCCACCCCCTGTAGAACGCAACAGAAAATGCCTTTAATTGACTTTAGAAGGGAACATGAAAAAATAAAATAAAATCACAATAGCAAAAAGCCCTTCTCCCGATATCTATACATGTCATGAAACTTGTTTGGATTTGGAAAATTGCTTGTCACTAGTTAGTGTCCATCACACTGGACTGCATTTAAATTAGAAGCAAAAGCTGTACTTTTTCAGCAGGCATTCTCAAGTACCTCAAAAACTATGTGGGAGAGATATGGCTTCGTAATTTGCTTTGTTGTACAACCAAATTGGGTGTCAAGGGGCAGCTGTCGCTCTGTAGGTAGAGTGGGTCGTCCACTAATCACAGGGTTGGCGGTTCGATCCCCAGCTCCTCCTGTCCGCACGTGGAAGTGTCCTTGGACAAGACACTGAAGCCCAAATTGCTGCCACGTGTTCGAATGAGAGGCAAATTGGCACACTGGATAAAAATGTGACTAAATTGGGTGACACAACAATAAAACAATAGATGATGTTCAGCCTGTGTGTGAAGAGACATAATGTTGGTATTTTTGTGTAGAGTGGATATGCCTTGAAATGAGGTGTAACATACCTGAAAAAGTTTGACACTTTGATTTGGCCACATCATGAAAATCAAAACTTAAACTGCCACTCTGACACATATGTATCTTATTGGAAGATGAAGGCTCAGTAAAGTGGCTTGGAGAGCAGAAATTCCTCACGAAGATGAGTGCACCTGATGTCTTAGCCATGACAAGCTGTGTGCAGGGAGCCTAGTGGATATTCAACCATGAGTGATGCAGGCAATGGCTAATCATGGCTTTGAGATAAGAAAATAAAACGCTGTAGGCTGTAGGTGACACAGGATAATGTTTTCAGTCAGCATGGAATTATTTGATGTGAGCCAACCACACTGTGCACCCATACTCACAAACACGTATGCATGCACGCACATAATCATTCCTACTGTGTGCATTATTGCTGCATGGAGACCCTCATCTACATGCATATCGCCCTGCACACAGTCCCATACAATGACAGTCACATGTTCAAACTTCAAAAATATCTCAGTGCCCCAGGCTTTCCTTACATCTCTCACATTGATTTGAACTACTAATGCTTAAAAGTAGGAAGCTAGAGAGAAGAAAGCCCCCTATATAATATTATTTAGCAACTGCTGATATTGAGACAGTGCGTACAGATATTTTTTTTTTGGCCAAGCTGAATATCACCCCTTTGATCTGAGTGGAAAACTGACTTGAAAAACAGAAAGCAAAAGTGTGTCCACATATCTTGACTCACACACTGCATCGACAGGTGCAGCCACAGCGATTCGCGCTCATACTTCCTGCTCTCTCTCCCATATCCTGCACTCACAGTAGCGCCATATGTCCAGTCATCTTAACCTTAACACAACCTTAACCTTATCTTCATAACCAGTGAGTCAAATTTGAAGGAGAAGAACTTTAAAGGGTAGTTTCGGTTCCAAATGAACCAGTTTGCTTGTCACTATGCGGATGAATGGTTCAAGTATGAACATATTATTATATGTTTTATCATATATTATATAGCAACTTCCCCAGGCGACCATTGCCACATATTGTGATAAGCGTCATCATTGCCTTGTCTGTCAGGATTTTCATTCTCAGCATATAATTTGCAATAGCATGGATTGAGGGACTTCCAATCGTCCACATGAGTCCCACAGTCCAACATCAGCATCCTTGTGAGCTTATATCAGAATCATACTGAATATGGCAGACATCCGCAGTGCTGAGGGTGTAGGGCTTCTGTTTGAATGAATACAGGATTAAGGACTGACTAGAGGATTAAATGAAGGAAAGGAATAGCTGGTGCGATAGGATCCAAGTGAGATTTTGCTAATTACGTGGGTGCACTTAATAAATGGGTCCGGTCATAAATACGGAGACATTGGGGTGGACTTAGTGATGTTGGCAGAAAGCCTGATAGAAGGCAGGGTGCCATGAAGGAGCGGGCTCTGACCACTGCTGTTTTCTTTCCATTACGGGAGATGACATAGAGGGCACTAAGTGGAGGGATAGGGTTAGAAGGATTAAGAAAAGCAGTGATACATTGTGAAGGAGGATTTTGGACCATTATCTGGACAGGATACAGAGACTCTAAAATATAGTTATTTTGTGGTTTTCAGTATTTGGGATAGTGAATTTTGAGGGAAATAAAATAGACTGTAAAATCAGGACAGGTGATATGACTAGAAAATATTGTGCATTATCTGCATAAAAAGGTGGCTTATTGATACTTAGAGATAATGTTACAGAAAGTGAATGTAAGACTAAAAATAAATATCTTGTGCAGTGGGCTTCATTGTAACCCACACTTTTGAAATGCATGTTGCCTCTAGAGCTCCATGCACACACAGCTGGCTCACAGTAATACTCTGTATTACTATAATGTGTGTTCCTTTGATATGGGAGGATTTTCATGTCAGACACAGATAAAAGGGCAATTCCATGACCACATGTTCAAAAAAAAGAAAAAGTAGAATTGAGCAAGTGCTTGGCAGAACATTATTATCCAGATCTGCTACACTGGAATGAAACCCTATAGAGAAAGGAGTTTTTCAGACCTGCTCTACTGCTTCTGACCTCACCGCCCCTGTGTTTAATGGTGGCAGCAGTCCAGGAAATTCTGTTGGTGCTCTTTATTTCAGAGATGATTAAACCATGTACGCCTGCATCCATAGACATAAGGCTCTGTGGATGTTCCTGACAGGAAACTTGGATGCTGGAAATCATGCAGCCATTTTCTCACTTTCTTTCCAGGCACACCACCTAATAAGGTCCAGACTTCACCGTCCCCCAACCTGTATTCGAGTCAAAATAAGTTTACACAATTTGGATACGCTTAAGCCCACTGTTCTGAAAGAGGGTTTTCAGCAATTACATATGAAAAATGCTAAACCTTCTCTGGCGTTTCATAAGTTAGGGCATTACAAACACTGGATGTCTCACGTTCACTGTATTAGTGAACGCAGCCCCCCAGGACACCATAATTAACCTCTTCCTTGAGATTCATATTTAACCCTACCTGGCTGGCGGTCTTTCAAAAAGTCTTTTGTATCAACCTATTAGAGGTCAGAGGGTCAGATTCCAGTGTGTGCAACACTGGCTTGTTAGCTGGTCTGCATCAATGGCAACATGGTGGCCTTGCTCAGGGCTGCAACCTAAGAAGGCTTAGTGAGATTTGTTTTTTCTTAAGCCTGTAGGTCTTTTAACAAGATATGTTATATTTTAGGAGGACATATAGGATTGCAGTTCTTGTTATGCACTGCAAGGTCAATAGACTAATGATACAAGGAACTAGAATAATGTTTAGTTAAATTAATGAACGTATACTCTAGATTTAATATGTTGACAGTATTGTAAGAATGCTTGTTCACAAATCACCTTTTTTGTAGTTGGTTGGCTTTTTCTGTGAGATCAATTTTAACATGTCTGGCATTTTTCTGCTTTTTATAGAAAAAACATGACAATACAAGATACTAAGAGGATTACAGAAACAACCAAAGATTATTTTCTAATGATTCCAATCATAGTGGTGCAACACACTAAATTAAATAGTGCAGGCAGCACAGAACAAAGCAACGGCAAATAATAACAATCTTCAACTTAGCCCTGTTTATTTAACTCATTGTCAAATGACTTAATAGCAACACAACATTTGTTGGGCAATAGAGTCACATTTCTGATCAGTGGTGCTGTTTTAGGACATGATGCTCTTCATGTACTCTTGTAGGAGATTTGAATAAAGTAATTGTTGAACTTTGCTAGATCAACAATGTCATGATTGTCCCGTGAACTTGAATGTGGTCTTAGAGACAGTGAAACATGGTTTCTACTTAAATGGCTCCTGAAACAGAGAAAATATGACCCCAGAATTAATGCAAAAATACTCCTGATAGAAAAGGTTTTCTCCTGCCGTGGGGTGTTGCGTCTATATGGAGTCACACTGTGACCTACAGCGTCAACCTTCTTACTCACACTTAGCTCAGGCCGTCTGCTGTATGCACACACACACATCCACACGTATACAACCATGTTTTAATCCAAGTCCTCAAAGTAAGAACTTTTTAATAAGTGTGTTGTAACGGAAGTAAGCATTTCTCTCTGGGTAACAGTAATTGAGGTAAAACTGTCACACCTATGGCCCAAGAGCTACAAACAGCCACTAAAGGATCACAGCCCACATCTCTAGGCACTTGTCAGATGTAAGTAATGGGTTTTGTAATATGTGATTAACTCAAGGTTCAAGAATGTATTCAGATTTAATCATGGCTCATTCTGTGGTGCATGAAAGAGTGCAGTGAGCTTCAATTCCAGCTCAAAAGGCAGAATTACAGGATTCATTCTTCCATGCCGAGGCTGAGGATACAGTTTGTGTTACTGTGCAGTAGTCAGTCGAGCAGGACGGACTTTAACTACAACAAATGAGAAAAATGAAATGAGAGAGTCATTATGTTGGCCATAGAGTGCTTTTGCTGTGATGGAAGGAAGCAAAGATGGGCGACTTGGTTTACGTAATTCAAAGCAGGGAAAATGCACTGCATCTTAGCAGGTGTTTGTACTTTCTGTTTTCTGTAAGGCTGAGGACAACAAAATCACCCTCGAATTATATGTATAAGATGCACTAATATGAGTAGTGTACTTTTGGGTAATGCTCTGAATATTAAGGGTTTGAGAGCTTTTGTCTAATTCGGAGAGATGAGAGGTCGATGTGGCTGCACATACAAGGGTTTGATCATAAATGCCAGAGCTAATGAGGTCTGAGAGGGGGATCTGATAATAACCTGAAGTACACCATTTAGCCAGAGAATTTAGAGTTCAAACGTGTAACAAAGCAATGGAGCAACTGGAGCAATAAATTGATGCAATAATTCATGATGAATCCCCTGTATAAGAAAAAAAAAAAAAAAGAAATCTACATGTATATCCACACAATTTGTATAATGTTGTGTTTGCAAATACAAGCATGATTGAGTTCAGCAAGGCTCAAAGCTCTCAAACAGTTGCTCTTTTTCAGCTTCAAACAGGCAAACAGTGAATGATGCGAATGATGCAATTCTAGCATAAAATTATGAGAAGCTGGTTTTCAATTCATAAAAAGATATCTAGTGGACATTTTTTGGACATTGTATAAAGCTTCATTCTGGCTATGACTCTGGGATAAATACTCACTTCCCATCATTTGGACAATTCATGACAATAGTGGCACAACAGCTTTTATTTTATCTTCCATAATAATTACATGATAAGATAATATTAGGACTGTGGATAGAAATGGAAATTTCTCAGGTGCAGTGTTGCCTAAGTAAACTGTTTTTTAAAATAGATGCGTAAAAATATTATAAAAAATAACATCCAGAGGTAAGGGAACCGTACAACATGGTGAAAATGATGGTGGAAATGAGGAATATGAGTGTAACATCCCTTTAAGAAATTGCACTGCAGGACAATATTTCCACATGATGCTTTTCTTTTTCTGTTTTCACTTCACTCAACTCTGAAATATTTCTCTACATTTTTGTCTCTGTCTCTTGGCAACACTGTATCCTCTCATCTAGTTCACTCACGACTTACGAGTACTGATCATTTTATGATGCGTGAAACACAATGTAACCTGTGCAAGAAAGCAATCATTCTTACGTGAGGAAATATAAAAGTGATGTGCCTCTCCTCTCTCTTAGCCGAGCCTGCATCCACAAAGGAGAACAACTGTCTGAATGCTGCCAAGGCCTGCAACCTGAATGACACGTGTAAGAAATACCGCTCAGCTTACATCAACCCCTGTACTAGCAGGGTGTCTGCGTCTGAGGTCTGCAACAAGCGCAAATGCCACAAGGCCCTGCGACAGTTCTTTGACAAGGTAATTACGCATGGTAATTTTGAGAGCTATTTGCAGCTTTTTGTGTGTGTTTGATCTTGTAGTTGCTGCTCAAACCAACAACCACATTTAGGTGTCAAATCTCTCTGTATAAGTCTTGGTTACTTATCACATTTACCTCCACTAAAAGCTGCTATTCACGCTGGGAGGCAGTGCATCTGAAGTCTCTAGGTTCACTTTTTGTCACTATTTTACCACAAGGTAATTAAAACCTGGGTCTTCTTTCGTTTCTTCCCAAAATAAAGGTTCCAAATAAATACAGCTACGGGATGCTGTTTTGCTCCTGTCCAGCGGGGGATCAGACAGCGTGTGCAGAACGCCGACGCCAAACAATTGTACCCGTCTGCTCCTATGAGGATAAAGACAAACCTAACTGTCTGTCTCTTCAGAACACATGCAAGACCAACTACATCTGCAGGTAAGAAGGCACACAGAGATCCTTAATAGGCATCATCTTTTTTCCAATTTAATTTTTCTTTTCAAATATGCAGTTCTTTATACTAGTGTTTGTTTTTACTGCCATACATAGAAAACATCATTTTCAAGATTTTTCACATCCGTCTTCAGTTGTTAAAAATGTTGCATGTGTAACAATAACTTTGTCTGTGCGTTGAAAAAGCAATTCTAATTTCTAAGAGGCACATATCACTTGCAGAGAGAGCTTCAGTAGTAATTCAGAGACGATAACTACGGTTCTAGTGCAAAGTAGAAACTGAAAACTGAACTGAACCTTCATGATGTTAATGACAGAAAGAATTAGTCCGTGATCAAAGAGGAGTTACTAACGATAACTGCAAGATATAGCGTGTACAGTAGGTTATAGTACTGTATAGGTTGTAAAACAAAAAAAAACAAAAAAAGATTGTTTTTCATTTACTGAAGGAGTTTTGCCAATGGCACTTCTTCACTTCTTCACGTTCTATACTTTTCCTTTCAAACCTCAAAACTGAATTTATATTTTCTGCACAAGAGTGTCTAAACTGGCAGCCAGGAATAGGAAACACTGATTTCTTTACGCTAGTTAGTCTGTGGCTTTAAATTACTGAACCACTACTTATGAATGTGATAAAGCACATAGCCTAGCTAGATATCTAATAACAGCATCAGGAAATTAGCATCTATAATTTGTATCTCTGTTGTTTTTAGGTCAAGGCTGGCAGACTTCATCAGCAACTGTCAGCCTGAAGCTCGCTCCAAATCTGGCTGTCTGAGGGAGAACTATGCCGACTGTCTGCTGTCTTATTCAGGTCTTATTGGTGAGTTATTCTCTGACACATTTTAAAATTGGCCTCAGAATTTGCCAGATTAATTATATAAGTGGTACCTGGACTTAAAGCTGGAATACTAATGGTATTTTTTATGATTTGCCTTGTGCCCGTGTTGTTGCTTAACAATCTATGAAAGGTGTCCTCATAGGAGAAGCTCACAAGGAATGAATAGAATCAAATTCGTAGCAGTTTTTTCAAATCAGAAACATTAATTGTCAGGCAATTTTTTCCATCAAACTTGTTTGTATTGTTTTCTAATCTTGATTTTTCTTTTGTGGTTTTCTTTCTCTTTATTAGCAGTGTGAAGCTTTTGTCAGCTTGATTAGAAGTGATGTATAAAGCTTTAATCAGATTTTGTTTTTCCAACAGAAACCCATTAAAAGTGTGGAAGTGGTGATTATTTTTCTAAAGCAGCTTCACAGAATATAAGACAGTTCTTTGAACCTAAAAGTTTTACCACTGTACCGCCATGGCCTTCTTAAGTCACACAGTTAGGGTTGGATAATTCACTTGTCCATACAGCTACACTAGTTAAAGAATGAATACAGTTCTGTATAAATCATTTCAGCTTTTTGTTAAGTAGTGTTTAAAATATAAAAGAAAGTATGTCATGAATCTGAAATAACCATAAACACACAATTGTCACATGACAACATAGACTACACATACTATGGCATTTTTATTATAAATTACATTGTTGCACAGACACTGCTTCTTTGTAGGCATGTATGCTAACCCGCAAGCTGTATAACAGTTCATTTACAGATGTTAACTAGCAAGCCAAGTATCTTGATCTTAATGTATTCTCCACAGCTGAGATTAAGGCACCAGATCAACTAAACAGCCAGACAGCTGAGATCAAAATCAATAAATTGCAAATCTGTAGGGTGTACATGACATCACAGTTCACACATCAAAGCACTGTGCAGAAAGAGTACTTGTTTCCTTTTGTTCAGTCTTTGTTCCAGCAGCAGGCGTCATCACGTAGAAAGGAAAAATGATGTCCCACTGAGTTTCGGTAATGAGATTTGAACGCAGGGCAACAGTGACCAATTGCAAACTCAACAGGCAGACATTTTAATCTGCACCGTTCATATTCTACTTCACACAGGTTACACCCTCTAATGGGGCCCCCCTGGTTTAACCACTCATCTGTCTCCGCGCACAGAAATGTGCGTGTACTTGCACAGCAAATGAGTATGAGCCTACTCAACCCCACGCTCCCTCTAAAAAGGGACCCGTTTCATTTAGCTACATCAAGATGACAAAAATGGTTTCATTTGAGTTGCTGTACAATGACGTGCCCCAGCTTGGTCACCACTGTTGACTCCCACTGGGTGGCAAGCAACAGCAGCCCTAAAAACACTTTTACTAACACTCTCCAGAGCTGCAGTTTGCCACCTTTGTTGACATCAGCAATACTTAGAATAATAACAGACAAGACCACCGGCCATGCCACATAATTAGGGGGGATACTGTACAAGTCAGTGAGGCTTATAATCATGATGCAGCAGGTTGTTGTGTCAGTGTCAAGGCAGAGGGTAGAGTTGATGGGTTCCACCACTTCTGCCAGTATAGCCTTATTAAAGGTTGAAGCCTTTGTAAAAAAAAAAAAGAATGATAGTTATGCATCATAAGCTCTCCAATGAGGTACCTTGGAATTCAATAATTTGTAAGTAAAGTCTCCCTATAATGTCGAATAAGCTCACCCTCATTGACTGACCTGAACATTCAAATTTCAGTGTGAAGAGCCTAAAGAGCGACTAAACCAAAAAGAGTCCTGTTAGAGGGTTTCAACTCTGATAATTGGACTACAGTTGCAAGGACTAACAATAGTTTTCTTCTCCTTTATGCTGCAGGTACGGTGATGACACCCAATTATGTGCGATCACTTGGTATTAGCCTGTCACCATGGTGTGACTGCAGCAGCAGCGGGAACGGCAAGCCAGACTGTGATAGATTTGCTGAGTTTTTCACCAACAATCGATGCCTACGTGAGTTCCCACGCTTAGCCATCCCGCAGAAATAAATTTCCCTTCCAACCTTGCACTATTCTTTACTGCATAAGGTGACCAGTTGTATTGTCTAGACTTTAATTGACCGTTTGAAATTATAGGCTGGCCGATAATGGCTTGAAACAGGAATAGCATGTGCATTCAAATACAATTTCTGTTACTTTGACTGCATTTCTTTTGTTTCTTCACTCGTGAGTATGAGTAGCATTCAGTGGCATTTCCAACATAGAGCAATTTTAATTGAATTGCACTGTCTTAAATTGCTTTAACAATAACTCGTGCCCAGGGATGGAAATTAGCACCAGCCACCAGCCAAATGCTGGTAGATTTCAGACACAAAATAATGATTTACTATTGAGTGGCTGGTGAATTTGAAGATTTATCTCTCAGTGATTGGTAGATGTTCACACTTTAAAAAGTTAATTTCCTGCCCTGCTCATGTCCAATTGGTTTTTACAATGATTAAGACTAGATAAATACAAAAAGGATTGTTTTTTCCCTCCACATTATATTTTGCTCATGGAAAGTTGTCTTAGATTAAATGTCAAATTAATTATGAGAAAATGACATTACATTAATTATTTTTGAAGTTTTCTCATTTCAGGCAGTTATGAAGTTCATTTTTGTACAGCTTTGTGAATCAGAGATATTACAGGCAGACAGTGCTTTTAAAAAAGACTCTTGAGAAAGGTCAAGTTCTTTTCCTACACAATTATCTAAAGTATCAATTATAAGCAGCTTTTAGTTGGACATTAACAAAATGTTTTGGGGCCATGCCACTTGCACAAAGGACATCCGCTAACTTGATAGATGTGAAGACTATATTTTTTAAAACGGGGCTCAGAGGGCATTCTGATGGATAATGCTTATTACAAGTAATTATACCATTCTACAACTGAATCAAAGTCATGACATTGGATGCATATTTTCACATATATTCGTACAGAATTTTCTCAATTGTGCTAATTTTTCCTCACATTCCATTTAATTATATACTGTCTAGTAAAACATAGATTCTGTATATGTACAGGATCAAGAATGCTACTAATTAATACACTATATTCTTGCAGGTAATGCCATCCAGGCATTTG
Organism: Macquaria ambigua; assembly: GCA_008360985.2. Classification (NCBI taxonomy): domain Eukaryota; kingdom Metazoa; phylum Chordata; class Actinopteri; order Centrarchiformes; family Percichthyidae; genus Macquaria; species Macquaria ambigua. The sequence continues at coordinate 367,897 of VMKM01000290.1, forward strand.
GCAATGGTACTGATGTTGGAGTCTGGCAACCCCAACCCCCGATTCAGCCTACTGTACTAGAGCCTAGCATCACTCGGAGGGGTAAAGGCCGAACCAACAATGCACTGGACGCACTGACAGACATAACCAAACTGGATCTTGATGGCGACTCATTATTTCACATCTGTGGGACCCTACAGGTGACGTTTTAAACGTTTCTGTGTTTGGAAATAGGCTGTATCCTTTGTTTTATGACCTACGACGCTGATGTTAAATTTCCAAATAAAAATTGCATGCCATAAAAAATAAATAAAAGCAGAGAGAGAAGTGGAAATGAAATAACAGCATAATTTTTGATAGTATTAAAAAGTAACCAACTAAATGTGTCTCTGTGAGATCTGAGAGCAGGGTTGAAAAAAACAGATTTATCCAGTTGCATTTATCTGAATTATTTAATGTATTTTTCATTTCACTCCATTATGGCTCAATATACCTGCCACAATCTAGTCGGCTCAGCAGTACATTTTACTTGACTGCATAATTTATATATGCTTACAGACAGTATAAAGTGTTATAAAACTCCAAATAATGGAGTTACCCAATTTGATTTTGTCTGGCTGCTTATACCTCCCCATTGATCTCATTAACAAAGAAACTTTATTGGTGGTATAAGGAATTCCTTGGCGAAATAAAAGAGCACCACTGCATTGAAAGGAAATTAGTTTCAATTTTCATAATAACTACTTCTCTCAATGCAGTCGTTTGTTTGCAGATACTGTCTACACTAAAAAAAACACTTCTACAAAGCTGTTTTTAAGGAAAAATAAAAGGACAAACATGAAATCCTTCCATGAATTTCCAGGCTTTTTGTCCTTGTATATTTTGAAGGCATTAGAACCCACTCAAAACTTCTGAAAGAAAGTTCCTGAATCCAAATTGAGACCTAAACATCAGGTAGATATCTATTCAGAGCTTCTGTCTGAGTGTCAGACGTCTGGCTCTGTCACCTTGATGGATCAGGGATGGTTTTATGATGGCATGCACAGAATCCCCCCTCCTGGGCAGAAAGATGAGACGTCAGTGTGGAGTCAGAGTTTCCAAAGCTGTCATGTCAAAGCTAATTGGTTGCCACAGTAACATCAGAAATGGCCCGCAGGGGTAGTGTGCCTGCTTCTCTGTGTGTGTGTGCACAGGGACACGATGTCATTGTACAGATGTACCAAATTTATTGTCCCCCAGATTGAGGTTTATGTTTACTTAAATCCCTGTTAGCTTTGTAACAACTATAGCTGGTCATGGTTAAATAATGTCAGTGCTGATTAATGGCATGAGACACAAGCTTCAATCAACATTTCTCTACTGTACCTCCTGCACTTGCACTAAACATTGCCGTTGAATGTAAATCATTAATTCAAAATAGCTGCATTCGAGCATAATTACTAATCTCACCCACCACAAAGTCCATTTAGTAGCTGTACTGGAGCTTCTGATCACATCACATGATCTTCCTCAGCAGATGACGTTTGCACAGTTAGTCATGCAATTGCAGATGTCCAAATTTGCACTTCCAGTGCAACTACTAAATTGAATTAGTGAGCTCAAGAATAAACTTTTAATTTTGAATTTTAGGTCAACATAGGTGAGAAGTCCTCAGAAGTGCCTTTTTCCTTCCTTCCTTCCTTCCTTCCTGAGCAAATTCCGTCTCCTGAGGAAGATTGTATGATATGAGTAAAAGCTCCAACACAGCTAACTGCTAAAGTGACCTTGTAGTGACATTGTTATGTCATTTACGAAGGCAGTCGTAGTTTTTCACCGTAGACCACCATTTTTTCTTGGATCTAACTCATTTAATTCAACATGTGTCTAACCATATGCATGAGCACACAAATCTCAGAGACCTCATTTGCAAACATTTCCAATGTGCAACCAGAAATGTTATAATATAATGTTATAATATAATGTTATAATAGCAGTCACAGATAATGACATGCAAATGGATATTAGTTTTGAAATATCAAATGCAAAAATCAATTCAATGTGCTGATTTTGACACCTAACGTCATCAATTGCATGTTTTGCTTAAATGTGCTTAAAGGTACCTCCAGCTCGTTTGGAACTTTTTGGCTTCACCAACACACTTCAGACCTCTGCTATTCTCCTCTGATAAAAACTATGGGGCTATATTTTTAAATGAGATGATATCACATACTTTAAGGGAGACAATCTATCATATTGGCTTTTAATAGCGATAATATGATTTATCACCAGTAAAAACATCCTCCAGGAGGAAAGACCTCCTATAGAGCAATTAATCATTCTTCTCCACAATCCTGGTTCATAGAATTCTTTCTACTTAAGAAGCAACCCGTGGAGTGTTTATTATGTTCCCAAACCACTATAGAGTCACTTTATCATTTTCTGCGCTCCATCTTTGTATCTGCGAGTGTGTGTTTGTGTGTGTGTGTGTGTGTGTGTGTGTGTGTGCAAATGCGTGTGGATATTTTTATGTGTGGCTGAAAAGGTTTGGAGCAGTCTGAGAAAAGTTTTAATGTATTAAACTGTCATAACCTTGAGCTGGCACAAACAGGAGATCTCACACAGACAAACTTTTACACAAACACACACACACACACACTCGAATCTTAAACATCTTGCTCGAGGAGGATGATTATACAAAGAGGTGCATGTAGGTCTGAACTATGGGAATTGGTGGGCACTGACTGTATTACCATAAATCTTATTGTTGTGTGTATTTTGCTGCACGACTGTGGCAGTGGGAGTTTGGCTTGATGCAGTAAGGATTTAGCTTGACCTTGTTTTATTTTGAAGACTATGCCCTTCTTTTAGCCACAATTCAACTTCCAGACCAAGGCAATTTCTTCATTCCACTACATCTGAGACCGGCTAAATGAATGAGAATGTCAAAGAAGCAGTCTGCTGTATATTTCATAGCCGGTCTGTGATCTTGACAGACAAGCAAACACAATCAAAAAAGAATGAAAGTTAATGTTTCACTGCCTTCTTTCTTATTTTCTTCCTTCCAGGCCCAAAAACTGGTGTCAAATCTAACAGTGGATACTTCTCTATGTTTGGTAAGAATCATTTTATTCTGTCCATTAAAGGTTCCTATAAGAGCCCGAACAATAGTGGATTTGTGAGGCCGATAAAGATATTGATATTACAAAAAATGTGATATTATAAAGACATATCAAATATTTTTATATGGATCCCTCAAATGTGTTTATGATTGAATATATGCACTGAGCTCAACATTTTACAGTCGAAAAATAAACTTGAAAATGCACTCTCTCAAATTGTAACCAAATTTCCAGAAAATAGGCAAAAGAAAATGCGCATTGAGATAAACAGTGGGTGGTACTAATTCTCCAGTCAGGTACCATTAAACCTTTGCAGAGGAAGAGGGCGCAACACGGTGACGTGAGTTAAAGAGTGCCAGTCAAACCTGAAATGGTGGAAAACAGTATAGAAAACATTTATGTTCATTTCATGTATTTATTTGAGGAACTTAACAGTCTCCTCATCGGTCCACACTGATATTTTCGCTATTTTTAGTCTCTTCAGTGGAGCCGAAGCTTCAGCGGTCGCTTAACGAACATTCTTCATGTACATCATGATGGGTTTACCGAGTCTGTTTCCACTGCACTTTATCACATTTTGTTTTTAAATCGCTACACCAACTTTTCCACCTCAGCCATGTGTAAAAACCTTTTTCTAGCGTTGCCACTCTGGCAGTATATCGTAACATTATCCACCCTGCCAATGTATAGTGCTCTAGATCTCACATCAAGTTTGTACAAATGTGGCCGCAATGTAATTAAAGAAGAATATTTCTGACCTGATTATCGAGGCCATCGAAATCAGAAACCTTGCTATGATTGTAGTTATACAAGGTACAAATATTGTGATCATTTACATCACAGATTCATGGTGAAGCCCACAGAAATATAAATGTATTATCCATTTCAAAATATTTAATTAACTAATTAGCTTTCCACTCATGTAACACTAACCCTGTGGTCTTTCCCTCAGAACCATCAACTGGATGAGTCCAGCGACTCAAATGCCATTGCTAGAAGCTCAGCAGCTGAACCCGCCTGCTTACACCCCTCAAGTATGCTCCTCGCGCTAGCCTTTGCTTTAACACCAATAGTATTACCGCTTGAAGGTTTCCAGCTTTTGTAGGATCTGAGGACTATGGATCAACACTCTTATCTCAAGAACTGATTCAACTCATTTTGATTTAGACATCTGCCAAAGCGTGACACCTCCATTTTTCTTGAAATGGAAATGAGCAACGCAGCATGGTAAGAAGCTGAAGCTGTTGCTGAGATATCAGCTCATTTGCCTTCCATGCCTCGTGGGGGCAATTTGGTGACTTCAAGAATCAGATTCACACTTAGGAATACTCATGTTTTGGAGTTAAACCCTGTGATCTGATAACCATGTGAATAAATTCACTTCTTTGGGACGTGTGCAATCACTGCACATTTGACTGAATGGACTGCCAATGGGCTGAACAGTGTTTTGGGGATAAAGCGGATCATTCTCTGCATAGCCGTGCTTTGATTTGTCCTGCCAATAATCTTGCTTTAGTTCAACAAAAGGAAAAGTGTTGAGCCACAACGAACAACTAACACATTTCATAGACACACTGTATGGAATATGATTCATAAAACATCTGATCTTCATTCAAAAGCCCATAACATTTTGTCAGAGTATCCTCGAAGGACATATCAGCCAGAAGAAAGTAACGATTTCCTCGTCTACATGTTCGGTACTAGGTATAGATCAGTTTTGTAGATTTATTTGATTGTTATGGTGGTTTGTGGGTTTTATCACATCGCCTCTAAAAGAACATTTTGTACATATGATACATAAAGTGTACACTCTGATACAGTATGCTGCTGTTAGCTTGTAACATATCGTCTGTAATAAGAGTCCATGTTAGTATCTGGTGACTGACTGAGGCCTCTCAGCTTTAACCAGTGTAGCTATGATTTATCAAATGTGATGATGGGGTATTGTTCTTTACTCACGTGGTTGCAGATACGACTTGTGTGATTATATTTTGATTGCAAAGTGCATAATGTTATCTTGAACAGTATTTTTCTTGAGGAATATCAAACTTATCTGTAACAGCAACAAGAACATAAAGAATTTACAAAAGTGTCTTTAATGGCTCAAACAAAGTAATGTTATTCTTCTGTTCTACTGAAAGTGAACGTGTTTTGATGGTTTCATCCAGATTCTTCGGACTGCCCCTATTTGATTTGATTTTTCACACGTTATTTTGTCTTTGTAGAGAGCAGAAGGAAAGGGGTTTGATAAATAAAGAATGTGTACATACCCACAAGTAGAGCAAATGCCAAAAGACAAAAGCCAGTGGACATTAATTGCTAGCAATTACTGATGACGCAAATGGAGGAAAAGATGAAAACACTTACATTGTTGTGTTATACTTAATGGCACCCTAATTATCAGGGACATTAAAAGAATGTACAACATAATGACAATGGACACTGAAAACGTCTTTTTAAACATCCTTGCCATTTTCAAAAACTTGTAAAATGTGTCTGCTAAAATCACTTCCATATGATCCCTGTAGACATCTAAACTAAAGCCTGTAATGATGCACTTCTTTATAGATTGTGTATCAGATGTGTTTTTTTGTTTTTTGAAAGGGTCATAAAAAACATTTGGTAAAAAAATACTAATTTGACCTATAGATATTATCAGAATAAAGTTGAAGACATCTCATATAGGAGGCCACCTTTATGTACAAGTAGACATGAAAAACATTCAAACTTGGTTATCTGTTCAGTGTTTGCCAAACAGCTGAAATAAAAAATGGTGAACAGTGACTCATGCTGGTCTCTACAATCAGCAGCACATGATACATCCTGCTTTTGGCTCATGTCATTCTTTTTCCCCCCAATAATGGTTCATCTGTTCTTTGAGCAACTAGGATGGACTCCTGTAAAGCAGGATTATAAAACAGCACCTGGCAGACAGACCACTATTGTCAGTCAGATCACATCGGTCCCGGTGCGATGTGACACAGGCAGACAAGGACGCAGCCTACAGAGGACAGACTGCTCAGTGGACAGGAGGGGGACACGTCTCGCCAAGAATATGGCCCACCTGTTTTGGCACAGTGATGGAATACTTGACCTAGAGAGAGAGCCTAAGATTTATTAGACGTGTCACAGAACCGAAAGGTCCAAAATATCCTCCTCATGTTATGCATGAGATGGAAATGACAACTGTCCATTCTGACTGATATAGGAGGGAAGTATAGTGATTGGAGGGATTCTAACACGTTACTTCTAACAAATCCTTGTGATAATACGGGACCATATAAAACATGTTTTTAGAAAATGTTAACTTTGAAAAGGAGTCCTTCAACATTTTGGGAATTCTGCATATTTGCTTTCCTGTTGGAGAGTTAGATGAGAAGATTGATACCACTCTCATATCTGCTGTAAATATACAGTAAAGCTACAGCCAACACCCGGTTAGCTCAGATTAGCACAAAGACTGGAAACAGCTAAAAATAACAATTTGACATTTTACGGGGAGTTATGTGCTGGACTATTTCTTGGCTGGGACCAGGTGCCAGCCAAACAACGGAGACTCCATGAAGTTATTGGTCGCATTAGTGAACTTTAGAGGTGCTGATAGGCTGATCTTGTTACCTTTGAACAGAGCCATGCTAGCTATTTCCCTCTGTTTCCAGTCGTTGTGCTAGGCTAAGCTAACCGGCTGTTGGCTGTACGGATATGAAAGTGGTATCAATCTTCTCATGTAACTCTAACTAACTAATTATTATTCTATTACTCTAACTAATAAGCGTATTCCCCAAATTGGCGAATTATTCCTTCAACATTTCACCTTTAATGTGAATGTGGGCGTGTAATGTGGAAAGGAGTGTTTATCTAAACATTTCCCAATTGAAGCTATCTAGCAGAATCTCCAGAGCAGGACCACACCTCAATTGCACCACTTCCGGTGTCCCATAAATACCCACCTAACCCTCTACTCCGCTTTCGCTCTCGCATACTGACGTGATACTAATCGAGGACAATATTAATATGGAAATAAAAGTCATTGTGAACATTTTTTTAATGTATTAGCTATCTCTAAAAGTCCATTGTTCATTGAAGTTAATGTTCATCTTGTGTCAGTTCATAAAAAATGGATATTAGACACGTAGTAAAGAAGGAACCTTTCTTTAACAGCCACAGCACTGTATACTCAAATTTCCAAACTCTTGTACCGCTACATGGGATTTGATTGTAGAACTATTACATTCAGAGATGTGAATGACATTACAGTTTAACTGCTGAAGTTTTAAGAATACAACTCACATAATAGTTGGCTGAAGCCTCGAGACAGGAATAGTTGTCATTAAACCTATGATAAATATTATTGCTCTCCAGGTTTACTGTTCCCTTGCCATAAAGCCCTGAGGACTGAGAGATAGTGTTTTGAGACTCCCCCTCCCACAACTATAAAACCCCTGCAGGTCTACTCAATCCGAATGTTTACCCTTGGCATAGATTAAAGGGGATACTGATAAAACAGTTCAATCATAGCAGCACTGCCTGGTAGGGATCACATCTAATTACTGCAACTTTGACCTCTCCAGGAACATTGTTTCAGCACCTCGAAACTACTCGCTGGATTCCACCTTTTCCATTAACCAGGACAGCAGCGGCAATTTCACTTTATTACTTTCTTTTGTTGTTGTGTCCAAATGTCAAGGTGCGCCAGACTGTTCACAGTAAACACTCAAATGGCATCCTCACATCTTTTCCAGACCAGTGCAGCGGCAAAGATAAGAGATAATAATAAATGCTATTCGTTGATTGCACAGTGAAGCCAAAACCATAAGCTCTATTTGACTGAAAAGATTGAAGAGACAGAACATTTTTGAAATTCCTGGATGGATTAAGAAAATAGACCAGAGTAAAGATGACAGGGCTGGAGATGACCTTTTAATGTACAGGCTGGAGACACATTAACCTGTGTTGACCTTTGATTAAATTGATAGTATGAAGTTAGTTAGTTATTAGTTTAAGGGATGTGCAACAGAATTGAAATGGCTATCTGTTGTTTTTTCAATGTTTCAGTCTATTTAAACAAATTTCAGAAAAAAAGTCCAAACCCAGAGTCCAAGGTGACATCTTCAAATGTCTTGTTTTGTCCAACCAACGGTCTAAAACCCAAACATATTCAGTTTACAATGATATAAAACAGAGAAAAAGCAGAGAATTCCTCACATTGGAGAAGCTGGAACCAGAAAATGATTGGTATTTCTGCTTAATAAATGACTTAAATTCTCAAAATGATTGATCATTTCAGCACTGCTATACAACGAACAACTAGAATGGCAAAGGAATTGAAGAAATTAGTCATTCATGGCATTATGGAAGATGACCTATTGAGATTTCATGATATGGTAAACTGATTTGACTTATCTGACATTGCGGCTACATCATACCAATAAAAATAAAGCCCTTATTGAAGAACCTGGGTCATTGTCGCACAAAACAGTGGACTGTCGTGCCACTTAGACAGCAGTTCAGCACCACGGAGAGCACCATTTCCGCAAAGGGCAACCTGGGGTGAAACTGGAGAATATGACACCAGCTGTTTTCAATCAAAGTAATGACTCTCCCACATGAGGATTTGCTCCAGCTTCCCCTTTAAATTACTGGTGGCCGTTCACTTTCCATGAGAGGGTGAGAGTCTGCAGTCTCTCCTTCCAACTAACAGCTTACCTATCTGTGTGTTTACAATGTCTTTCTTGTCTGGTCACAAATTGGCCGCTTTCAGGAAGTCCTAATCAGCTTTCTTACTGCATAATGTCATATTCGGAATCTCCTACTCCTACTACAAATGTGTTCTCTCAAGTATAACAATATATTTGACGATATTTGTGCTAAATGTGTCCCCACAATAATTATTCTTTGTTTGTCAAGAGTGACACAGATTTTATTTTAAAGGTACTATTGCTTAGAGCAGTTACGTCTGAGACCTTGACACAGTGGCTATGTCCTTCACAGAAAGGGCTGTGCGCCCAGCTGGTGGCTAATCGTTACACAAACATGATACCTTGAATGACTCTAGTTGAGTAAACCATGTGTTTTCAGGCTATTTGATCTCAGCAAGCAGACAACTCACATAGAACAGATTTATTGTGTCAAAACAAAATATGCACAGAGTTGATATTTGGCAATGTGGCTCTGACCCCGTCTATTCACCCAAGCATATACACTCAGCTCAGGACAACAGAAACTGGGGAGTGGTGATAGTAAAAGTCCTCCTCAAAGCTAAATTAGATACAGAGCCAGACACCAGCCATGTGACTGTTCTCCTGGCTAAGCAAATCAGGCAACAAGCACAATAGGCTACTGTTTCGTGAACTGAGGCGGATACATCTAAATCCAGCAATCCATCAGATATGCAGAAAACTAATAATGATTTACTTAAACATCTTCAATTGACAAAAAATGATTGTTTGGAGCAGTGTCTTCTTAAATGTTATGTAGCATTGATAAGCAGCAGATGACCATCAGAACACAGATAAAAGGTTAAGGTTGGCAATGAGTGCAGCTGAGTGATGCAGCAATGTAATCCATATAACAGGAGCTCAGCACTTTAGATGCAATTATGATATGAAAAACTGTAAGGCAAGCTGTTACATAAACCCATTAAATCAAGCTGAAATTATTTATTAATGCACTGCAGTTATGAAGTGTGTAGAGAAACTGAAGATAATGACCTACCTTATGTGACAATAGCCATGTTTGTTGCCATGAAGCCAAGAATACTACAGAGAAATAGTTATGTGTATGGGCTGTGTCAAAGACAACAAACTATTGTGCATCAATGAAGCCAATATACAATACTACCCTCTACTACAGATCTGACTTTGCAGGAAGCCAACAGACCCTACAAAACAACAGGACCAGCAAGGGGGAAATATGCTGCAATTCAGCACACAACACTCTCTATTGTAAATTTGAGTACTCATATTTCACTGTTATGTAAATCAAAATACCATAATACACCTGCCAAACAACCAAAGACAAATGAGCTCTGCCTTAAAAAGAATACCAAGCCAATACTTGCACATACTGCATGTAGGCAGCAGAATAAAAGAAGAAATTAGCCACCAGCAGATGCCAAGACACATCTGAGAAATATTGAAGAGCAGCCACATGGCATAACCTGATGTTCCCAGGCACGCAAACACAAACGGAACAGAGACAGACATCAACTCACTGTACACATACACAGAGAAGTCTTACCTTGCTGAAGGGAAGCAGCTATCCTCAAAATCTCAGCAGAGTAGTCCCAAGGTTTTCCACAGCACCAGGAAAACAGCAGCTTCCAGCTTTAAAAGCAAGTTTGTGGCTAAGAGCTAACAGGGAGTGCAACTGGAACACAGTTATTCCTCCTCAAAGCCGTCCGGAAGCGACAGGAGAGTATTTTTGGGAAGCAAACTTTAGCTACTAATGCTACATGTCCAGCGGTGAGCTCTAAGTATTTACAGCAAAGTTATGGAAGAGTTTGTAAACCAGCGGTGCAGCAGCTGGCTTAACGTTAAGGGGCAGTTTAAATAGCCCGCCTTGTTACAGGTATGTTATTCACGTTATATCGTACGTAAATAAAAGACTACCACTGTCAGCCGAGAAGATGTGGAGAATTTCTGACAGCTAAGATATCTCCCAGTTGACCAAAAGTGGTCCACAGGTATCCACTGGGGCTACCTGGCGCCAAAATGGCTGCTGCCATTGCGCTGAAGTTCATTGCAATTTAGATGCAGCCATTTAAAAAATAAGCATAGTTTCTTTGTATCTAGTTTACCTTGTTAACGAACTGCTACATATATATAACGATAAAAATGACAAATGTAGGCTATATTTTCATTTATTTGGTGCGACAACAGGTAAACTGGATATTTCCCATTCTGCAGACACGGCCTGAATGCAGCATTAACAGCTTGATTGAACGTTTTCAACTACATTTTCCTGTGCAATGTAGTTAATGTAGTTAATAAGGAACTTTTCCAAAATGTGGAAAATTGTTTTTAGCTTCAGCACACAGCATGAATTTTAAAAAAAAACACTATTTGCCCTGTCATTAAGACAAAGTCAATTTAACAACAAAACTAATAAATAAAAAAAACCTTGCAACAGATGCCTTTACATCTTCCACTTCATTCTCATGAACCAAACACCTTTTATCCAACTGACTTTCAGTCTCTGGCAAATTAGACAGAGACTGACTGTTAACATGAGAACTGGGCGTTCAGGATTGTCTCCATGAAAGTAAACTTGAGGCAATTTCTGCAGACAGTTTTTTCATAGCCACCTGACATAATAAAGACTTTGCGACAATATAGTACAGTGTATTGTAAACATTACAGTACAATCTACCCTATATGTGAGAATGAGGCCGTAAATCATTTGTTACCATGCATTGTATCACGGCACATGTCTGAAGGACTCTGTCATGTTTATTAGAGGGCCAAATTATTGCAGTGAAATAAAAGCAACCTTCTGTGCTATGGAGAAACCTTGGACAAAAGTTTGAACTTTGCAGATGTGAAAAATGCAGAATAGGGTCTTAACTTCTAAACAACATAATATTTGCCTCTAAAAACCTCCAACAAGATGTGAATTTTAATAGTTATGATGAGGTGGTAGTGGCCTCACAGATATTCGTTATATATTTCTTTTACCCTCCCCATTATATGTAAAGCACACTGATATTAATATCTCCTGAGGTTAAGGCCAGTACAGTTTGATTTACAATGTGCAGTGGCATTCAAATTCTTCCAGCAGGGGAAAAAAAAAAAATCCAACAGGATTGTACTGGATGGTCTTCTGACACACCCACCTGAATTATATTGCTGAAAGTGACAGATTAATCACCATCTCTTGGTAATGCTGGAGACGAACCAAGACAAACAGGAATAAAAATCCATACTCTTCCATCATAAGTGAATCAGGGAACTCCAGAGCTTTAATTTCTGCACAGGCCCATGATGTGGACTGAGGCAATTTGTGAACTCTTAACCTGGTATAGTCAGTGTGACTTACCAAAAACAGACTTGTATTATGTGTGACAATCATACTGTTTGTGTAGATTTATATATGTAGTGCCGTCTGGTTGTTGAATTAAGTGCATTTTGACAGCTTACACAAGAGACAAGGTCAAGGTCTCCCCTACTTTAACCAATTTAGTTTGGGAACATTTTGTAATGTTATCAAGGCAACAAGAAAGGAAACTGAATTATATGTCATATTTACAATAAGGAGGCAACGCACATTGGCACTGATACACAGTGATGTGACCAGAAGAGAAAAACATAGATAATAGCGTTTTGTTTGAGCTGCAGCTTTTCTTAAATCTTAGAATTTAGATTTCATCGTTGAATGATGAGTTCAAGTAATTACTGTAATTCATTCAGGTGCTGTTGGCGAGGAAGGCAAATGCATTTTATTTTCAAATAATGGAACTATTCCAACCTGAATAAAGGGCACATCCTAAAATATTGCTGTAATTTCTTGATTTGGTTTGTTATATTAACGCTGAATATAAGAGTTGTATACTGAAAAACATTGGTACAAAAGCCCCATGTCTTATTGTGACAAAGGGCTGTGCTTGTGTAACTATAACCAAATGTCCAACACACAGGCAGCTCACACCAGGCGTGACACACTCATACATATTATTGTTATGTTCAAAATGTCTAAATATATGTGTCAAACTGCCCAAAACATAGGAAGAAAAGAAGCCAATGCAAGCCAGACAATATGGCTATCAGGGTTTGACCAACAGTGACTCAGGTTCAGCACAGCACTCACACGTGAATATTTTCAGCACATCCCTCTCCAGTACTTAGCAGTGACCTCTGTTCGCTTGACTGTCATTTTGAAAAATAACAGCCAGTCACTCCTTGGAAACAGCCACCAGCCTGTTTGGGCAAAAGCCCTCAGAGTTCAGTGCCTTCCTGGATCTTTTTCAGACACAGGGCCAACTAGCTGGCCCTGCTGTTCACATGCAGCTATTAACAGTTTACCATGTGATCATATTCACAAGGACCTGCTCATTAAGTGTCTATATGTGAATTTAAAAGCAAACAACTTAAAACCTTGCCAGTGTCTACAATATACACATGTAGATCACATATATGCATGGTGTGCTGCATTGGATATCTGTACTGTCACCAGGTCTTCATCAGTGCTGTGACCAATAACTCGACAAACTGTTGGGATGAACATTTTTGTTTGAAACTAGGTGCTCACTGTGGGGAGAAACTGGGGAGGTTTACTGTCACACAATCTGAAATGGAACAACGACATCTACTACCCGCAGTAATTGAAAAGGGCCAAAAATAGCTAAAGTTTGTCATGTGGAAACTTCTCAGAATCTCAGCCTGTCTTTGCTCACATTCATGAATCAATAATAAGTGCTTACAAATTCTCTTTTACACTTCCTCATCCCCCCTGCTTTTTAAGCTTCAGGTTGTCTGCGCTCCGTCTTTTTGCACAAAATTGGGTAACATTATGTATCATTTTCAAAAAATATATTCTGCCTTTTCCAATACTCCAATTAATTCTATTTTGCTGAATGGACGTATTAGTAACACATGATTTGTCTTCTGTCGCTGATGGTCATCAAATGGACAGAAGACAACGTAGAAAAAAATCATAGAGAAAGACTGCACAAACAGAAAATATATTCCAAGAGACAGGTTAAGCATATTCAAACCTAAAAAACATACACTTTCTTAACATAATGGATGGCAATCTATCCTCAAGCCTCATTACTAGAATTTAGTGAGAAGTAGTCCAGATGGCATAGAGACAATACTGATTAAAAAATAAAACTGTTGGCTTTAATATTTACTGACAGTTTGCTCTTATAAGTATGTGTCCCTCACATACTTGAAAAGTATAAAGCTTCACTTTTCATCGTGTCCGTTGTCAACATCACTAAAACAGCAGGGGAGGATTCATGGCAGTCACACAGCACTTCATGTGTCGACTGGCAGCCACAAGCGCTGCAAAATGTGTACACAGCACAATGGAGCCTTAAGACCACCTGTCACCTCCAGAGCTGTCACCTCTCTTTAACATGCTAGAGGTGCACACAGGGCATCTAGATTCTCTTTTAACAGACAAACTGATGGCATGAGTTCTGGTCAAAAAAAGCCCTCTGTTCAAAGAGCATGCTTGGTACTTGAAAGAGTTTGCAGCAATGTGTTTTATTGACCCAATCCCACTGAAATTACTGTAAAAGTAATCTGAACTATAAATCTTCATAAAGGACATGCACATTAAGTATGTGCCCTTCATCTATACACTAGCACTAAATGGGTTTATCAGGTTTCGACATCAACGGCATTATGGCACACCCACATGGGTCCTTTAGGGTACCATAGTGGCTTTTCTCCAAGAGCAACTGCAAGCTAATAAGTATACTGTTGAGTATAAATGAGGATTATCCAGAGTAGCACTTTGGCAGGCTGCATCCCTTTTCTTTACATCCTCGTTCAAAAGCACACCACTGATGTTGAAGAGGGAGCACAAGCACTCTTGAAAAGTGTCGGCGCATTGAAGGACAAACCTCTTAATATCAGGCTGATCTTTAAAAGAGGCTAATACCGCGTATTTAGCCTGAGGTGCACCTGGAGGTGCAGGTGAAATCAAAATAAAGGAAAAATGTTAGTTATCAGCGTTTGTTTTGCACGTTGTCTGAAATTTCCTATATTTTAGTCTGACCTCATGTCTACTGCTTGTTCTGACTGCATGCCTGCTGAATTTCTGCATTTGGGTTTTGACTCCTGCCTGTTATCAGAAATGTTACAATACAGATTAGACGATAAACAGCTTAGAAAGAGGGTTAATTTTTGAGCAAATATCTATGCAAATATAAAATATATAAGTATATAAAACATAAAAATATTCAATCCAAAAGTCAATGTGAGCCTTTGATTGCTTTATTCCCAAATGGAACTTGAGAAAATTCTTTAATCTTTCAATTCATTAGTGAGTGTATTTTAATTCAGTCTTTTACTTGGAGTCAATTTAAAAAGGCAGTTTGGATGAATCCCTTTAAACTAACACTCTCTGAAAGTACCAGCCAAGAAAGTATTTCACCATATACATTCATACACATTTCAAAATCTTAGACAGTTTAACTTATATAGACAGTACTATGTAGAAAATACTTTTTTTGCGACTTTCAATTACTTGTGTTTACTTTATCTGTCTTTAAAAAAAACTAGCACAGGCAAAACAAAATACACCAAGATTCAGGTCTGGGTTTTGGTTTCTCTCAGACACTTTCAGAGGGAATAATTATCCTTGGCTGAGGCAATCAACCAGTGTTGAACAGTGGGCACCAGAAAGCAATCACAAATTGTAGGTTTAAGCTTCAGAAACAAAAGCACCACACAGGCAGACGCAGGAGCAGGCTGTCAGGAAATATACTGTAGAATTCAAAGTCTGTATTATAGGTACTGTATTCAAAAAGACTCCAGTGCGCAAAGATTTCCAGGTCTGTTTTTTTTTAATTTTCTGGCATGTTGTCCATCTTTAAAATACACTGAAGATTACTGATATGCAGTTTATCATCTTTTTTTCACGGTACAGTGAGACCCCGATTCCTGTGTAATGACACTGTTATAGGATTACTCTACAAACACAAAATAAAAACACATTAGCTGGCATACTATCCTTATGAAATGCATCATAATGACCACTTTGCAACAAAAAGACAATGCCCATACAGTCCTTAAAGATGCACGATTCAAAAGGAGTTGACATCAAAACAACTGATTAAAGTCAACAATAAAAATCAAGTTATATGCGCTATTACACAGGAATCTGTTAAATATCAAAACAAATCATCAACAGAAATGCTCTTTTCACAAATGTAGCAAAAGACTTACAATTTATCATAGATATAATAGTAACAGGTGACAAGGCCTAAAATAAATGATAATCTCTTGCCATTCTGTCATAAAAACCTGACAAACACATGAAATCTCAAGAGATAAGAGTGACAAAGACTCACATTTGTTCCAACAAGACACTGTATAGCTCAGCGTGGAGTTGGGGCTAAAAATGGTCGACAGCTTTTAAAATTCTGCAGATCAACATGCCCCCTCCTTAGGAGTTTGTGGAAAGCCAAGGCATTATAAAAAAGGTAACGTAACTCCTTGTACTCAAAGACGGAAAATAAAGTCATAGCTTCAGAGGACTCTTAAAAAAACGTACAAAACAAACTAGTAAACAGCCAGAGGAACATGATGTCCCTGGTCTAATTTTATTATGCAGACGTTTTTCTCCTACATGGCATCCACCCACCGCACCAATCCAAGGGCAAGTTCAAAAGCCTGATGTCCAAGATGCACAGCAAAATGAAACAAACTACAGTAAAGAATTGACCAGAACTTCAGTGTTTCTCTGCGTTACGCAACTTCTTTAACAGTGAGCATCACTGAAAAAAAAATGTAACAAATGAAACTTCCAGTTTGCTAAGAATATGCATCTAACCTTTTCTATAGTTTTGGAGTTATCCATGCTTTAGTGTGATGACTGACGATTTGTTCGTGCCTCCTCCAGTTTGCAGTCTTCACCCACATGCTGCTGGTTGGGATTGCAGTCTCGTGTCTCTGCAGCATTTGTATATGTATTCCACAGAAAATACAGACTTTAGCTTCAGCTGGGTGGATGACACATATGTACAGTAAATGCTAAAACAGAGCGATAACGCTAATTGTCAAAAGTGGTGTGACATAATACTCTAATGTCAAAACACTATCATGTGGTCACGAGGGGGGAGAGGCGGGGGTTAAAAAGAGTAGCGCATAGCTTTCCCCACAAAAAGGCAGAATGAAGTCAGTCCATACAGCGAATGAGTTAAGAGTCAGGCTTGTCATAAAAACTAAATGCTTTAGCACCATAGAATACCACTTGTGGCAAGCAAAAAGAAGAAAACCCCATAGGCAGCATTTAATGGATATCTACCAGTCATCTTTTAAACCATCTGTTGTACTTCCAACACAGAGTGAGGGAAATCAGTTAAACTTTGACATAACCCAATGTACAGACACCTTTGCTTTTCCCTCATGCTGAGCAAATGGACGATGAGGTGTCACAACATTTTTTACGACTGAAGCTTCGATAGGTGCAGATCCTCCTAATTAGTCTGTCTCTGATGTCACTGATAGCCAATAATCAGGCAGGTTCCCTCTTAGCGCAGACACAGAATTTTGCCATGATGACTGCCCCAAGCTGAAGGGCCCAGTAGGTGAAGGGGAAGTTGTTCCAGAGATTGGAGAAGGATTTCTGATCATCTGACCAGAGGTGGATTTATGCAGAGTACAGCAAAGGGGCAGGAAAGGTAAGCAGGGTTGTGCTCTTGGGACTTGGCAAGTTTCAGTGAAAACTTAAGTGGTAGCAGCTGGATGAAATCTTCAACATTTAGCAATGTCGTGTCTCTGGATAGGCCTCCAACTGGGACCTGTGGCATGTTGGAACAATATGCCCTCAGATGGTACAAAAAGGGACCCGATGGACCGACAGGTTGAGACTCAAACGCAAGTGCCTTGGTGTGCTGGAGGAAGGGCTTTTCGGTTCTTTAAAGCCTGGGACTTGTCCTTAAAATCTGTTGGTTTCGTTTGAGAAATGTCTATCAGCGCACTGGCAACGATGATGCCTAAAGGAGGGAGAAAAAAAATGTGAAAAACGGGCAACAAATTGCTTCATTCCGTTAAAAAAAAACGAATATATTTTACAGGTGTGTCTCTAATATTTCAAACACACAAACATCCTCATGGATTTTGAGGAGGTAATTCACCCAACACATAAGTAGCAAATTCCGATGTGCATTCTGGCTGATAAGTATATTGCAAAGTGGATACATTTGAATCAAAATGAGAAAAAATGCTAACAATTGTTATGGTTTGTG
Organism: Macquaria ambigua; assembly: GCA_008360985.2. NCBI lineage: Eukaryota > Metazoa > Chordata > Actinopteri > Centrarchiformes > Percichthyidae > Macquaria > Macquaria ambigua. The sequence goes on from VMKM01000290.1 coordinate 385,894, forward strand.
TTACCTGACTGTCCAGGTGGAGGTAAGCCTGAGGGCCCAGAGGGCAGGCGCACGAGGACAGTCAACACAGCAGCTTTCCCTCCTGAACACGGCTCCATCGCAACGGGTTTAGGTGCACCCTGAGAAGAGAGATACAGCAAAACAAAAAAAAAACATTTTTAACACAATTTTCAGGACAACTATGAAAGAAAGTTAAAATTTACTTTCCAAACTTTGGATTTTAGAGTAAAAAAATTGGACCATGAAAAGTATCCTGTATCCTGCACAGACAACACCAATAACAGTAATGACGGACAGAATGCATGGTAAAATTGATTGGTACAAGAACCCAGGACCTCTTGGTTGGCAGACCTCTGCTTTACCAACCAAGCTTAAATCCAAGTGATGTGACAGTCACACTTGGAAAGTCTTGATAGTTGTTTTCTGCAATGGCACATGTGCTGCTGAATCTTCTTTTTTGGGACTTTAACGGCCACTGATATTAGCTGCTGTAGTTGCTGCATTTAAGACAAGACACCCTCCTCCCGAGACAAACGGTTCGATTGGTCACACAACAAAAGCACTAGTGTGTGTCCCTGTCAGACAGTCCACGTGTCGAGGCAATGACCTACCCTCGGAGTTAATGGCCAAAACTGCTTGTCTCAAGCGTGAAAAACATGTCATCCCGATAATGAATGTCAAGGGTTTCACAGCATGTTTTGGATGAGGGGAATAATAACATGTCTGAATGGAATTGACTTTTTTTCCCTCTGTGTCTGGCTGAATTTAAAATGGAGATGAGAGAGTCAGCAGAGGCAAAATGGTACAAAAGCAGGGATGCGCAAGCACATGCATTAAAACATGAGAGAATGGGGAGTGGGATGCACTAATTTGTATTAATATGTTCCACTGGAATTTGTTGTATTTTTCACCCTGTGCAAACAGCAAAAAAGAAAACACTGCAATGTGGAGGCCTTTAACCAAAGGTAAGTGCAGTTTTGTTTCCTATGAAGCATGCAGTGTAATTCCCCATGCAACCTCCAATTACGTTTGCCATTTCAAATTCCATAGTTCACAACTACTGTAAGTTTCTTAGTGACACTGAAGGCGTTAAAAAAGCCATTTAACATGTCAAATATCTTGAAAACTTCTTAAAAGAAAACATCAAACTGAAACTGAAATCAACCGAAAGAAAGAACTGGTTCCAAAAGAATCAAATATGTCCAGGAATTTAATAATATATCATTTCATAGCTACCAATAGTAACTAGCCAACACTACACTTAGCCTTAGCTATTTTGTATTATAATAACATGGCTATTGTATTAGCATGTTTGTCATGCAATCAGAAAAACTAGCCATAAGCTTGTTCACAACCCGTTTGGGATCTTTAGCTTACTGGGATTTTACTTTTCCTTACTTGTGAATTTTAGCTTACTGACACTGAAAAAGGAGGGAAAAGTATAAATGGTTTGTCCAGATACAGGAGCTAACTGAAGGTGAAGCTAATGACTAGTTAGCTTAACAATGAACTAGCTCTGTAGTCAAAGGAGTAAATGTTTTCACCCATTTTGTGAAGCCTTTTAGTGCACAAACATGGCAAACTAACAAACACGCAATTGAATGTTGATTCTAAGTTGGTACTGGATTTGTCCTTCATCAAAAGAGAGCCCTCTTTGCAGAATTCATATCATTTGCTGAGGTTATGAATGCTGTCAACATTGGCCCGGGTTGGGACTACTAATCAGCTGGAACTAACACAGAGGGACAGAAAGATGAGGAGAATGGAGAGCAGGACAAAGGTGAAGAAATTAAAAAAAAAGAAATGGAAGGGTAGACCAGAGTGCAAACAGAAAGTACATTAAATGTGACGGACACAAACTCAAATTGTTAATCAGTCGATAAACTGTTCTAGGAAGCCCAACATTTCTACAGTTTTTCTCAGGCCATATAACTAACATATACTTAGCTTCAAAACTAATTTACATGAAACCCTGGATCAACTGCAAGGACAACCTAGGGACATTCATTTGTCCAGGGGGCCTCAAGTATGTTCAAGACTGCACATCGAGTCAAGTTGCCTCTAGCCTACAATTATACTACATTTAATGCTTCTGAACGCAAGCACAAAGAGGCTAAAATTCAATTTCAAACACGAGAGTCATACTGTACATAAGCGACATGTTTCTGTATTGCAGGCAGGCTGGAGACTGACAGATTTTTTAAGTGCATTGTTACTCCACCCAATTACGCCACACGATCAGAACACAATATTCTCATGCATTTTTTCAGGTACATTCATGATCGAGAGGCACATATTAGATTAGATCTACCGCTGACATACAAGGGCAATTAAATTGCAAGCCACTTCATGACCATTGAAGTGATTCTGCTAATGAATAGCTATATAAGCCACATTCATGCAAGGGAGCCACTTTGGTTCAGGTTATCCCCTGACTTTTCTTCTAGCGCCACCATGAAGTCGACATTTATGGCTTTGAGTGAAACAACTATTAGATGGATTGCCATGAACTTTGGTGACATTCATGGTCCCCTCAGGATGAACTGTTAACTTTAGTGATCCTGATTTTTCATCTAGCGCCATCATCTGGTCAAAATTTTAATTAGTCCAATACTAAAATAATTTGTTTAATACTAATGGTATTCCCATCGGCCTCAGCTGTAGTTCGTGTTTAGTGCTACTTAGCAAACGTTAGCATGCTCACAAGCTAAACTAAGATGTCTTAGCATTTAGCTCAGTACAACCTCACAAAGTCGCCAGCATGGATGTAGACTCTTTAGTCTTGTTAACCTAGAAACATACTCTATGAAAATGGTTTTATGTTTAGCTCATATTCAATCAGACATTTACTATTTGATACATGTGCCGCCTGCTTGTTTACTCTCTTTGGTGCCATGTTACTCTGCACACAGCTCTTTGCTCCGTGTACCAGTCACCAGGCAAGCTATGGACTCTGTTTAAACGTATTACCCTGTACATACCCAGTGACAGGTGCAGTGAAGAGCATGAGTAAGGGCTCTACTTTACAGCACTGGATAAACCCATGAACTCTGTTTACATTAAAGGACCCATTGCTTACACATCCTGTCTGCACTGCCACCCCAAACGTAACTGCTGAACCTTGGACTGCACATAAATACCACCATCACCTCAGGTTTGACTGCTCTGTTTACACTACCGTACTGCACTGTTAATCTGTACATATTTCTTAATTTACACGCTATACATAAAGTTGATAATATCACTAGTATTGGTATCAATATAAATGTTGGTAGTATTATTAGTAGAGGTATTATAACTTGTAACTAAGAGGCAAATAATGCCTTCTTGAAATGCTGTCTGTCGATTAAATGACCAAATGATGACTATCTTTAGAGTGTGCAATTCCACATTACATTGTTTGTTGTGCTGTTTTTGGAATGACACTGAACTACGTAAGTGCTGTCACACCAGTGCCGTGATTTTTGCCATTAAAGCACAAATAACACATTTGGGTTTGTGTGAAAGGCAGCAATAATAGCAAAGTTGAACCACCTTCTTTCTTCTTGCTCTCTCTCATTTCTTCTGTGAAATGCTTATATTAATCTGGGATAACGGAAGTATTCCTACAATGCAGAGGAAAATAAAAACATTAATAAATCATTTCATTCCATTTCAATCACGGGCTTGCCTTTTCTATCAAGGCTTTTTAAAATTGCGGTGTCCATTTTCATATCTTCCAAAAAAAGTTTATACAGCCTGCATTTCTACTATGCATTAATCAGGCAAGAGGACTGAATTACGGTCATTCATAACCATCCAAGCACATAAACATGCATACACACACACACACACACACAATGTATCTGCTTTGCTTTCCCCTGCTGACAGCTGTCATCCATCATACTAGCTGTCCGTTAGTGGTTCCATATGTTGAATGCCAGCCATAGTGAATAGAGACATCTGTGACACCGAGGCCTAGGCCTGCAGTGTTTGGGCCCCATTGGCTCTCTGTCCAACAGCTGCTGACATCTTGGTCACTAAAAGCAATGTCCATCTCTTGGGGGTTGAAACCGAGAAAAAAAAATGAAAAATGGAGGAAATGGGCACAAAAGCTGTTTTCATTTTCTCTCAGACCAGCTGGAGGGTCTGCAAAGATTTAGTGACAGTGAGAGGGTACTAACTAATGCAGTGAGATAAGTGCTGACAGTACAATCACAGAATAAGGTCTTAAATGTTTCCGTGTGTTGGAATGGGTGTGAGGGGTCATTTTGGCACTGCAGGCTTCTGTGTCTTGTTTCCTGTAGAAGCTGCATCAGCTATTAGTGTGGTTATGATATTCAAAAATGTACTCTTTGTCACTGAAATAGTACATTTTAGGAAAACTTCAAGACTTCCAAACTGACCTGTACTGCATGCAGATCTTGCATTATGTGCTTGTATATATGTTTACGTTATCTATACAATTTGTTCTTGTCTGCATTAACTCAGTGAATGAGTGGGTCCGAGTTAAAAGTACAAACAGAGCTGGTGAAACAAATAGGAAGCCAGTGATGCTAGGCGTGGCATCAGTGTCCTCTTTGACATCAACAAATATTTCCAAGAGCTAAGTGGTGCCAGATGCTGACCAATTAACCTTTATAAAAGAGAATTAGGCTCGTTTCATATGGTTCACCTTCAGCTGGTGCCAAGCCATGCGATGGAGCTGTATGTGGTCCAACACGTGCATTCGCACATTTGAAACCACGTAGATTAGATTTTTCTCAAGGAATGAGTCCAAAATACGCTGACATATTTAAAAAGCTGGCAAAAGCTACTTGAGTATGATAATGTGCTTCCATATATACAAATATATCAGTTACAGACATACAGTATCTCCTTAATGCAAATCATTTTAAACCCTGGAAGCTTAAAATAGAATACAATTCTTATTATAGTAAGAAACACCCAAGAAAAGGTACAAGTCAGTGTTTGAATAAATAGCACAGCAGTTGCAAACTATCACAACTGCTACAGCGACTGCATGAGTGGCCACAAGAGCTCTGAAACATATTTTCAACATAGAAATGTGTATTATGTATTATTAGCATAGTTATTCTTCTTTTGTTTCCCTGCAAGGTACATTTTATGATCTTTCAGGAAGTGTAGACGATGTTCATGCTGGATTTGGCTACCGCACGTCTGGAATTAACATCTCATCAGACACTAAGGCTGTGCTGCTGGAATGGAAATGATTAACAAAACAGCACTTAATTAACTTCAGTATTATTAAGATCCTTGTCATGTATACTTTTTTCTTAAAAGGCATTTAAGCAATGTATTTTTGTTTTGGGCAAGAGACTTTTTTGTTTGTACCCTTGCACACTTAATTTACAGTGTACCATATGTTTTGGTAGGTGCCACTAAAAAAATCAACATGTAAGTTTCTAACCCAAATTTCTGTGAAATAAATTAAGGACACAGTTATTTCCAAAACAACAAAGTTCTCAAGTGTTTTCTGTAGCAATACGTTTATAGTAACTTCCTTAAAAGCTGTATGGACATCTAAGTGAAATTGAAAGTCAAGCATGCATAGGTTCATTCTGCATCTTGAAAGGGTTGAGAAACAGGAGACCGAAGATGTGTTCTTTTTCCAGTTATCATTTCCAAAACAGCTTGGGACATTGTTTACAGCAATACTCTCCAGTGGATGCAAAGCCTCTACCATAATGCGCTCTATAACAAGAACACTGTCTAGGGGAGGGCTGGAATAAATTATTAAATAACAGACGGACACACACGTCCCACTGACTAGTATGTAATCAACATTTTACTTTACTCATAGTAAAGCAGTGGTTTCCAACACTATTCAGATTCAGATTGTACCTCACTGCTTTAAGAGTGCAACAATAAAGTGCACTCAGAGAGCTAAGAAGCAGTTTTCTCCTCTTTTGTTCTTTACATTGCCCTTCACAATACCATAATGCACGGTGAGTACCACTCAGTGCTACACTAATAGCTAATGTAGTGCCTCTTTGCTGGTTGCCACAGTGATTTTATTTCTCTCAGCAGCAGGTGACACTGAGATGGCCATGGCTGAGGAAACACTGCTGGTCCTCCAATGTCAATTTGAGGATGTAGCTCCCCATACTGCTTTAAGCTACGCTTTTATCTCATGTGGCATCGAGTCCTAGACTGTGCTTAGTGCCAGACCTCTTCTGTATTTTGTATTTGTATTTGTATTCACATCATAGGAATAAAGGGGATGAAGTAGCAACTGGGAAGTACAGAAAACTTCAGACGCATGTGAGCATGCAGGTTATAATACCAAATTAATCAAAATCCAACAAGCAGCATGTTCCTGGTGAACAACCCCGAGAGGACAAATTAGACAAAATGAAAACATGTAGTAAAATAAACACTGTAGGACAGAGAACAATAATAAAATGTTCCAAAAACCATCCTGACGTCACCGTTTTATTATTAGAGCAATCCCTTTAGTAGAAAATGAAAAAATCTTTTAAAAAACTTAAGAAAAATCTATATAAATCTTGGCCTCATGACATCACTTCATATAAAACATGGTGGTTTTTTTTGTTTGTTTTTTTACATCGATTGAAAAATGTCAGCAAGTGTGTAGCCCTGATTGCAGAGGACAATTCATATAAAGAAGGAGGACATGGCAAGAAAGGACTATCACCGGCAGATTTCGCATCGATATGGGGAGTGGATAAAAGGCTGACATATTGCGAGTAGAATGCATGAGCTGGTTGAGTACGGCACAATAAGGTTATAATTATGAAGCACTATAAAACTATGTGATATGCTGTATGTCAGTAGAAGCACTTACACATCTAAGCTTGCTCGCATCAGATGCCTGTGCAAAGATGACGAAATGGGGGTTACATGGTCAAACTGTTTGGTGCTTGTCAGGACATTTTGTTTCAACATTTGATGGTGGAATTTGAGAACAGGACATTACGATAATCAAAAATGAGAGAAATGCACAAACTAAGGTTTCAGTGTAAGCCACGAGTATGAAAGACTCTTGCAAGATGTTACAGGAATGCAGCTGTAGTTACACTGCAACTCTCTTTGATTTCTTTAATGTATTGGCAAAAATGTGATAATTATTTGTGTGTAAGCAAGCGAGCAGTACTCACATCAACCACAGGCTGCAACAGTTCTGTTTGTTCTCCCCTGGCATCCAGTGCAACAGCAACTGAGGCAAATGGACGACTGGCCATCTGCTGACGCTCCCTCATCAGTTGCTGTAATACCAAACACAGATGACAGATGAGCAAAACACAGAACATAGTCCAATCAAACAACAGATAAATATAGAAAGAAGTGAGAAATATGCTCTACTGCAATAATAATATATGAATACATACAGTACATATTTATTATACATACATTATTTACATGTCATGTGCACCGTAAATGTACAAACCCTGAAAAACCCTGAAAGACAATTTAAAAAACACCCATGCCCTAACCACATGGGGAATTACTTTGTGCCCTACATTACTCACTGAGCCCCAACTTTATTTGAGGATTTCCAGTTGTGTGATCTTTCTTTTTGTATGTAATATAATAGAATTGAATGGAATAAAGAACAGTTTTTTATATTTTTTGCAATTTAAAATATTTTGTCCATTCCATTCACATACACAAAGTACCAAAATATTATTTTTTATTATATATTATCTATTTTTTTTAATATGATGGAAATTACAGTAATACGACAGCACTATAAACAATCACCACTACAAATACTAGGAATAGGAATAGACTTGAACCTAGACAAATTCAGTATATATTAACATTCAAAACTGAAAACTATCAATTCATTCACCTATATTCATTCATTTGATCACAGCAGCCTGCAACATGATATTTACTGTAATTTATTTTCCACATACAGTATACCACCACAGAAAAACATACAAATTCTCTCAAATGTTCTTTCTCTCTGAAATACTGTGTTTAGGTTACTGCCCTGGAATGACACCATTTGTGTTGCTTAGACTGAACAGCTTCTCTTGTTCCCCACTAATCAATAGTGTAAAACAACTAGCGCCACACTTTCATCAGCAACGCAGTGCCTGATCAATATCGAAACAGGCCACCATTTTAGCGCCAAGGACATCACTGATTGGTATTGGATTTGTGATGAGCTTAAGTGTGCTGCATTAAGATCTAATTGTACTTCAGATTACTAAGCACATCAAGCGGTTGTGATGATTGGCCTCATAACCTGCCCTTCCTTAGCACTTCTCTGAAGCTCAATAAATATGGTCTATGTGCTCAACATGAGCACAAACAATTTAATACAAAAGTAATACTAATACACTTTACATAGTACATATGTAAAAACTCTAAAATTGAATTTTACACAAGGGCAAAAGGAATTAATTAAACAGTGTTTAACTGCTCAAACATTAGCATGTCTGGCTAACTAGCTTACTACCTAGCAATAGTAACCCAGAGTTACTTCCAACGCCAAGAAGCATTTTATAAGCGAACTACATTTTGTGGTGTTACAGATTACAATTAAAAAAAGCCCTGTTCACGATAGCAGATCAACTGTGTGCTAATGCCCCACTGTGTGGAAGCCTGTCCTGGTAATATGTGGAGGCTAGCGTTAGTTAAATCTAACCTCTGTATTGCTTGTCCAAGAAAATAAGCAAAGCAGGCAAGCAGGGTTACGTAAGAATGAAATAATTGTACATTTTTCTTCATCATACTTTTATTTCCCTGTCTTATACATAGGATATGGTGAGGTTAAGAACCCTTTTATAGGAGTCTCGTTTTAAAATATGTCAGCTGGAGACATTAAACAGTCAGCCGGAGTGATTTCAACTCATGGAGCTAACTAGCTTAAGAAGCTAGCTAGGCATAGCATGGGAAGCTTGACAGGCATAGCAACAGTAACGAAGGGGGTGGGGCTAAGCGAACAGTCAATTGCCCAGAAAACAGAAGTGAAGCTTAACTAAAAATAAAATGAAATGCTACAATAGTAGGAAGTAAGTTCACTTGGTCAAATAAGGTTTAAAATGAAAGATTGACGTATTCATTTTATGGTCTAATGAGACAACTCTTCAGCTCATGCTACAAAAGAAGAAGAAAATCTATAATTTTTCAAGCACACTACACTGTTTAAGCACTTTCCAATTATCTCACATTATCCCTTTAATAAAACTGTGTGCCTGTTTGGGTCAACTGTATGGGAGCGTTGAGTTCTCTGGTGGTCTCATTCCTGAATAGGAATTTGTCCTTGGTGTAGTAATGAACCCTAAGATTCTTGTGTCCAGACCCCCACCCTCACTCGCTCTGAATATAATTAAGTATTCATTAGTCTGGCTAGTAATTGGCAAAAATTCAGATGAGGTCTGGAGAGGTTGATAGCATTGTACAAACGAAGAAGTGAAAAAAAAAAAAAAAAAAAAAAAGGATTCTGTAGGAGACGCTTTGAATCAACGTCTTGGGGTATTAAGACTCCTTCTATATGACAGGTTTACAAAAAGAGTATGTCAGAGCAGTGTACAGTGCCCTCCAGAATTATTGGCACCCTTAGTGAATATGAGCAAAACTGGCTATGAAAAAAATGTCTTTGTTTATCCTCATGATCTTTCATTCAAAATATTCACAAAAATCGAAACTTTAATTGAAGTAACATAACTGAAAGAAACATTAAATTCTTATCATGAAACAAATATTTTTCTCAAAAATACGTGTGTCACAATTATTGGCACCCATCATTTAATATTTTGTGCAGCCTCCCTTTGCCAAGATAACAGCTCCGAGTCTTCTCCTATAATGTGTGATGAGGTTGGTGAACACATGGCACGGGATCTGAGACCATTCCTCCATACAGAATCTCTCCAGATCCTTCAGATTCCGAGGTCGACGCTTGTGGACCCTCCTCTTCAGCTCATCCCACAGATTTTCTATGGGGTTTAGGTCGGGGGGATGTGATGGCCATGGCAAAACCTTTATTCTGTGGTCTGTGAACCATTTTTGTGTAGATTTTGAGGTGTGCTTTGGATCATTGTCCTGCTGGAAGGTCCAACCACAGCCCATTTTAAGCTTCCTGGCAGAGGTTGTTAGGTTTTCATTTAATATCTGCTGGTATTTGATGGAGTCCATGATACCATGTATCCTAACAAGATGTCCAGGGCCTTTGGAAGAAAAACAGCCCCACAACATCAAAGATCCGCCACCATACTTCACAGTGGGTAAGAGGTGCTTTTCTGTATGGCTATCTTTCTGTCTACGCCAAACCCACCTTTGATGTTTGTTACCAAAAAGCTCTATTTTGGTCTCATCTGACCATATAACCCGGTTCCATTGAAAGCTCCAGTAACGTTTGGCAAACTGTAGGCGCTTTAGTTTGTTGTTGATTGACAGCAGAGGCTTTTTTCTGGCAACCCTCCCAAACAACTTGTGGTGACGGTAGTTTTGGAGACTTTCTGACCCCAAGACTCAACTAACCTCTGCAATTCTCCAGCTGTAATCCTTGGAGATTCTTTTTCCAGTCGAACCATCCTCCTCACGGTGCGTGGGGTCAATGTACACACACGTCCTCTTCCAGGCTGATTCTTTACATCTCCTGTCGCTTTAAACTTGTTAATTATTGCCCTGATAGTGGAAATGGGTATTTTCAACTGTTTAGAAATGTTCTTATATCCATTTCCTGATTTGTGCAGCTCAACAACTTTTCGTCACACATCGTCACTGTGTTCTCGGGTCTTTCCCATTGTGATGAATGACTAAGGAAATTTGGCCTGTGTCACCTCATATTTATACCCCAGTGAAACAGGAAGTCATGGTTGACCATTTAAGAGCTCCTAATCAAACAGGTGAACTTAAAAATGTAAAACATGACTGGAAATATACTTCAGTTAGATTTTAATGATAAGATTTTCTAGGGGTGCCAATAATTGTGGCACGCATGTTTTGGAGAAAAATATTTATTTAATGTCAACATTTTTTTTTCTTTCAATAATTTTACTTCAATGGAAAGGTAAGATTTTTGTGAATATTTTGGGTGAAAGACCAAGAGGATAAACAATAAAGACATTTTTTTCATAGCCTGTTTTGCTCATATTCACTAAGGGTGCCAATAATTCTGGAGGGCACTGTATTAATTGTTTTGTTATTGTTCTGTTGAGGGTGTACACAGGAAAACATTAAAAGTGATGGTGGTATTCAATTAATATGTCAAATATGTTGGGAGCTAACAGCGACTCATTACTAATACTTGCACAGGCAGTTCTTCAACCACAGCCTCAATCATCTGCGGCTTTTCGCAGCGATTCAATTAAACCTCACACAGGCTCACAAAACATCATGTTCTCAAACACAGCTGATGATTAATACACTTTTAAAATGAATGCACTCTAACCAGTCTGAAACACCTGAAATGGCAAACAACAACGTGACGAAATGCATTTAATTTTCCTTTTCTCGTTAATATACAAGAGTGATATTTATTTTAATAATTACAGATGACATTCACTGTGGACAATTCCTTATTCATAATGTGTTGAATTCAATGTGGCTCTGCTGGGCCATGTGCATACCATATATCTGCCTGGGTTGCACAACATGTTTGTCAAATGCCCCGTCTTTCCCCTCTCTAATGTGTCTATCAAATGAAAGCAAACAACACGCAAAAATGTTAAAAATGAGAAATATGGTCAGCGTGTTTTATACGTTCTGTGTATCATAAATAATGTGTCAATGCGGCCCATGTTGAAGCATTCCTTTACAGACTAGCCTTCACTGTTGTACAGACTCACTGAGTTCAGGTCAGTTCAGTGTACAAACTGCTTTGCTGAATCACTCTGAAAACATTCCCTGGGGGACGTAAAGCTGAGAAAATACAGCCATGTGAAATTGAGATTGATCACCTGATTGATTTTTCTTTTTGCGGCTCTGATTTTTTAAATCTGAGGGCCCATGTTAGATTGTTGTACATCTCTACTATTAAACATCAAACCTACAGATTTGAGCTGCTGGGCCACTGCAGGTCAAAATGAGAAATTTTGCCCTTTTCGAAAAGATAAAAGCAGGATGGAGGGCCCGGAGGGGTTGTTGCAAAACAAGAAAACAGCTCACGGCTTATTATGGTTGCCAACACAAAAGCTTCAAATCCAACAACATTCATCCTAAATGTCAGATAGCAGTAATGTTATTTATCATGTTGCAGAATTCATTTAAAGCAACAAAGCACAAGAAGTGAGCAGAAGCAAAGTCAGGGAATGCTAACGCTTTGCTCTGTGTCCGGCACACTTATCAAAAATGTGCTGGGAATACAATCAAAAGGGCCAGTACAATACCAGAGAGGTTCTAGAAATGAATACTAAGTTAATAACAAAAGGCAGGAGTGAACTATATAAAACCAAAGAACGTTTGTGCAATGACGGACTGATTTTGTCATGAATACAAGCTGGAGCCATTCACGGTTGTGATAAGGGTGGGCATGCAGTGCATTGCTATGCAACTTGATTAATTTGGCAAGTGAGTGCATAAATTATCTGTCTTGTGAATACAGCATTTTGCTCCCTTCATTGGATTCCAAAAAAGGGGCAAGTGTCATCCCGCCTCTGAGCATATTCTACACCTAAGCAGGTCACTTTGTCCTTTTCAAAGATCACTGGCTGGCTACCCACGGGCGCTCAACAACACAATAAAATGAAAAATAGAATAATCCAGTGTTCAGCTGAATAAGTAAGTAAAAGTGAAAAATGACAAAGTGTGTTTTCTGGTAGCAGTTTCCATTTTTTTGACTACTTGTGTTGATGCATGCTTTCACAATCTACACACACACTGTGATTAATGGACTGAAGATCGATTACTAAATGAAGATATCCAATCTAGTGGACTGCCACTGCATACCACACTGATATGATGTTGGTGTGGTTGAGTGGTTTGTGTAGGCTGAAGTACCAAGAATTCATTAGAAAATATGAATAATAAGTATTATTGCGGCTGTGTAAGGTAATAAGGTTTCATTCTAATATAAAATATTAATTAAATGTTACCTTGTCGTATTTCTATCATTCTGTTTTACTCATTAGTGGGACAGCTTCTAAGCTTCCAAGGGTAAGCTGTAACCTAAGTTGAACTCCTAATCACAGTTACGCTCCATCATCTGTAACTTTAGAGGACATTATTAGAGTGCAAACTTTCAACTGATCAAGGGACAATCAAGGTGACCAGGGGCTTAAGAGTAGGATAATCTTATTATAGCAATCGACTGCTGACTGAGCTCTTCAAGGAAAGAGCAGAACGTGGGACTGCGCCAAGTCTGCAGAGGGACATGTGACAATTGGTGTGGTTAGTAAGGTGTTGGTTTCAGTTTTGTCAATGCAAGCATAATAGCAAATTAGACAAACAAACAGTCTTAATCATAATGGGTTTGTTTATGATCATTTTAAAGTAACTGATACTTGAGTTTTCTGCAAAGGATCATGCTAAATGCAGCCCTTTCATTCATTTGAATGAGAGCAATGCAGCATGGGTGCCAACGCAGAGGGCAGAGCTGTGCAGTGTTTTAGCGTCTGATAAGCTCATGGATCTATTACTCAAACTGGACTTCCTGGATCATATATCATGTCTCATGGTACCTGAAGCAACACCGTGCCACCACCGCAGCCCCCTGCATTACAGCCATGTAGCCAGAGTCTACAGCCATGTTAGCGCCTCTGTGAGTCTGTAACCTACCACTAACATCAACATCCTACCATGCTCAAAATTAAAATGCTAACGTGCTGATGTTAAGTCTGTCAAATGTTTACCACGTTAACCACCTTATTACCATCATTATGGTATGAAACAACATCTGGGAACCATGAATGTCTGTACAAAACGTCTTGGCAATCAATCTACTAGATGTTGAAATATCTAGTAGATAGATACTAGTGCTAGAGTATCTATCTACTAGATAGATCTATCTAGTAGATAGTGCTAGAGAAAAAGTCAGGGGATCACCAAAGTCAGTAGCATTCATCCTCTGGGCACTGTAAAAGTTTGTACAAAATTCCATGGCAATCCATCCAATAGTTATTGCAATATTTTAGTCTGGACCAAAGTGATGGACTGACCGAACGACATTACTATCCCAAGAGTCATGCTGCTAACGATGCTAAATAAATTACAGAACCCATGCACACATATAGAAGAAAATAGGATCTAAACTACATCAGTGACACACACCATTATAGACAACACAATATAGCCTTCACTCTTAGCCTTTACATCCATCACTATCTTGTCCTCAGCTGACACAACAGGCAGGTTTAAGCCATCAGCTACAAACTGGCCACAGCTTTTACCAACGTCATGGCCAGGACAACTTCAATGGGCTGATGATAGCTTTCAATAAATAGATGCTAATTAGTTGCTGGGGAATTTAGTAAATGGTATGCTTAAACATGCTGAAAAAAATAATGGTCCTTTTTATAGTAACTGCTGCTCAATAATAGTTTTGAGAGCTTTTAGAGTGCCAGTAAAACATCACCGCTCTACATGTACATATGTTTCAAGTGTGTATGAGGTGTGTCTCTGCCTGTGTTTGTAGGAACGCGTTAGATACATCCTCATCTTTGTGTGTAAAACATCTCCGTGTTGCAGACTCGTGAAATGTCAGCGCCCCCTCCCATCTGTTCCCCCCACAGGTAGCTTCAAAGAGGTCAGGCCTCGTCGTCCTCCGTGGCATTTACAGCTGTTGTCTTTTCATCCCTTTGTCGCCCCGCTCCGCATCCAAGTCTCGTCACCTATCCTCAACTAAAATTATTCAAATACAACAGCTGCACCTTTGGTACCAAGTTCTTTCAACTCCTAACAAAAAAAGAAAGCCCTTATCCAATTAGTGCATTAGGGTGGTAAAAGATCAGCTTTGTAAGATTAAGTCAATACCATGAATTTACCACCTTATGGCTTTAAGTTTCAGAGAGGCTGTTAGTGGTTATTATTCTATCCTCCATCCACAGCTAATTTTCAAAATTACATACAGACAATGCTTACTTGGTTATGTACAAATACTCGTCAAATGTTTCTAGTAAAAACCTAAACTAAATTGTGTAGAAAAAGTGCTTCATATAAACACATTGCTTTTTAGAACTAGCACAACCCATAAGTACTAGCACAGATTTCACACCAGAACGCCCATAAAAAAACATTCAAAAGTTCAATCAGTACCAGACATCCATATGCCACTTGGCTGGATCAGTGTCTCATTATTGTCTCTGCTATCTCTAGTAGCCTCATTAAGACTCGCTTATTCCATGTCCTTATGTCAGATGGGGGCTTGTGAGCATTAAATGGCTTCCAGCCCAAATCCTTCCACTCCATATTTGGACAAGCCTCGTAAGTGCATGGGCTGTTCACAGGCTCTTTCAAATTAACTGGACATCATGCTCAGTGAAGAGCCAATCAGTTCACTAATGGACAAGATTGGCGGAACCGCAGCAGTTTATCTAATATCATACAAGACTTGGTACTGTCTCAACACAAGTGAGTATAGCACAGATTTTGTCCCTCTGGCGCCGTGAATACTTTATACAGCTGTTTTCACATATGTAGTAGTACTCCCTGAGACCTGTAAGCACACTTTGATGTTTAAAATCGGTGGAGATTCCCTTTAACACAATGTCATGGACCTACAGTTACAATCACAGAGTCAATTTACAAATGATCAAATCCATGGCTGGCTGAACAGACACACACCAGAAACTGACTGAATAATACTGTTGCAATCTCTTTTGAATCGCTTTATTGTGCTTGTATAACTTGCCCAGGTAAAACGGTACAAGGCTAAAGCAATAGGAGGCAATAGCAGCTTGTAAAACTCTGAGACTGATTGTATTTAGGTCCATATGTGGAAGCAAAATTGTGGCACTGTACCTCTGTATACTATTTAGTCTAAATGGGTCACTAATATAGAAAACATGAATTAAATACAATTATCTAATAGATTTCCACACAAGTATAATACATTTGCATGAATTTTGCATTTGAAAGGACTTCTTTTACCTTTTGATCTGTTATTACATCATTAATCAGTTCAAAACAACTACAGTTATGGTTTTGTTCATCATGTACCTAAAGATAAGTGCCCACTTTTTTAATGTCCAGTATCACTTGAGAAAAACAAACAAAACATAAACACCAAAGCAAAGAGAGTCCTTTCTAGGACACATAGATGGATTTGTGCATAATTGTCCTTTGAGCAGCCAATGCTGCAGACAGAACATCTTGTTTTCTGGGTAGTTTTTTAAAAGAAAGATTGATTATGTCTGCACCTGTCAGACACTGATAATAGAGCTTATTAAACAAAAGTGAGAAAAGGATTTAAGTTGGAGGTTGTTCACAGGATTGTTGGATCTATCTCAGGATATAAAACAGACCTTGACTAGTTCAACAATTATCACTACAAATGATTCTACTGATTTTGGGTATTATGGAAATGTGGGCAAGAGAGCCGCCACATGAGGAGCAGCTAAAGACTACTTGCAAAGCAGAAGTACCCATTACATCACTGAAGAACACCCTCTAGGCTGTTACAGCTTTCAGGAAAAGTTGACCAACAAACTGCTTCTCTTTACAACTTCTCTTCAAAAGTAGGGCACCTGAAAATGCCACAACAGGAACCTTATGGTATTATTTTTCTCAGGTTTATGGAGCCATGTACCAGAAATCTAAATGCTCTAGAAAATTGTTTATTGGTATAACAGTGATACATTTTGAAATAAATCATAAATAGGGTGTGCACAACCCTTTGTTTCAACCGGGTTTAACTGCATGAGTGAAAACATTTTATCAAGGCTTTCATATCTTAGGCAGGTCAGATCTCAGGTTGTAGCATTCAATCCCATCAAACTAATAATTTCGCCTTAGCAGCCAACAAAAGGTGCTAACAAATCCCAACAGAATCCCAGTGGATTTCAGAGTGCAGGATGGATTCAAATATGAGCACAGCGAGGAATGTAAGGTTCACTTATGGATTGTATCACATTTCAAAGAGAAATGTCCTGTCATGACATGTCCTGTTAGTAACAGAGCTAAAAAATACATGGCGACCACTTTGACTCCAGGGAAAGTGCACTCAAACGCAGAGCAAAAAATATACAGTAGATGTATATATATATATATATTAATCGAGTAACTCATTAATTCATAAATATCTGTCATCTGCAAATAAAAACACTTCAGTCCTTCTCACAGTCTAAAACTTATTTTGTTCCTCCAGTGACAAAACTTTTCAATCACCTGAAATTAAGAGATGGAGATTTTTATTTAACTCTTTATCTATTTTCATCTGGCAGCTGAAGGGCAGCCGCAAACAGATGACAGGAACGCCAAGAGCAGGCGGGAAAAGTGAGTAGAATTTCAATGACGTGAGCCCATCTGTCTGCATTAATTTTTATTGACTTTAATTCTTTGGATAGTCATGATTCGCAGTCACGGTAGCCATCATTCTTGTTTATTTTCATATATCAATTAGAGGATATAAAATTCAGATCCTATGATTATCAATGTCATCCCCAAAGGGGAAATAAATTGTGGGAGCTTTATTAGTAGACTGCCGGTCATAAGGCTGGATGTGAACCAAATTAAACTTCCTGCTATTGAGTATCAAACAGCATCTAGGAGAATATAGGATTCACTCTGAAGAGATGGAAATGATGGTTGCTCTTACTGAAACCAGAAACCACCCAGTGCCGTTTAAGTTAAGGGCAGTGAGGTGAATTTACATACATTTGCGCTCTTCCTCAATTTCCTGTGCAGTATCTATCTTTCTTACCCTCTTTTTTCATTTCTACTGCCAATCATCTCATCTTTCACCTCTTTTCATCCCCATCTTTTCTCAACCCCATCTTTCATACCAACACTGAATATTAATGTTTCATTCTATCCACTTTTCCTTAAGTTACTCACAGTAGCTCTACTCGCTTCCTTCACACTTTTTCCACTTAACTAAAATCCACAATTTATCTGAATGATTATCTCTACTTTTAACCATAATGATTTCTGACAAAATAATTGATTAAATAGTGGAACATCGTATGTATTGACGTTCTATCTTACAGTTTAGGCCCGTGACATCGTCAGCCCAATTAACCTCTACCTGCTCCTGAGGATGGTTTTTAAATTCAAACCAAAAGACTGAAACAGCAAATGTTTCCCCTGGCTTTTTTGTGTGTGTGTGTGTGTGTGTGTGTGTAACTCTACTCTTATACATATTCACTGTATTTTAGATTCATTTATCAAGATTTGTTTCTCCTCTTGCAATTAGTTTTAAGATCCATACTATTAAAATAGCGCTGTGCTAATTGTGCTCTTTGTCTTTCCAATCTGTATAGATGAAGACTTATCTGTTAAAATGCAATTTTCTTTAGGGTTCAAAAGTGTTTCAGAAGAATCGGGGCATTTGCAGATTTGTTAACACTTACAAAACATTTTTAGATAATGCTGTCTTAGCTAACGTATTAAGAAGTTATTTAAATATCGCTGTGGTCAGGTGTATGTCATATGCCGACACAATGGGTTTTATGGACTTACTTCTCTCCGTCGTGAAGCCCAGCAGGTCTGTTTGATCTTCCACACCACTGCTGCCACCAGGAGCAGTGATAGAAAGCAACTGGAATGAAAGAGAGGAAACAATTTCAAGCAGGATGAATTTAACTAATAACGGCTGTCATTGAAAAAGTGTTCCAATATTTTCTTTGCACACAGGAAGCTTCTCCATAATTTAATAATTTCTCATGTAGGAAGTAGAGAACAAATTTAAAAAACAAAAACATGAAATTAGCTGGATCAAAAACATGCAGTTGTGATGTTGTATGGTGTGGCCATGACTTTGTACATGTAAAAGACCATGTTTCCTTTATTTCACATGGGACTGGCTTTAACCGGTAATTTCACTATATTTTCTTGATCTGTTCAAATAACTACAACATTACTGGCTGAAAGGAGGTGGATTTGAATATTCAAAGTTTCCTTCTAACTTCAAAAAAGACCAAAACAGGGGAGATGATATGAAGAGGTAGCACATTCATTTCTTAGCAGACTGAATATTTTGGCCGATTACTTCAATTAATAACCCAACGGTAAAATCATTAGTCAAGGGAAATTCAGCAAGGTCCAAGCGCTACTGGGATAGAAAAATATGACTGATTGAGAGCTTCCACTTCATTATCCTTGTGACGGATGAGAATGCAAAGATTATTATGTGCTGAAGAGACATTCTGCACTTTCTATGAGCTTGTCGGAGCAACATGTGGGAGTTTTTAAACGCACAAGTTTTTGAAAATGGCTGCTGTTTCATCTGTCTGTAGGGGATATACAGTATTTATGGTTTGGATATCTACAGTATGTTAAGCTAGCTTGCTTTGCATGCACTGTGGTCAGGTAAAAATATATGGCAACAAAATAAAACATCAAGTAATAGGTGTCAATTGACTTTAAATTCAACTGAATAACCGTCATTATCAAGTATTTTATAATTTCCCTCTAATTATTCTCTAGTCACTGAATTAGAAGGGAACATGAGCCTGTTCCTGATGTCCAGGAACAAAGGCAATCATATTTGGATTTGAAACACATACTGTAATATGAACAATGAGCCCTTGTCTTTAGGGACATGCCACATTTCTAAAATGGGCAGTCTGGTCCAATAAGCACATCTCACCAGAGACACATGACTAGCTCTGATTTCATAGGCCCATTTGTTAAGATATTTAAACTTGAAAAGACTTTCAAGATGCCTGCCACACCTGCTACATCTATTGACCAGCATCTTTGACAAAGGCGATGACATTAGGAAAAATGCATCTTCAAAAATACAGTTAAAGTAAAGAGGAGGAGGCTACCAAGCAAAAAGAAAAGAAGGGAAGTGGGATTAAAGTGTTGAGTGATGGGAAACTCTGGGCTTCAAACATCTCGTCATCGCAGGTGGAATTTATTCTAGACGTGCAAAAGCAGGGAACCCTTTCATTCTTTTAGAAGTATGTGCACCATCTCCAACACCTTTGAAGATAACAGTGAATGGAAGGGGGGGGTTGTGGGGGCTTCAAGGAGATTTTCATGCGGCAGAAGTGACAAAAATCCCTAGACAGATGTTTGGCTTTCATCGTGACTATTTTAGACAGCAATGAAACTTAAATCCCCTTTGCTGTTCCTTCTGCTTCTGCTGTTAATAAAAGGGGTTCTGCAATCATTCATGTTCTAACTCCTTCAGGTAGTGGAGGACAAATTCTTTGCACAAAGAAGCTCTCAAGTTATGGGATAGGTTGATTTGTAGATCTAGTAACAGCAGGTGTGAACTTTCACTCACCCAAACAAATTCATGAGGATGACAAAGCATGACAGGAAGCTCAGCAGGAAGCTGTCACACATTCTAATTAATTTCCTGAGCTTACTGATCTCAGACACGTCCCACTTTCCTTTATACCATCTTACATTATTATTATGTGTTTTAATAGAATACAGCCAAATGTGTCCTCTTTTTTTGATAGTGATAAT
Organism: Macquaria ambigua; assembly: GCA_008360985.2. Classification (NCBI taxonomy): domain Eukaryota; kingdom Metazoa; phylum Chordata; class Actinopteri; order Centrarchiformes; family Percichthyidae; genus Macquaria; species Macquaria ambigua. The sequence goes on from VMKM01000290.1 coordinate 406,387, forward strand.
GTCACACAATGCGTGACACAGGAAAACTGGCCTTTGACAGAAAGGAAATTGAACTCAACACTGCTTTCTTTTAATTACATGCTCATTTCTGTAACCACAAGGCTACAGTTACCACAAGGGAAAACAATCAATAATATCTATAGCTGCTTTCCACAGGGTTTTTGGCTGAAAGAAGAACTCTTAAAATGCTACATAAGAAATACGGAGACATCTTAACTATTTCTCATAGGATAAAAAAGAAAAATACATTTGTAAAATATAAGCCTGAATGTCTTTAAAGTATTTAGACTTGTGCATGAAAAACAGTCTACACAGTGTAAGAGTTCAGTTTTGTATAGCGACATTCAACCTTACCTGACAATTTTATGACTGAAGTTGGTGATAAATGAATAATGTGTGCATGTATGTTCCTTAAAAGGTCTACTGCTTGCACACATATGGTGTGAACACATAGCGACACTAATGTGCATGTGCATATACTGTATGTGCACACACACACACACACACACACACACACACGCATGTGATGGAACGAAGCTGATTTTGTTAATGAGTATAAATTAGACCCTGGGGTTCCACTGCAAGTATAGCGCAGCAGCCTATTAGAGAGTTTCTACAGCATCTTTCTAATCAGTACGCATAAAACAATCAGACTCTAATTAGATTACAACTTAGGCAGCACTGTGCAAGTAAATATTGTTTATGAAGTCACTTAGATGAAGAAGCCATGTGGAAATAAGGGAAAACTTGCTGTCTGAAAGGGTTGTAGTGAAAAAGGTGAGCTGATATTTGAATAAACTCAGAAGAGGAAACAACAGTAGGAGACAACCGAGCTTGTTCCCAGTCATGCCGTCATTTCTTCACCCTCTATCTGTCATAGTAGGAGGTCTAGAAACCCTGTGGGGTGATTTGACATTTTGTCATCAGGCTGATTATGTTTCCCGCAGGTTCATCCCCTTCAAACCTCCCACACATACACACACACAACTGCTTGTGACGGCATCAGAGCCTTTTACTTTTTCCTCAATGAGTTTATGGGTCAGTGAGAACTGGACTACAAAGATGCAGAAAAGACTCGAGAGAATTAGTATAGCCTGCACAAGAATGGAAAAAACTAAAGAACCAAAAAAATACAATGCATACCAATGGTAAAAGATGCACAAAATTCAGCAGGCAAAGGGGAAAGCTATGTTTTGTGTTATGGGATGTTGTGGTTGATTTCCATTGGATTTAGAAAGCACAGACCAGTATGAGAATTCAATACATTTTCAAATTTGAGAAAAATTAATTAATAAAGGAAGGAGTGTTTGGTAAATACTATTTAAACAACAATTTCTAAGAGAAAGGAGTACAATGCTATGGGCACAGGGAAAGTGCTCACTTGTTTGTTATTTTAAAAAGACGAAAACTACTTCTATTCCAAAACTATTCGAAACATTTTTTCCCCCTGTGTCCGTGTTGTGACCCTATTTCAACTGGTTTCCTGTGCAGATGATGCAAGTAGCTGTCAGACACATTTTAGATAAAATATGCTCTGTCCTTCTCCCCTTTCCTTCCAAGAACTCCTGAATTTGGCCTTTCAACTGTAATTTGATCGGATGGAGGCAGATGATAACCGATTGTGTGAGAGCTTTTCGGGAAAGTTATTGTGGACTGGGCAATGATGGGCAGGTGCCTTGGGCAAAGGCTGTCTTCTATTCCCACCTTGACAGCTACACAGATAATATGTTAGTCCATCAGCTACTCTGGGTAGCACACCTTGAAATAAAATGAACACACATATACATAGAAACTGCACCATGGCTTATGTCAGTGGCTATTCAATTCAATCCAGCTTTCCCCAACTGCAGGTCTTTGAACATAGCATTATAAATACCTGCATCCAAATACAGCATCATTTGTCATTTGTGAGTTCATTTCTTTTGCATGTTATGGTAAAGGGTGGGTCTTTTTCCAACAGCATTTAAATGTCACTAATCACGAGCAGATTTAGCTTATAGCCTCTGACACTGTGTTATAGATTAGAGACAGGCATGACTACAGTAACCAAAGCTTTGTGAGGGAACTCCTTCCAGAGGGTTGGCTTCAATGCAAATGTTTTGAGGTTTTTTAAAAATGCCAGTATCTAACTTAAAGCATACATTTTCCAATTATACTTGCATCCTCTTAATGTATTCAGACTTTGCTGTGCTTTTGAGAGAACTCAATTGACTCATTTTAAACATTTCAATGAGAAAAAAGATTTCCATTCTCTCTCTCAGGGTGAAAAATCATTAAGTGCCCTCATATCTTGATCGCCCGCGCCTTCTCTTTACATGGCACTTGCAGAGCAATATGCACCTATTTAAATGGGTGCTGGCAGTTCATTTGCCACTTGAAAAAGGAAAATCACTGCCTTGAAGACACAAGAAGCATTTACATGTACTCGGTTAAAAAAAAGGACTGGTCCAACAGGCTCAAGTAATTCAATAAGCCCCAAGAGGCATGAGTGGAAAATGAAGAGGTGGTGGGTCAAATTCTGGATAATGCTTCTTGACTGCTGAACACTTAGAACAGCTAAAACAAATGACTGAGTGTGCATATTTAAGTCGTATAAATATGTGACTCACTTACCTGAAAAATGTCACAAAGAACTGGACAAGGTCCATGATACTGTTGTGTTGGGAGAAGGCAATCTATTAGAGAAAAAGAAGAGAATGAGAAATGAAAATGAGACAAATACCAGGACAGAAATATTAAAAACGAATGTAAATTTAACAACATTTTACAGCCAACATTATATGAACATGGGTATAAGTCACCATACTAAAAGGTAAATGAGGCTTTTGCAGCATTCACAGTCACTCCAGATTTGTTTGTAAACCTGAACTTTGTATATAAAAACTCTTTTCATAAAATATAAAAATCTGCTATTACTTCATTCAAAGGGGGAAACTCTTTCACTCCATTCTGACTGAGCTCCACCGGTTGATCTGTGACATTGTGAAGGGGTTAACACGATATGGTGCAGACAGTTCAAGTGTGCATTAAGAGCAGGATGGACCTGTTAAAAGGTCACTGACGAGATTGTCTGGAGGATCGTCTGTAAAAAGCTTCTGCTTGTGAAAAAAAGTCTTGAACATAGTGGAACAAGATAAAAAAAAATGGGCAGAAAGCTTTCTGTTTTCAGACAAACTTCTGAAAGGTATTTGTTAGAAATGTTTCAGATCATCTGAAACATGTTTCATCTAATGTATTCTGAACCCACAACAGGCTCCGACAAAAAACACTGACTTATTTAGATTTTTAATCATTTTGTTCCCACATTACTAGTTGAAAAAACAAAAACACAAATAAAACAACCCATCTGCTGTTGGGGTGAATAACATATGGTGTATCTCTTCTATAGCTGTTTAGTGTGTTTATGTCAGCAGCATGGCCAGTGAATAATGGGTCAGAATTATGTTTTACCTTCATTAAAAGAGGGATTACACACAGCCCTGGCAGCTAAATCACATCTGATAGGCCACATCATAGTGACACGTTATTATCTACTGTAGATGCTTTGAAGGCATTTTGCCCTGAAAGCATTCAGACACAAACACAACGACATCTGCAGCAGTACTGAGCCCGGTTGATAGCGCGTGGGGTTGGGTAATAGGGCACAAATTGTGCTTTTAGAGGTGGATTGTCTGCGTCATGTTTGACGCTTTGAATTCTGATGAGAAAGAAATTCAAAAAGGTACTCATTTTGGTGATTCAGTCTATCACTGACACAGTCGTCCTATCGCCAAACCTAATGGCGAGGCAAAGCTAGAGCAGAATTCAAACATATTGTTTGTTAAAACAGGAGGAACTGATTTATCATTCATTGTAGGTATTAACAAGAGAAGAAGAAAAGTATCCCTCTTTCCCATTCCTCAAATATCTATAACTGACTAGCTACAGGGAGCAGTGAACAGGTGAGAAGTATGTGCATGTTTAGGGTTATGTAGCAGGACAGTCCTCACAGGACTGATGTTCTTTATTGACGACTTCATCACCCTCGCAAACGTCTCCCACCTTTGACTTTTTCAACCTTTTTGAGTAGAAAATGAGAATCGTTGATCTGAAATGAGATGCTCACTGACATGGCTAACATGACACAAAAGCACACATTACGCAGATGTTTTGCTGGCGTTTTAGTACGTGGGACAGCTCTATTTAGTGCTTGCACCCTGCTTTTCACATAATGTGAGGTCAAAGCAATATGTTTAGGGTCAATTTAATTTCAATTCCTCAATCTCAGCCGATCAATGGCATCATTTGAGAATGTACTTTCATTACAAGTGGACTTTTATTACACTGAACAGTCTCTTGGGTAACAATTATAGTGACACATGATGATGTCACAGAAAAATCTTAGCTCAAGACATCCCCTTACTATCTTTACCCACACTGAAATGCTTATTTTATGGGCTTGGACCCTAAACACAAAGGCTCATAAGTGCATTCTCAAATTTGATTGATCTCATCCAGGTCTACGGTCTTGCTTGCCTTTATGCATCATAAAGGCAAACAAGGAAAGAGATACCTTATCCTGTTACAGAAGCTATTTGCTTTAACAGCATCAGGCCAGTCCATAATAAAGAAGTGACTGTTGGCCGGGAAATCTAATAGAAAACTATTACTGGGCCACCTCCACAGATGGACTGACCCCAAAGATACTATTACCCCCCTGTGGTCCACCCATCTACCTTGTGAAAGCGAGGGAAAGAACAAATATAAAAATCAATACTTGAAAGTGGGCTGATTAGCAAAAAGGGAATGGTGTGCTATTATTAGGAATGATAATTGTTGCTTCTTGCAACATTAGCAATACAGTTGTTGCAGACTAAATTGATTTTATTCTTTGATCAACAATAAAACCGTGTGAAGAACCTGCAAAAGTCAATAAAGATACATTGTTAAACCTGCAACAATGGATGTTTTTGGCATACATGTATTGTCACCTAGATTATCTGTACCTATATTATCACCTTATAAGTTGATGTGGTGAACATGTTAGCAAACAGCTGCCTATTATCACATTATCATTCATTTGGAGTCGTGTTTCTGTCCACCTGATAAATGCAAGTCCAATATTCACTCTCTTTTATCCCTGTTTTGGTCTCCAACAACTCCTGAAGGAAATATATAGCTGCTCAACGCTCCACTGTGTTCACCAGCTAGTTGCTAACTGTGTCTGTCTGCTGCTCGGTGCTGGGCAGGTAGAGTACAGTGGGCTTTTTCACTGAAAACAGCTGCCTGCTGCAGCCAAAAACGAGAGCTATGAGAGCAGTGAGAGTGAACCAAAACAGTGAAGTTGCTGGAAAACCAAAACAATAAGCTGAAAGATGCTATCAAGCTCCGTAGAGCTGAGGGGAACTGCAGTCGGGAGTCTGTGGGTTTGTCACTATGAGCAACCTTTTTCACATTACAGTACTAATATATATCAAACTTAGTGTAACCATTATTTTAGATTGAATCTCGCTGACATTTCTAGACAGGGGAACTGATTGTATTGAAGCATATCCAACATAATTTTTTAAAGCACCAATGGCTGCAATTTATAGGGTAAAACAGTTTGTGAGATCTTTTTTTTTTTTTTCATTACAATGGATGTAAAATTAAGTGATGTTTACTAAGGTGTAGCCAGTTAGTCATCAGACAACTTGTCTGAGTCTGAGTAGAGACCAGATTTGTTTGTCATAATAAAAGCTCAAAAAGTAATGTAATGGCCTGGTGTTCTCCCTTTTATGAAATCGCTGCACATCACTCTCTCGTTTACATTCACAATTGTGCGCTGTGGCCTTTAGCCCATTTTAATTTTACTGCCTGTAAAAGTAAAACATGAATACTTTTGACAAAAGCTTAATCGCTGTTTTCCTGTGTTTTTCACTGTGTTGAATTTTCGCCCCTTTCACCACATCAAAGCCTCAATCTCCTCCATTCAGAAAGAGGGCTAGAAAAGGTTAAACGGTGCTTTGCTTTTGCCCGCTAAAAAACAGCTGTGCACCTATGCACGCTAACCATCGCTCATTAAATCTGTAATTAGAATAAAGTGCACTTGAATTCACCCTGAACAACAACAGGAGCTCCGCATCTGCAAAGATGGCTGCTCCTCCTCCGTAATATATGTAGGACTAGGACCAATTGTTCATCAATGAGATGTTACATGACTACACACACACACACACACACACACACACACACACACACACACACACATAAATCTAGTGAGCAATTTGAAAGCAAAGACAACATCACACAGAACAGAGACAGGGTTAGATCACTGTGTTATCTGCTTCATATGAGTCAGTCCAAGGTCATAAACACAGTCCTCACCTGGATCTTGATGGGCCATGAGAAGTTACTGACGTAGACATAGAAGGTAATATTGGGGTTGCTTCTAAAGGTGAACTTCTCGCAGGAGAAACTGTCTCTGTACTCCTTGATGTTAGTTTTGGACACGATGGGCACCTCCTCTCCAGAGATGGTTCCAGCTGTTGAGGGAAAGAGTTCATGTTCAGCACACCGCCATTTGGCACTCAGGGAGCTCACCTATGTACAGGGCTGGAGCTGGCTGCAACATATTATACTGAATCCATTAATGGGTTTATCAAGCCATGTGGGACAACAGGGAAGCTCTCATAAGCTGCTATTATTATTATTATTATTATTATTATTATTATTATTATGTCTTAAGTGCATTAAACTTCTTTTGGGTTGACCTAAAACAGAGTAGAGCTTTATTGTGTAATTGCACATGCCATCTATATTTTATTATGAAATTGACATACGTGGGAGGAAAGCACAGCTTGAAAGAGGGACTGAAATGCTGCTGTCCATAGGTCATGACTGAGTCACGTTAGCACATATTCATCATTTGAATCCATATCACCGCTAACAGCTAATGCATTTAGTATATCTGAGACCTAGAATTTAGCATTTTATGCCCTTGGGGCATATGCAGTCTATATGAGGGCAACAAAAATCTGCACAGATCAATTATTTATTATAAATACTTGTTTGTGTCCATTTATGTTCAGTATTCATGAGAAAAGTGTTATTTAATGTCTGGGAGCAATATTACAATACCCCAATACTGGTAGTTAGTTAAAATATATTTAGTATTTGATGAGAAGATTTCATGACAGGATGATGGAATTGTCTTTCAATAAGATTCAATACGGTCAGAACTGAAGTGTAAACTTTAGAGAGCGCCTTGTTTATATACGATTCTCTAAACCCATCATCAAATAAAAACTAATCCATTTCCAACAAAAACTCCTGAAAAAATAAGTATATTTTCTGTCTATCTAAATATTTCAAGTCATTTCTTATTCTTCCTCATGTCAGTGGGTCCTCAACATTGACATTCCAACCCACAGCTCTGAAACAAAAGAAGTGAAAATGACAGCTTGAGTGTGGCTACGTGAGCACGTTTATCTTAATTGAAATCACCCTCCTCCTCCCACCCAAAGGCGCTTCACGCTCGTGTCGATTGTGAAGAGGCTCTCATTCCTTATGAGACACAATATCTTTGCGGGGGAAAGGGGACCCAACTTCAAATATTAATGACGGTGCTCCGAAAAAGCACAGGAGGTTAACGTGTTTTAGTGGTTGGAAAATGTCAGTGTTGTGGGGAGGGAGAAAGTGGCAGATGACTTGGGAGGAGGGGAGGGCAGGAGATAAACAGTGGCACTGGACAACTGCAGTGTCCTTGGGTGTCTTTCCTCAGGGGACCTATAATATCCACTCAACAGTGACACAGTACACAATAACAAGAGATGGTGCCTTATTGTTCCTGTTATATCTGTTACGCCAACTGTCTAAATGATTATTTTGATTTAAAAACACAAAAAAAAAAGCAAAAGCAAATCCTTTGCATTAGAAACTGAATTGTTTTGTCATTACATACAATTCAATGAATGGACATTAATAAAACAGGGTTTTTGACTGAAACATGTATCTGATAACGTAATATTTAAGACTATTTGAATGGTGGATTTCATCATTTCAGTTGTACGTAGATTAAATTTTGCAATAGGCATCTTTTTGGCATTGAAAAGACAATAAATAAAGACAGCATTTCTTATCAGTCTGGGTCTGTGTTTGACCTGTTGGTATAAACCCCTGTGTATATCCCCCAAAGTGAGTGTATATCATTGTGTGTGGTAGTCACAAATTATGACTTTACTCTTGATATCCTCAGTTTTAGAATTCGGATACCCCTTTGACTCTTTTCCACACATTTCCTGCAGAAGAAAGTGTTTGAACTGGGAATACGTATTTTCACAGACTAATGAGTGGGATTTACAACACAACAGAAAATTAATCTACTTAATTTAAAACTAAACTTTCTTAGAAATTGACTGATTATTCGATCCACACTAACGAGACTGGAATCAACATATAAATAACATTTAAATAAAGTTTAGCCCTCATCAAGGTCTCTGTCAAACAGAAAGACAAAAAGAGAGCAAAGAGCATTTTTACTACACAATAAATAAACTGCAAAATCAAGTAAACGTACCTGTTGATCCCACCGACCAGGTGATGTTGAGGTTGAAGTTGTTGGACGCGTTAATGGACATGTCCAAGTTCTTGTTAGCCTTCGGACGGAGCACATAAAAAACACCCAACATTAATGTAGCTAATAGAATATCACACAAGAAGACACAAGAGAGTCATTACAGTACAGTACATTATAATAGCAGAGACGTTGTGAAATTCAACGAGGATTCAGGAAGCCTCGAACAATTTGTTCCAGGCTCCTAGCGCAAATTCCTAGCGTCTTGATAATCACCAATCAAGAATCATCAACGTTAAATGTGGCAGTTTATGACTTGAGATTTGCTGCACTCATGTCACTTCGACCAATTTATGGTGTCACTGCTCATGTTGCCCGACTGAGCACTTTGATTTATGAAAGAGTTACCTGCTCAGGTGAGGCCATAAAGTTGATGGCAGTGTAGTGATTATCGTCTTCTTGGATGAGGCTGAAGGTGAACTGGTAGTCGATCAGGAGATTGTCTATTTAGAAAATCAGACAGGAAAGAAGGGTCATGGAAAGGAGTGGGAACCTTCTGAGGAATAAACGCAATCCAAGCTGCCAGCTGTGGCTTACACTACTAGAGACTACTATGTCTACTATGACAGCATAAATATAAAGAGATGTGTGCTATGTGATATGATCAAAACAAACTTCCAAGCAATAGACTGATGGTGACAAGTGAAATCAAAATGTCTGTAATCAAATCCAATGACTGCAATCAGGGTGTACAATTTTCTCATCAAGCAGAAGTAGGAATACCTGACCCTGACAGCAAGCTCTAGAAATTCCCCTGCAGCGATTAATAAAGTATCAAACTATTTATTAATAGTGGTCACACGTGTAAAGCACGAATATACACATAAAGTAGATTGGCAATTACATTTGGAATTTATCTTCGATCAGATTTGTACAGTGGAATTTCTGCGAGTACTGGGGCAGTAGATGATTATATTTCCAGTAGGCACATTTATTTTTTGGCATAGAAATTACAATAAATAAAGACGGTATAATTGATCAGCCTGATTCTGTCCTGCTCATATAAATCCAACTGTGAGCATTGAAATGATTTCCTACTGACGCTCAGGGCAAATTGGGTGGATATCATTTTGTGTGGGTGTGGCAAATAGTGCAGAGGAAGGGCGTGGTGTTCATGTTTCAAACCTGAAACATTAGACATCTAGAAGTTCTGCATTGTTGACCTTTTAATGCTAAATATTAAAATGGATATTTGTGTGTAAGTGGTTGTAACATCCACTAACACAATTGTCACGTATCAGCTGTGTTTGTGTGATTTTTCAGTATCAAAATCAAACTCTGCACGAGATAAAAGAAGTGAGCGCAAAGTGACCGGTTACAGTGAGGAGTCAGCTAATACACGCGGTGAAGTAGCCGGATAACATCACACTGAGTGCAGCATGTTAAGCCATGTTTACAATGCAGCGTAACGGATCTCAAGAAAGAGCCCCAGTGGTGTGCAGAGGTTAAAGCAAGCTCCGGGCTTCCAGTTCCTGTCTTCCGCTCATTGGGCCTGCTGTCAGGCTGTGGCATTTCAAAAAAAGGGACAAAACCTTGGCAAAGGCTCTGTTGTCAGTGGCAGAGCGTTGAAAGACAGATATACTGCTGCAGCACTGTGAAGGACACAGGATCGCGCAAATAAACACACAAAGCACAAACACCAACATGTACTGAATACACAGAAATACAGGCACAGAGGTGCTACCACTCTTTGGCACTGGGTGTCAACTTTATGTAATTTTCTTTTTCATAGTGCAGCTTTTTGCATCACTTACACCTTGATATATTTTTCTTGTACTTCGCACTCAAGTCAAGCTTACATTTAGTCAAATTTCTAAATGAATGAACGAGTAGGTGGGCGATTGAGTGAGTGAGTGAGTAGACAAGTAGAGAGTGTTTACTCCTCCGTCTCCTTGATTAGCTCAATCACTCACTCCTTCTGATGCACTTGACATTTTCACGACAAGTCATTTTGTCACCGAACAAGCGCCCCTGGTGCCAAAGTGCCAAAATGCTCCATCTGCCCTGAGCGGAAGAGTGGAAGTGGAGAAGTGGAGAGAGAGGGAGAAGGAAAAGCAGAGAATAGCCAAGAATAATCAAGGAGGTGTGTGTGTGTGTGTGTTTGCGTCGGTGTGAGTGCATATGAGCTGTCTCTCCAGCAAGTAGCTTGTCCAGAATTACTCACAGTAACAGGTTCCTCTGAGTGGATTGCCAAGGTAACGGTTTTCTGAGTCACATCTGCAGTGAAGAAAACAGAGAGGAGAGAACAACATGAAGAAGAGTGCTAACAGATTGAGAGCAAGAATGCCTCTTATCAGGAGCAGAGAATGCCAAGTGCCAGCGCATTAGCTCCCGCTGTTGGCGCCTCATCAAGTCTCTTACTTCTGACAACGAGGAAATAATCTGATAGTTTGCAAAAGTTAATTAGATTTCTTTTAAACTTTCTGTTTATCAAAGCAACACAGTGACATGCAACAAACTTCATGTACCACCTGATCACAGAGCGTGGCAGCTAAAAGTTACGTACCAAGTTTAATCCCTTAAAAACCTCGGAGCTAACACAATTTATGTAAATGAATTCCTACTTGATTATTTGAGATGTATAATCCTAAAGTGAGATGTAAAGCCAAATTAAGAATAACCACCAATCAAGGTGAATCCTTTTTAAAGGAATGGATCAGATAAGACTGTGCTCATTCAAGTTTCAGATACACAGCTAGTGAGTGGGGAATGCAAAATTCAAAACAGGCTAGACGAGGGCGAGTTTATCTTTGTTTCACACTCGTGTTTATTAACTCGGAGCTTTAAGATTCAGACTTGATAATCAGAGCTCAGGGCAAACATCTTCACAACGCTCGCAGCACACGACTTGTTTACCTTTGATTGCAAAATGATCGTCCCAACTACTCCTGATTCTCAACCTCGATTCACAGCAGTGTCAAACCTAGGTTTTTGGGGATAACCCAAAAAGATCAGGGATAACCCAGTTCTGCAATTAGCACGGACACGAAAGCGAAATCTTAATAAAGCTTGAAAAAGTATCAAGTCAAATAAAAATGAAAACAGAAAGCTTGTACATGTACGCAGGATGTACACAGGAGGCATGGTATATATTAGGAGGAAATGAGGAAGCCCACTCTGTTATAGTACACTGAGATTATACACCATGGCTTTACCCTCACATTTTTAATTATGCTGTTCAATCTGTTAGAGAGTTTAAATACACAAAACTACTCCTAACACAGTTTTTCACTGTTACATGTATTCATTTATTACAATTAACGCATACATGAAGCACACAGTAATAAAGGGCACCAACGGTCTTCATGAGGGAAGAAATATACTGTTTGATTTTCCCCTTAAAGGCCCAGAGAAGCAAAAATTACAACTCTTGACAGTGACAATACAACTATAAAACTGTAACAAATAAGAGGTAAACAACAAGTCATTTCCAGAAAACTAAAGCTGTAAAACCATAATTTGAATTTAAGATCCACACTTTAAAAATAAAAAAATATAAACTATAATTACCCTGTGCTTAACCCATGGTTTGCGTTTGTTGCAAGTGTGAAATGACTGTAAGCCCAGGGGCAATGAATCTATAACTCCAGCTAATGAGGGTTCTAACCCAGGGCTAAAAATGGTGTGAAAATCGGACAATTACTAGGTTCCATTTTCTTCCAATCCACTGTTGTTGGCAGACAAACACTCTAATTTTAAAGCATCGAACATCGCCACTGTCTTCACAAACGGCAGATACAAACACCAACTGATTCTTGACAATGAAAAGATGCACAACTTTAAACCTCACCATGGTTCACTACCGCACATACTGTATTCTACTGACCATTTGAGGTGAAGTCTCTATACTGTCCTGCAGAGCTTGATTAATACATTTCTAAAGAAACAGCCTTTACTCAGAGTTTTTCCTGTGCATTTGTTAAACAGAAGGACGTGAATGGGTTCTCTAGGTCCTATAAGGTCATGCACTTTGCTCAAACCACTGCAGTTGAACACTGCACTCGATTTTCACACAACAACGGAGATATCGTGGCATCAGCCAAAATAGTCTGGCTTTTAAATGAAGTGCTGCCGAGCAAAATAATTTGTTAACATCCACAGAGTGCCATCGACTGTTCTGAGGGTACGTGTGTGCATGAGTGTGTTTTATCAGGCTCATGGCTTTCCAAAGGCCTGTAATGAGGAGGAACATATGGCAGTGTTCATTGGATTACAGCATCTCCTTTTTAATGCATCTCTCCGCTCTGTGTCTCAATCTTTAACTGTCACTCTCAATTACCTTCCCACTGCTGTACTGCTGTAAGAACACACGAGCACTAGAACTGCACTATCAAAGCGAAAATGACATGGCAATTTAAACATATGCGATATCTATTATCACACTGATTTAGTTTCACAGTTGTTTTATGTTACGTACAAGCAGTTGAACTTGTTGAAATGTGAATATCAGAGGCGGTGTCGAGGAGTCAGAGAGGACACAGAGCGAAGGAGGGAACGGAGGAGAGGAGCGAACCGTCTGAGAGACACGAACGTCGCTGAGGAGGAGGTGGCTGTTAGTGATGTTACAGTGAACGAGGATGACTCTGTCTCTAAAAATAATGCAACATCGGTTGGTTTTTGGCATTCTGGATTCACGAGAGACAGACAGCGTCACCAAAAATGTCAGTCAGATGCGGCTGGAGGTAACACATCCGACTCGTTTCAACACCTTAAATATCACCAGAGAGAAATACAGTCAGAAGGTAGAGCAAAAAAAAGTTGTAAAGCTGTAACTTGAGCTTTTTAGCTCTGATTTTGTTTAAAAAGTGAACTGTAAATAGTTCATATTGATGCTTATACATCTTTTTTTACTGTCATGCCTCATGTCACCAACAGCTGTTTTACTGAAGCTGCTGACTACTCCCACACACTCGGAGGTACATGCAGAGTAAATGCATGCTTTAACAAGATTAACTGACCTGATCAAGAAGGTTTCTGACTCTTTATCTAACCAGCAAATCCTGAAGGACAAGCATCAGCGCTCTGAATGATCTAATGGGGGGCACTGAGCTGGGGAGGAGCCAGCCCCGCCGCTCTCACTGTTAATACTAAACAGGAAAAGACAGGGTAGAGTGCTCTTTCACCACGGTACAAAGGACGGAGGACAAACGCCGCCACAGGCTTTTGAACCTTACAGAACATCACTCCTGGGGCGTTTCGGCTGCCTGGCATTTGCAGATGGCAAAACAGAAACGCACCCACACGCGCATCGCGAAGTGTATAATGCAACTCCTCTACACTGTATCTTAATTTAATCTACACCTGCATGCATGCGTGCACACGTCTGAACTTCGGGCAATCCCCCTCCTCTGTATCTTAATTTGATCTACACTTGAACCTTTGTCTGTGCTTGTGCACACACTGGGATTTAACAGGCAAAATACACACACACACACACACACACACACACACACACACCAACAGAAGAAATGTGCTATGAACCTACACAATGTCCTTCACACATATGCAGGCTGGAGCAAGCACACAATGTGCACACTCTCGGAGATACCCCCGTTACCTCCAGCACAAGAAGAATCCTGAATAATGTATGCGTCCGAATGAGCACTATAATAAGAAATATTTCCCCAACCGCTCGTTTGACTCATCACTGTAACGCAGCGCAGACCTCATCAATTGTTTTCAAAAACAATTCTATTCCGCACTGATGCACCCTCCACTTCATTAGCGCAGCTATTATTCGGAGGTCCTAATGGCATCGGTGGTTGCGGTGCATGCATGTGTGTACGTTTGTGTACCCTTGTGTAGAGGTCTTTGTTTAAGGGTTACTGCTGGGGATGGTGCAAGTGAGTGGCTGACAGGGGTCGGGGAGACGCTGATTACATGTAATGAGATACCAGAAATTACATTACAAAAAGGGAACAGCAAAACACCCCAGCCCAACTGTTAGTCAATATGTACACACACTAATAAGATTACACTTGAAAAAAGGGGATTACTTGATTATTCTAACATTTTTGAATGTGAAAATACATCTTGATTTTTTAGATTAAAGTCACCACTGAAATAGCGGTTGTTGATAATGACAACACTAATCTAATTACAGTGTGTAAATGGGACTGAATTAACAACATATTCTGGTGGTTTATGTTGCTGGCTAAATTTGAAGCTAATGATCAGTAATGGGCTGCAGGGACTGTCCCATAGCTGGCTCCAGAGCGGCACGGGCACATCCTCCCTCTAAATGGCTGATGATGATTGGCCTGCTGGTGCCTGACCTGTTCTGATGCCCCACTCTGATTTTGTGGGGTAGAAACTGAGTCGTTTGTATCAACTGTTAGCCACCTGCTACACGAGTGTTGCTCTGCATTGTACTGCACTGCATTCCATCTGGCAGCAGAAATGAATGTGACATTTTGTCAGTTGTGCAAAGTGTCATTTATTTACTGTCAAAGCCAACAGTTCTCCTTCAGCCTCTCTTCTTTCTGAGCACTTCATTTTGTTTTCTTTGCTTTCGCGAAACACAAAAGGTGTAGCAGATATTTATTTGTGTGCACTTGATGATTTCTCTGAGAAAAAAAAACAACATTGCCAGACATTGAGTGTTTAGAACAGCAAATTCATGACACCTGAATACAGGTAGGATTACTACAGTTAAACAGTATCAACACATCATGTAATTATATTAAAATGTTGCAGACACGTCAAATGTATTTTAATGTAAATTTATATAACACATGGTTTACATACAGAGCATGATGCCTCTTACATCGTTTTTTGGTGTGCATCTGTATGTTTTCCCTGTGAGACACGTACATGTGCAGGCCATGAAAACAAACTTCACCCTGTGACAATAAAGACTATCTTGTCAGCTTAACAATTTGTACAGTGTTGGCAAAACATATTGTTATTTCTCACATTTACTAGTTACTTTACTTCATTACCTACACAGTAACTAGTTATTTGAAGTGTGCCTACTCCTTAGCAAAATTAATTTCAAGGGACTTTCAAGTTGGGTATTCATGAAAAACATTATTTAAAGTGAACCACAACTTTGTTTGAGATTTAAACCCCAAAGGTTAAAAGGTACCCAGTAAAGTTTCTGACCACTAGCAGTGCTATGGAGTAGTGTGGGTCCCTGTTTTGTTTTGCATGAGCACGAGGACGCACGCTCACGCAAGCGAGCGACGCAGTTCACATCCAGCTGTTGCTTTCACACCATTCCACCACAGTGCAGCCATACGCCAACAAAGGCAAAGAAGAAGAAGTCTAGCTGGTAAAACTGGATATAAACACTCACATAATTTAAAATATAAAAAAAAAAAAAAATCAACTTGACACATTTTTATTAGGAATGCAATTTAACACGTTTGTTAGACCTCAAGAATACACACAATGTGTTTTGGTGAAAAACAGAGAATCTTGTTTTCTTTGTAAGAAAACTCCACTGGGTACCTTTAAGGGTGTCACGACTACTGCATGTGACCTTTGCTGACTAAAATCTTGTCATTGTATTCAGCGAGAAGATGTCTCAATTGAATCAGTATGACATGGCTAAAATCTGACTGAACTTTAAACGATATTTCATTTAAATATGGTGTGAAATGTGTAACTGAACAAAGTAGAGATGACAAAACCTGAGCACGGGCAAAGTGAATATGTGATTCTGATCAAAGCACACACTTTGCACAGAGAGATTTTAGCACAGAGAGAGGGAAAACTCGGGAAATGGTGTGTGGGTGTCTATGTGCGCTCATGTTTGCCTGTGACCCCTCCATAACTCTTACTGCATTAAGGGTATTAAAAACATCAGTATCCATTCTGCTTACAACTGGGAAAGCAGACAGCTAAGTGGAGATGGTACTCCTACACCCGGGGAATCCACCGCGTCAGCAGAAATTGAGCTGGAGGTGGTGTTTCTGGCGGTTCTCTGTTTTTACACCACCGAATCATTACAACGTCCAAGGCTCCGCATGAGAAGGGCTCCTCTCAATGATCAGAAATCAATGCTCATAACCGCATCATGATCATGTGGTCATTTCAATTATTTGGTTTGCAAATTTACTTTGGCTGTTGTGTTTTCTACATGAACTGTGACCTCACAGTCTATGAGTCCCATAATATAATTATAACAAAAGGGTAACTGAAAGTCAAACTATGGCACGATTCAAAATCAAATCAAGTGACTTATTTTTTAGTGTCTTTCTGACTTATCCATGACAGCACTCCAATACCAAAGGAATGAAGTGCTCTAACATGACAGGCAGAATTAAACAGACAAACGCACTGATCCACGTGGAGAAAAAAAAACCTAATTCAATTGTACAATATTACGGATTCCTTTTGGTAAAAAAAAAAAAAAAAAAAAGATCTCCTACCATCCATTATGATGTATTGCCATTTGTTTTCATGCCATGTTATCAATCATTTTTTTCCAATTATATGAAATCACACGCAAGGGCCTGACTTGTTCTATTCCAACTTTCATGAATCTGTATCAAGAAAGATCATAAATATGTTGGAACCACAGAACCAATATTCAGTTTTTCAGGCAAAATATCTTAAACAGCACATAACACCATCCCATATGTATCCGTCTCACTTGGCAAAATGGGTTTTCCTTAAAACAGCCCCGAGCATTTCATCAGTGCTCCATCCCAAGTGATCACTGGCCTGGTGACAGGCAGCCCAGAGACTCACTTTTGATTGGCATTACCTTAAGTCACTGAATTTCAGTTGGAACATTGATGGCGTATCTCTTTATCTTTGGTGTCTCTGTTGCAGATCTGAACTTCTGGAAACAAGGTCAAGACATACTCAACTGACCATAACCTAATATGGTACTAATAAAAAGCTATACCATGAAATGCACCTATTTAAAACACTACAAGGCTCTAAGGTACTTCTGTTTTTCATGGTTGTAGCTGTTTGTGTGTGTGTGTGTGTGTGTGTGTGTGTGTGTGTGTGTGTGTGTGTGTGTGTGTGTGTGTGTGTGTGTGTGTGTGTGTGTGTGTGTGTGTGTGTGTGGTACTCACAGCTGGCACTGGTCTCCTTTGATCCCTTTGGTGGTGCAGAAGCACTTGCCAGTTAACACCTGGCACACACTTGCATGACCATTACACTTACAGGCTGGAAGGGGCAACAAAACACAGATGGAAAAGAAGAGCGGGAAGAGAGAGAGAGAGAGAGAACAGAGGGAACAGAGGCATTATTGATTAGCATTAAACAAAGCTGAAAATGTGGATAAGTGAAGGTTTAGTTTGTATGTGCTTGTGTACATGCACATGTTCAGTTCAGATTTCCAACATCAGTTTAAACCTTCGAGTTCAGGATCTCCTGAGGACACAATAAAGCTTACTATTCCCACAATCTGTGTCTGTTTTTCCCACATTTAAGCACTAAGCTAGCAGTTTCCCATTGCT
Organism: Macquaria ambigua; assembly: GCA_008360985.2. Taxonomy (NCBI): domain Eukaryota; kingdom Metazoa; phylum Chordata; class Actinopteri; order Centrarchiformes; family Percichthyidae; genus Macquaria; species Macquaria ambigua. The sequence continues at coordinate 424,399 of VMKM01000290.1, forward strand.
TGCAGTGTTTGTGCTAAGCTAGGCTACCAACATCTCTTCTGCTGTACTGAACACGCAGAGATGAAATTGATATTGATCTGGGTAAGATGGTAAACAAGTGTATTTCCCCAAAGATTGGCTGAACTTCAAAGATCTGATACATGATGGAGAAAAATATGCCCCCCCTAGATAGGACACCATGATACCCGCTAGGCATGTGTGTGTGTGTGGAATACAAACATTGCAGCGATAGATGTGTGAAAGATGAGTGAATTGGCTCTCTAAGTGCTCCTAGTGTGGCGGCCTTTCAGGTTTGCATTTGCAGGACAAAAAATGGACCTATTCCTTTCAGTTGACTGAGCTTTAAAACTGAGAAGGTGTATTACAGAAGGGTCAGTGGACACAGTTTCCCCTCCCAATGTTAAACCTTCTTCTTAGCATTTTTCGCAAGATGGTACATATGAATATTTCAGGTAACAGGGCTGCTTTAAAAGAGTTTCTTATCACGTTTTCCTACACTTCTTGTTATTGACAGCTGGTGATACAGGGATTTAATTGTACAGTGTGCAAA